>JANAVB010015927.1:0-97206 GCA_029216955.1 Iris pallida
TCAAGTCGAACGCGTGCACGACACGTTCCCTCGATGCGAAGCTTGGCGTAGCCTTTGCTCGTCATGTCGTTGCCCAAATAAGTTAGACAAAAGTTTTACTGGGCTATCGAAGTCATAGCAAGCACTATCCCCTGTTGTCTGCGGTTGTCAAGTCACATAGTCCCATGAGAACAAGGCTCTGTTGGCCCAATGATTGTATCATATTTTTGAATATGGTTAATATGTTAAGTTTAGCATTTCTTTATCACTAATCTTCATACAATCGCTATAGCATTTCTACTTATACTTATATCTTTGGTGATATGTGCCCATTGGTTTACATCTTAGTGATATGAGCTTATCTATCTTAAATTTAATTGGGTTGCCAAAATCAAAACTATGTTTTTGATTGTGGTCATTCAATTAAGTTTAATCATTATGATATCACTAACATTTATGCCATCACCTTAGCACTTGTACTTAAACTTTGCATAGTCCTAATGTGCTTTAACTTATCATACTTGCTACTATGTATATTGCTTTGTTCGTCTAACATGTATATGCAGAAAAGCAATAAACAAGATCAATGTGGACATATGCAATAAAAAAATCATGGTGGGCCAAAGACGACGGATCCCACAAGATTTCTCTGAACCACCCGACGACATCTCTGGAGCCACGCACCGGGGGTTCCGCTGCCCGGTCAGTGGACGGGGGTCGAGGGGGCAGCGCCCCTCGTCGGGGGTTCGGGGGTGAAGCCCCCGAAAGGTATTCAGTTTTTACAAACTGGATATCTTTGGACAGCTGCCGCCAAGGGAAAAGCCAGCACCTTTCAAAGGAAGAAGCCAAGCCATGCCATCATCATTTCAAGACTCTGAAGAAGCCTGCACCTGTCTAAGTATATCTGGAGTCTGTAATGAGTCTTAGGAATAATTGTAAACACAAGAAATGGATGGCAAAATCGAAAGCTAGGGCAGAAATAAGCCCAGGATCATTTTTGGTGGATAAGCGGCATACCGACGGTATACCGGAGTATACCGACGGTATACCGGTTTTTGTTCACAGAAAGTTTCTGTTTACAAAACCGGCATACCGACGGCATACCGGATCATACCGACGGTATACCGCTTCCGAAACGTTGAAATTCCAACGGTCGGATTTCCAGTAATTAATGATCCCAACGGCTCTATTTCTAGCCGTTGCAATTCCAGACCGGTATACCGCCGGTATGCCGGATCATACCGGCGGTATGCCGGTTCGTGGACTGAAAAGTTGCCTTGAGCCCTTTTCAATGCTTTGGTTATAAATAGCCTTGAACCCCTTCATTCAAGGTTGATGCTTTGAGCCTAAAAATTTCTAAACCACCAAAGCCTATCCACAAACAACTCTACAAAGCTTTCAATTGTCATCCACAAATTGTGTTAGAGTTATTGAGTTGAAAAGTGAGATCTTCATCTTATTGTATAAGGAGATCAAAACCTATTGTGAAAGGTTGAAGTTGGAGAGTCTTCGTATCCAAACTCTCGGTTGAAGTTGGGGAGTCTTCGTATCCAAACTCTCGGTTGAAGTCGGAGAGCCCTTCGGATTAAAGCTCTTGTGTAAGAAGTTGGCGAGTTCTTCGGATCCAAACTCGTGTGTAACTATTTGCTCAAATAGTGGATTAAAGCCGGAGAGAGTTCCGGGACTGGACTGCCTCTTAGGAGGATACCAGGATATATCGGGTGTCGGTATTGTGTTTGCTTCTTCTCTTGCACTTATATTTTTAAATTGCCAATTAGCTTGTGCTAAGTGCTTGATTAGTTAGCTTGACCCTATTCACCCCCCCTCTAGGGTTCCTACAATTGGTATCAGAGCGAGGACTCTATTGTTAGGCTTAACATCCTTAGAGTAGATCCTTGTTATTTTTCTATGGCAACCTATTCCTCATCCTCCGATAAAGAGGGTTTTATTTCTAGTAGCATAGACAATCATGTTTCTTCTAAATGCAAGAAATGCTCTAAGTGGAAAGCTATGGCTAAACAATCCTTAGAGATTCTTGACAACCTTCATTCTACAAATGAAGAACTTTCTGAAAAGGTTATTCATTTAGAAGAAGCAAATGAGTTTTTGAGAAATGAAAACAATGTTTTATTATCTAGACTTGATTCTCAAAACTCATCTTGTGTTTCTTTAAAGAGTTTGAATGAGGCTTTAATTTTGAAAATCAAATCTCTTTCCTCATCAATAGAAGATCTTAAGAGGCAAACACATGAGCTTAATCATTTGCATGATTCTTCTATTATCTCTTTAAAGAAACAAAATGATGATTTTATTTCTAGAATTGTTTTATTTGAAAAAGAGAATAATGCTTTAAATGTTAAATTTGATTCTCTTACTTGTATGCATAATGATTTGATATTAGAACATGATATTCTTAAGACCAAATCCATGCATGCTCACTCTAGAGACATTCATCATTCTAGTATGTCACATGTTCATGACCATGCTCATTCTGATACATGTGCACACACTAGCATTACATGCTTCTATTGCTCTCGTATTGGACACATGAGCTTTACATGTCCTATTCGTAGGACCTTCACTACCAATGCTAGAGTAAGTGCTATATGGGTCCCTAAAGCTAATAAATGTGGATCCAAGTTTATTTGGATACCAAAGTCTTCGCCTAATGTTGTAGGTGGAGCTTCTTATATCAGGACATAGCACCGAGGAGCGTGTTGGTGGTTGCAAAGCTCAAAGGTCATCTTCCAAGCAATTGCACCAACACAAGTGTGGCCACTAGAGCCACTTTGGTAACATGCTAAATGATTCTCTTTTAATGGTTTATATTAGTATAATCTAGCATGTTTCTCTTGATGTTTTGCTACTAGCTCACATTGATATCCTTAGTTGCTTATTGTATAAATCAATGTGAGATATAATACTAGCATGCTTAGTTAATTCTCTTATTATTTCTTTTATCTAGCATGACTAGTTACTTAGCTTAAATGTTTAGTTCACACTTGTAGTTTATCACTCATTTTCTATTAAGTGTGACACATTTAATTTATGCATGCTTGTTATTCTTAATCTTTATTTATAAAGCATGTATATCACTCTAGTCCATAGGAGCTTGGTTTTTGATTTGAGTTAATATGATTTTAACTTTCCGTCTTTAAAGTTTTTGAAATAATTATTTCTTGCCGGTTTGTATTTAATGTGTCTTATTTATTTTAAAATCGGTATTTGCGAATATATGTGTTTAGCACAAGCTTCTTATTCTTGACAAGTATATACTTATACTTCTTTTTAATCTTGTGCTTACATAATATATTCATTATTGATTCTCATACTTTATCTTGATTATCTTCTTGAGAATCAATTATGTCTTTGCCTAATAAAGTTTATTTATACATGCTTTTGAATTTGTGATGGTTTCTCAAATATTCATTAAGGATACATGACTATATTCATTAAATTTTTCATTTACTTATAGTTCATGTATCTCTTATATTGATATCTATTTTTGTATAAATACCTTTATGTAGGCATATGAGTTAAGCTAAAGTTTTATTTATACTTGTTACTTCTAAACTTGTGCTTAACTCATACTCTAGCTATTGATTCTTTTGATCAAATTTGTGTATCTCTTTTTGAATCAATATGCTTCTTCCTTAAAGCTTTCTTTTAATGATGTCTTTTTAGCTTTTTGGTTGACTTTATGGATACATGTTCTTAATTGATTTTTGATCTTTTCATGTATGCCTATTCGTGATATATATATATAGTTTCATATATATAAATGTTTCCTAGCTTTTGATTTTCATTTGTTTTATATCTTTAAGTTGGGATGGTGAGAGAAAATATTTGTTTATGTATTGCACTTGACTATTTATGGAAGTTCTTTTAAGAATCACAAGGTTTTGTGCTTTGTCTTGTTTTCATATTAACCTCCGTTTTTAGTGCACATTTTTAAATCTATATCATCTATATATTTCTGTGTGCACTATGACAGCTTTTTCGTAAAATATGATTCTTCTATCTTTTGCACATTTAGCTTTCTTGATCTTAATAATCTTTCTTTGCTCATTCCTTGGGTTTATGCTTCTTTTTGAATTATTGTTGTCCAATGATGTTTTTGTAGCACATGAGAATACCTGTAATTGTTACATCATATTTCTCATGACTTTAGCTACTATGGTTTGAGCTTTTGTGTTGAGATTTTTCCACTTCTAGAGAATACACTTATTTTAATGTGGCTATAGTATTTTGCATTCTCTAGATTGATCTATCATTTCATTATCTTGGGTTAATCTTAATACTTGGCAAAGAGATTTATTTTATTGTGTTTTTATGAACATCTCTTTTGTCCTTTACTTGATAAGAGTCTAATTCATTTATTTATCATCTTATGCTCTTATCCTTGCTTAGTAAAGAGTCTCTAAATCATTTTGATCATTCAAAATATATTCCCTTAATTGTGAACTCTATGCTTAAGCAAGTATTTTTTTTTGTGTTAGTGACTTAAGAATTAATGAGCACATTTATCTTGTTAATGGCTTCTCTCATTAATCTTATTTGGATTATATAGTTTGCTTATTTGTGAAATATTATTAAGCTATATAATTTTGGCTCACTTTCACACATCTAGCTATATTCCTATACTTCAATCTATATATGATATGCTAGTTTACAAAAACAAGATTTGTGATATGCTTAATCTCTAAAACTAGTTTTACAAATTCGTTATTAAATCTTGTTTTCTCTTAGAGGTTTGAGATTCCTTGTTTTTACTCTCTTCCATAACTAGTCATTAGCAAGTCTCTCTTAATTTTCTCTCACTTTTTGAGTCATGATTTTATCGTATTATCATTTACATCTCTTCTTGTTTATGTTTGCAATCATTTAAATGAGAATGACTCTTTTCCATATTTTTTATTGTTTTATGAGATTCTTTATAAATATGGATTTTGAATTTTCTCTTGATGAGATTTATCATTGGATCATGTTTATTCATTTGTTTACTTTATGAATGATCCTAATGATTGAGTAGTCCTAAACTATCTAATTTTGTAAATGTCAAGTTAATTTATTACTCTACTTTGACTACTCATGGTTTATCACATATGACCTTTGCTATTTGAACTTTATTGGTCTTTCATTTAGAAGTAGCAAAGTTTGGATATTATCCGGTTGATGGGTACATATGCGATAAAACATATCTAGTCCATGCAAAGAAATAAATTGGTTGATTATTTCTTAATTAGATAATCATGGACATGATGTTTGAGTTTTATTTTTATTTTATTTTTGAGCTATATTATGTCTATCATCATGATTGTTCTTAATCGACTTTATTCTTTTTTATGATGATATTTTCTCAAAGGATTACATACATTGATCTATCATATTTAAATATGAGATTCTTCTATATAGACTAATGTATGCCATCTTTTGATTATATGTGCTTTATTGGAATATTCTTTTGATTTTTCATCTTTAGTGAGTATTATTTGGATATCTCTCTTGACTAAAGATGACATTATTCGTCTTTTGACGATATTGTAGCCTTATATGCATCGAGCAAGGGGGAGAAATCCATAGTTGATTTACCCTTAGATCTTGTTGTTATCTATTTTATGCTATAAGTGCTTTGGAACTAGATACGCATATTTTGAGGGGGAGCAAATTAATTGGTCCTATTTATTTATACCCTTTAATATGTCGTATACCTAGTTCATCATTGACCATATTTCTTCAATTTTATTTCCTATTATTGTGGTCATGATATTTTTATTTGTGAAGGATTTATGAGAGTGTATGCAAGTGTCCTTATTATTTATCTCTCTCTTGTATATGGTTTAAATAAGTCATCTTGTTAATATTAACTTTCATATCTTATCTTGATGACTATTGTGCTTTCGTTACTTTGGCTTTTCTTCCATGCTTAATTGATTTAGCTTTCCTTGTTGAGGACTTATCCAAAATTCATGATTTTTATCAACTTTGGTAGTACTTTGAGGGGGAGCATTCAAGTCGACTGAATTTCTTTTTTTCAAGTATTTTTCTCCTTTACCTTCATGTTTATCTAAAGGGTATTCATATAGCATGATAAGGTAATTGAGTTCAAATGCATGAACTTGGATAAGCATATAGATTTTGCAAATAATGAGATCACTTTATATCAATTGCAATATTTTACATTGATCATTCTTTTATTCTGTTCCACTATTTATTTGTGGACAATTATGATTATTAATGGTTTCTTTGATCAATGTTTCAAGTTTACATCTTTTCAATTGGTATCAAGTTTATTTAATTTCATATCTCAATTGGTATCTATTAGTTGCAATTATCTATTCCTCATGGCGTTTGTTTGAAATCCTTTATTTCATAGTTCTCTTCCAAAACTAGAGCAATATTTCATATCCTATTGTGTTTTGGATTTATTCCTTGGATTTCAAGTTGGTAAACTACTTATTTCTTGTTTTTCAAATTCCTTTGGTTTTACCAACCATATTGTGTTATGACAAGCAATTTTCTATTTCGTACTCTACATTTGGTATGTAGTTTTATACACTTGTCATTACACCATTCTCCCATTGTTTTTCTTTAGTATATCTTGATCATGATTGTCTATGCCTTCCTCATGCTCTGATTTATGTACTTAAGATTGATTTCTTATCTATTAGTACGGGGGAGCCTATTTTTGATCATGTCAAAGGGGGAGAAGTAAGTTTAAGTATGCTTTTATAAGTAATCTAAGTAGTATGCTTTTAGTGATATTGCTCATATCTTTTGTATATTAGTGATACATGCATCTATTGTGTTCATACTAAACTTAACCGATTTGCCATAATCAAAAAGGGGGAGATTGTTGGCCCAATGATTGTATCATATTTTTGAATATGGTTAATATGTTAAGTTTAGCATTTCTTTATCACTAATCTTCATACAATCGCTATAGCATTTCTACTTATACTTATATCTTTGGTGATATGTGCCCATTGGTTTACATCTTAGTGATATGAGCTTATCTATCTTAAATTTAATTGGGTTGCCAAAATCAAAACTATGTTTTTGATTGTGGTCATTCAATTAAGTTTAATCATTATGATATCACTAACATTTATGCCATCACCTTAGCACTTGTACTTAAACTTTGCATAGTCCTAATGTGCTTTAACTTATCATACTTGCTACTATGTATATTGCTTTGTTCGTCTAACATGTACATGCAGAAAAGCAATAAACAAGATCAATGTGGACATATGCAATAAAGAAATCATGGTGGGCCAAAGACGACGGATCCCACAAGATTTCTCTGAACCACCCGACGACATCTCTGGAGCCACGCACCGGGGGTTCCGCTGCCCGGTCAGTAGACGGGGGTCGAGGGGGCAGCGCCCCTCGTCGGGGGTTCGGGGGTGAAGCCCCCGAAAGGTATTCAGTTTTTATAAACTGGATATCTTTGGACAGCTGCCGCCAAGGGAAAAGCCAGCACCTTTCAAAGGAAGAAGCCAAGCCATGCCATCATCATTTCAAGACTCTGAAGAAGCCTGCACCTGTCTAAGTATATCTGGAGTCTGTAATGAGTCTTAGGAATAATTGTAAACACAAGAAATGGATGGCAAAATCGAAAGCTAGGGCAGAAATAAGCCCAGGATCATTTTTGGTGGATAAGCGGCATACCGACGGTATACCGGAGTATACCGACGGTATACCGGTTTTTGTTCACAGAAAGTTTCTGTTTACAAAACCGGCATACCGACGGCATACCGGATCATACCGACGGTATACCGCTTCCGAAACGTTGAAATTCCAACGGTCGGATTTCCAGCAATTAATGATCCCAACGGCTCTATTTCTAGCCGTTGCAATTCCAGACCGGTATACCGCCGGTATGCCGGATCATACCGGCGGTATGCCGGTTCGTGGACTGAAAAGTTGCCTTGAGCTCTTTTCAATGCTTTGGTTATAAATAGCCTTGAACCCCTTCATTCAAGGTTGATGCTTTGAGCCTAAAAATTTCTAAACCACCAAAGCCTATCCACAAACAACTCTACAAAGCTTTCAATTGCCATCCACAAATTGTGTTAGAGTTATTGAGTTGAAAAGTGAGATCTTCATCTTATTGTATAAGGAGATCAAAACCTATTGTGAAAGGTTGAAGTTGGAGAGTCTTCGTATCCAAACTCTCGGTTGAAGTTGGGGAGTCTTCGTATCCAAACTCTCGGTTGAAGTCGGAGAGCCCTTCGGATTAAAGCTCTTGTGTAAGAAGTTGGCGAGTTCTTCGGATCCAAACTCGTGTGTAACTATTTGCTCAAATAGTGGATTAAAGCCGGAGAGAGTTCCGGGACTGGACTGCCTCTTAGGAGGATACCAGGATATATCGGGTGTCGGTATTGTGTTTGCTTCTTCTCTTGCACTTATATTTTTAAATTGCCAATTAGCTTGTGCTAAGTGCTTGATTAGTTAGCTTGACCCTATTCACCCCCCCTCTAGGGTTCCTACAGGCTCGTCATATAAGTATGTGACTTGACGATAGCGTCGCCTAGAGAACAAGGTCTGTCTAAGGTACGAGCCATGGTTGGTTTAGTAAAAAGTATGCCATGGACAAGAGAAGTCCATGCGATTGGTTGTCGCCGGATCGATCCTGCTACTTGGGAGTCTCGATAAGTCTCGCTAAGGAAGCACACGAGATTGGTCCCACTACTTGGGAGTCTCGATAAGTCTCGATAAGGAAGCACACGAGATCGGTCCCGCTACTTGGGAGTCTCGATAAGGAAGCACACGAGATCGGTCCCGCTGCTTAGGAGTCTCGATAAGGAAGCACACAAGATCGGTTCTGCTACTTGGGAGTCTCGATAAGAAAGTATACGAGATCTGTCCCTCTACTTGGGAGTCTCGATAAACAAGTACACGAGATCGGTCCCGCTACTTGGGAGTCTCGATAAGTCTCGATAAGAAAGTATGGTCATGATTAAGAAAGGACTTGCTAGATCGAGTTGAGTCTTGCATGGTCATTGGACAACTTGTGCATAAGGTAAAATTCCTCGAACGATCCTGGGGCTCCGAGTTCGTGTCGGCCTCAGAGGAATTACAGATATTGTACGACCTTCATCGACGGTACGACTCGATTGAAGTGAACCATTACAATATAGGCTGCAGGTCATTCGGTGGGAGCTCGTACCTCGCCACGCGGATGGTCACCATATGCAAAGATCCAGGATAGCTTGATATTGCTAGTGACCACTCATATAGATGTGTCGGCATAAGAGGGACTATCCGTGTGTATGCCTTTGGATTGCGTCGAGTACTAGCAAGTTTGGAGTTGGGTTAACAAGGCATAAAAGTAGCAAGAGCTATATCGAATCAGCGCGGGTTAGGGTGTGCACGTTCACAACACCATTCTAGAGCCTAAGATTTGGCTATAGCAAGGACACGTGCTTCGACATGAATGTGGCGTCATCTCGAGTTAAGTCAGGAAGGGCCATATGGCAAGTTGGTTAAGTCGGGATGATCTTGGAAGGCATGGCCTCGATCTTAAGGCACGATCAAGTCTAGTGGCACGACCAGCACGAGTCGTCCCCTTGACGTCGTTAGTACGCGAGTGGTCTAGAGGCGCACAAAACAAGTGGAAGTCTTGGCACGATCGAGTTGCATAAGTTTCTATTCGGTGAGGCACTGCCTCGAATATATTGAAGTCGGGAATAGAGTATAGCACGACTCTGTCGTTGTGTTGCCAAAGTATAGGCCAAGACGTCTTGTTCTAAAATTGGTCCTAAAGCAAGACTAGAAAGACAATCAAAATGGATTAAGCTGCACAAAGTAAATGAACGTGTCGGTTTTGTATGGGTGGACGAGGAGCTCACTCTACCAGTACAGTTGAGTACTGACACCCACATAGTTTTCATGTGTAGGCACAGGTAGAAGCTCGTGGCACGGAGCTCGCTTGGTTGCGTCGAGGCATGGAGTTCCTTGGCGATTCGAAGCGTGCGGTCGCGTGGAGTCAAGGCTTATATGGGACATAATGTATGGACATTGCCTTCTGAAGCATCCACTGACTCAAGCATTGTATCGAGAAATGAGAGAGGGAAGAGTGACTTGTAAAAAAAATGAGCTTGAGAGACTTGTAATCATGGCCTTGCGTCCCATTGTAATCTTATTGTTCAATATCAATAAAGAGTACTTTGAATAACTTGTGTTTTGCCTCTAAATTTTTGCTACATGTTCAATGTATCTGCTTGGAACTTCTGTGCGACGACCACGTCGCAGCCGCTGTAATCGGCCATTATGAAACTGCCTTGCACGAGCGCAATCTAGGCTCGTGCGACATCACGCCTTAGCGAGGACGATCGCTCCTATGGGAGCGGGGCGTGACATAGTGGTATCAGAGCACGACTTTACGTCCTTGGACTTTAAGTTAAATCTCTCAGTTTTGAAAGCTCGTCGTTGATAAGAAGTGTGCTCTCTCTCTCAAATGTCGTACGACATGTCCATAAAATAAGTCTAAATATTTTTAAAAGCTCGTACAAGTATTTAATTGAGCGCATCAGTAGGCGATGGCCTTTGTGCCGAACGGTGTCAAACTTGAGTTGATAGAAAATACATGCTAAAGTTATGTCACAATCTGCTACCCAATTTGTTGGGCCGGGCTGAGTCATGTCCAGCCTACGCTTGAGATAAAACATAGTAAGATGTTCTAAAATAGACAATACAAGATCAAAGTGTGCTAACAGTTCTATTTATCATATTTGAGTAAAAACATCATAAACACAAAATCATCTAGTTTATAAATATGTTCCAATACATAGCCAAGACGTAAAACTGGATACAGGTCCAGTATCAAAATACATAGTCTAAATTATGTCTGCTCTCAAAAGTCCCGAGCAACTAAACAAACTAGACGAGTTTTCCCGCAGGTACATCCTCGTAAGGTAAAGCCTGATCCTCGATGGCGACCCCATAATAGGAATCACATAGTAACTCCTCCTCGGTAAGTATACCTACAACGTTATCCTGTCAAGACGGGAGCAAGCACTGATTCTACAAACTAAATATGCGAAGCATGAAATGAAGAGCAATATAATAAACAAGAATCATGGCATATCACAATCTATCATAGCAATGATACATATGTCATAGCGACAGATGTATATGTAATATTTAAAACTGGAGCAGGTACGTGATCGTCAATAGTTGTACAATGTACTGTGGCACATGTAAATAAAATATACTTCCATACTGTAGTAGCATGGAAAATATCAGAATGATGCTCCATGCGGCTCGGAACAGGAGAACTCCATGCGGTTCATACAGGGGCAGTCCCATGCGGTTCGGAGAGACTCGCAGTCTCATGCGACTCAGAGCAGGAGAATCCATGCGGCTTACATAGGGACAGTCCCATGCGGTTCAAAGAGTCTTCCAGCCTCATGCGGCTCGGAAGTATATACGGCTTACAAACGACCAACAGAGAGATACGGCTCGATCAACACCACGTGTCCCCGTGGGATCCCTTCACACAGCTGGCCATCAAATAATGGCCTTATTTAATGCTCTGATTTGACAGCTGACGGCTTTGGCATAAAGTGCCATGATGGTCCTGTCGTAATGACAGGCTCTTCGGAAACAGGAGAAAATCTCTGACATGATCCAAGATTGCCATGTGGCTATTCCCATGCGGCTCAATTGAAGAACAGCTTCATGCGGCTGGCAGGAACCATCTTCCTGCGGCTCACCAAGAAGCCATCCCATGCGGCTCGCAAGTACTATACCTATGCGGCTCACCAAGAAGCCATCCCATGCGGCTCGTAAGTACTATACCTATGCGGCTCACTGAGACGCTGTCTCATGCGGTTCATGAATATCATGCGGCTCTAGCAGGGTCCACCATTAAGACATGTGGCAGAGATTCAATTGCCCCCATGACCTGACAGCTGGTAGCAGGGTAATTATGGGACGCGTGGCTTTAAATCAATCAGAGATTTACCAAATCCCAATAACCATATTTAACGTTATCCTCACAATTAATGAGATCAGGGCGTATCACTCGTGATCAAGCCAATGGGACACGTGGTGAGAGATCCGAGCTCGACACAACCAATCATAAAGATTTAAAGCAATCAGCATTAATCATTCACAGGATTCAATACTATCCACATTTATGGCTCGGATCCTTCACGCCTAAGACTAATGGTCCAGATTGATTAAACATCAGGCCGCCGCCACTTTGAGAATAGGTAATCATCCAAACCCTAATGATGCCCTCACTCCTATAAATAAGCAAGGTGCCATTCCCTTGCAAGATATACAGAGAGACTCCCCCAATAATCAGAGAGAAAAATACACAGAGAGAGAGAGAAGCCAGAAGAGTAATAGAGGGAGAGCAAGAAGAGCATTTCTTCATCAACGCCAACCATCTCTTCACAGGAGCCAAGGCTGCATACCGATCGTCCAAGGAGTAAGGCAGGGCTGTCGTCGCCTTCCCGAGCCTCTATTATCACCCCCCAGAATCTAAAATAAATAATTGTACTTAGACTGCTGTACCTAGGTTTTCGTCCCTAGGCTTTCTTTGTACGAGCGAGTTTGTAACGTGAAGTAAAAGTCCGGTCCTCCTATAATTGTTCTGTTCTTTTATATTTCATGGCAAACACGATGGCAACTCTGCTGGGGACAAACTTCTCCACGGCTGAGGAGTTGGTGACGCAGTCGGATGCAGCCAAACTTGGCTCCACGCAACAAAAGATGGTCGTCCGCTTCGACCAACAGGCGTTTGAAGAGATACTCTCCGAAGGAAGCGCTGGCCCGGTCCAGAAGCGCACCCGCACGACGAAGGCTCGCAAAGAGTGGAGACCAAAATCATTTGCTCCTCCCCAAGCCCTCGACGGGATACCCTCTGTTGCTCAAGACGGCGAGAAGGACTCTTCTGTGGCCCCACTTCAGATCGTAGACAACTCTGCTGTCCCCAAGTCCGACAGAAGAAAATACTATGATGCTGGACTTGCAGGGGCAGAGAGAAACTCTATGCGATCCGAGCCGCATAAGGGTATTAGCCGCAGGGAGAAAGCTCATGCGGCTGCATCCGCCAGCTGTATGAAGAAAACTCATGCGGCCACATCAGTCAGCCGCATAGTTTATGCGGCTACAGTTGCCAACCGCATGGATGAGACTCATACGGTCACTGAAGTCAATCGCTTGCAGAAAACCCATGCGGCCACAGTTGTCAACTGCATGCGGCCAGCCTGTACGGTCGTGACTCCCAGTCGCACAAGAATAACTCATCCGACAGCAGAAGATAACCGCATGCAGATAGCCTGCACGGTTTCCAATCCTAGCCGCATAACGTCCGTTCCACGCTCTTCTCGATCAGTCTTCGACCGTCTCTCATACGGTCCTGACCCTGATGGTTCTCTGGATGATAAGCCAGACTCTGTGGTATTCAACTTAGACTCTTCCTATTACGCACCCGCAAGTGCTAAAAAGAAGAAGTCTAGGGCAGCGCGGGCTCATCAAGCCGAGTCAGCTGCCCCAACCTCTGACTGTCGGGGTATCCCGTTGACTATCACGCGGGCCTCTGATGGGAAATTGTATAGAACCGCTCGAGTCCAGCCCCCGGCGGCAAAAGGACAAAGTGGTTCCTCTGACCTGCGTGAGGCGATCCTCCACAAGCGCAAGGAAAGAGAAGGGGTTTCGGTGTGCAAAGAGTCCTCGCTTGGACGTCACTGCACCCAAATCATCGTCAACTGCTCTTGTAACAACACGGCAGCGACGGAAGACCGGCCGTCAGTCTTCCAAAGACTACAGCATCCGAGCTCAGAGGACGAGGCACCTCCTGTTGTCTCCTGTAATTCCACTCAGAAAGTCCCCGCCGAGGGGAGAGGGAAGAAGGCAAGCATCTCCAGCCCCAAGATATCAACCACTACAGCTAAGAAACTGTCGTCTAAATGGTTGTCCTCCACCGGAATATTCCAACACATCCGTTCAAAGACAAAATCTGCTGCAATGGGAAATTCATCATCCACATCGCTGGGGGTCGTAGAAACTGGGGGTAGCACTCCTCCGAACATCCATAATAATCCGATGTTTCAAGGAGACGAGCCCGGGAAAATAACTCTCCCATCAGGTACAACAGACGCCGATGTCCCCGAGGACATCCATGACTCTCAAGACGAAGCAAGCTCTGAGGCTGGGTGTATTGTTCCCTCCGAGTCCGAACCAGAAGAGAATATTCCCATATATCCCGATGACTTCTCGATACATGGGTATGACTCGGAGGATATATCCTCCACCGTCCCTTCCGTTTCTCATCATACAAGGACGGTGTTCATGACAGACAGCAATCAAAGTGGTTCCAGTGATCGCCAGCGCATCGATAATCTCGAAGCCATATTACTTGCTTTGGTCAAGTTTGTAGACGAGATTAAAGTAGCCCTTCCAACTCTGCAAGGAGGGACGCCTGGCCAAACAAGCACGGGTCCCGCGGTCAATGCGAACTCGAATTCGGCGGCACAGAACCCGGGCAACAATCCTCCCGAAATAACAGTCCCTACCGCGACAGATGAGGCCCGAGAAGTAAGAAGAGAGGTTCAGGAGCTCCGAGCCATGTTCCATGCCCGAGAAAACGCTCAAGACCTCAGAATTCGGCAACCATACCCTGCTGAATGGAGGGATGTTCCATTCCCACCAAGATATAAGCCGTTCAATATCAACCCGTATGATGGCAAGACCTCAGCAAGTCGGTACATCACTTCGAGGTCACCATCGACCATCTGCCCCATGATGATGCTATCCTCACGCGATTATTCATTGGGGCATTGGAAGGAGTTGCCTTCGACTGGTATTGCAATCTGCCGGACAACTGTATCCACTCCTTCGCCGGCTTCAAGCACCTGTTCTTGGAGAGATTCTACGAAGTAGGGCATGACGTCACCATGTCCACCCTCATAGACGTCGTCCAAGGGGAGAAGGAGCTGACAAGGAACTACATTGAGCGGTTCCACCAAACCGCCATGAAGCTGCCCTCCGGAAATCCAGATTCCTCTTTAATTGAAATTTGCCAAAAGAGACTGCTTCCAACGATCAGTCTCTGGATGGGCGAAAGTCAATTCAAAGATTGGAAGACGTTCATCATCAGCGCCACAAGCGCCGAAGAACGACTGAAGAAGGCTCGCCAACTGGGATTGCACATCTCGGAAGGAGAAAACAAGGGCAAGCGTCCCAACAACGATAATGGGGATAGTCCCTCCAACAATCGGGACAGCAAGGAAAAGCAGGCTATGGTGGCCGATACAGCCCAAAAACCTGAGCCGAAGCCAGCAGACAAACAATGGCCGCAAACCACTTACTCCTTCGAAGACGGTCACGTCAAGCCCATCTTGGACATGCTCATACAAGGGGACAGGATTCAGCTTCCTCCACCAAGACGGGAACCGCGGCCGGCAGAGATGGAGAATCCAAAGTACTGCCATTATCATCGCTATGTCCATCATGCTACACACGATTGCTACCAGCTGAAACGGTACATCTAGAACCTCATCGATTCGAACGCTCTGGCCATCGATTTCGAAGAGGTAACCATGGCGGCCAATATGGTGTCCGTACAATTCGGCAGCTTCCCTCCGACGGAGACTCAAGACGGGGTGGTCCCCGTCCCTCTAGCGACAATGGAGATTACCAATCTTCCACCTCCTCGAGATCAGGCTGCCGGTCTAGTACCCCTCACCACATCTCGAGGGAAGGTCATGTGGATCCATCCAGACTTGGTGTCAGAAGTGACTCGGCCCACACCATCTTCCACCGACAAAAAGAAAAGTGGAAAAGTCAGGACCTGCCACACAATCTCGGTAGACAACGAGGAAGCTACAGCCGTCGTCATGCGGTCCGGAGCACAATCCCAACCTGTGGTTGACAATCCAGCTGAAAATCATCAACCCACTACAACTGATGCTCCGGGACCGGTTCAGCCTTCGACGACCGACAAGCCTAGGCCGAGGGAGACTCGCTTCGACAAATCCCTCCGAAAAGAGGCAGCCCAAGGGCTAGAGAGGCCCTACAACTTTGACATCTTAGCACAATTGGCTAACACACCGGCCAAGTTGTCACTGTACGAACTCCTAAGGCTCTCCAAGGACGTTCGTATTGCATTAAGCGAAGCACTCCAAAATACCGATGTCTATCTGGCTCAATCCAACCTCACCGGGGAGGACTCACCCGTGGATCTCCAAGACAGTGCCTGCACGGGAGCAATGCCCAACATCGTCTTCACTCCGCAGGACTTGCTCATCAAAACCAACCTACACGATCGCCCGCTATACTACACGGGATACATCGGCGACATGAAGGTGGATCGGATGCACATAGATCCTGGCTCTTCCATAAGCATCATCCCGAAGGGTCTGCTACATCATCTTCGCATCCCAATGCATCGCCTAACGCCTACAAGCACCGCCATCAGCGGTTTCAATTCGGGCAGGAGCTACCCTATTGGGAAGATTCGTCTAAAGTGTCAAATTGGCGACCTCCAATCCGATGTCACCTGCTACGTCATAGATGCAGACACTTCTTATAATATCCCCTTGGGGCGCCCATGGATACACGATTATATGAACGTGCCTTCCATGCTACACTAGTGCTTCAAATATGTCGACAAACACGGCTTCGTGAAGACGGAATTTGCTGACATCGATCCCTTCAAAGGGGTCGAATCTTACTACTCGGACTCCTACCTATACGAAAAGTCGAAGAGGCACCTTGATGAAGGAAATGTACAAGCTAGTACTGAGATGGCCACAGGATCAGAAGAGCCTCTGACGATCTACCTCCAAGCTCGCAAACCGGGAAGGTCCACACCCCTTACTGTCACTCTGCGGAAGGACGCGATCAGCCTCTCGGCGCAGGAAGAGCATATGATAATCCGGCTGCCAAGGTCCGGCCAAGTGTCGAGACCCACAACGGGGCTACTTACAATCAGACTGCCGAGAGTCGGTCAACCCCAAACGGAGAAGCTTAATCCCTCCGATAGGCCATTGACGATACGCCTTCCCAAGAAGGGTCGTCACCCCGATGCAAGGTCTGACACTTCTAGCGAACCGGCCACTCCTCGCTCCAAATCAAGTGCCAAACTAGGGGTCGCTAGTCTGCCAACAACTCCACGCTCTGCTCCATCAACTGAACCACTGACAATCAAGCTTCCCAGGACGTCCTCTTAGTCTTCATTCACACAGGAGGTAGCCGAAGAGGAACCAGAGTTAGCCAAGTATGTGGCTGCCCACACTGATGTTCCCTCCGCTGATGATGTAATCCTCCTAGAAAAGATACCTTACTTCATCAATAAAGGGTTATCTTTGAACTACACCGAGCTCAATAAGCTATGTATAATGTATGCTATGGAACACGGTATAGGCACTCACCTACACACACAAGTGACAAATGTGTACACCGCGATCCAGCTTACTCCAGTAGAAGATGCTTATTGAATAATCGAGGGAGAGGATCATCCGATCATCTTCGGTCGGACGAACAACTTGCATCCCTTCACCATAGAGGAAGCCGACCTCGGGTTAGATGCCGGAAGACTGCCTCTGTATCTTTATAGCCCCCAATCCAAATATCTCATGCAGAAACAGGGGTATGATCTGGAGACGATGCCAGGTTTGAACGACGGCACTGGACGACGACTACCTTTGAAGCCGTCGGTCCCGGCGGGCAAACCACGGGACTACAATAGCAAAACTCGATGCGGGTTAGGGTATGTAACGCCTACTATGACCCCTGAGAGTTCAGATGAAGAATGCGACTGGCAGTCACATTCAACCGGGTCACCAACTTCTGACCCGGATACCAGCATCGGAGATGTGTTCAGACAAGTCATGTCAGTCAACATGGCATTCGCCGACGCATACGAAGAAGACGAAGACATCCCCGAGATCCTCGAGCTAGAGCCGTGGGCCCAGCAATTGGATGCACAATGGAAAAAACGGTTCGAACTCAGAGAACCTCCTACTGAAGATGAAGTCATACAGGTTGACCTCGGCAGCGAATCTTCTCCAAAACCAATTTTTGTCAGTAAAAGCCTAGCAGACGAAGAGCAGGAGTCGCTGCTAGAACTTGTCAGAGAATACATTGATGTGTTCGCCTGGAGCTATGAAGACATGCCAGGGTTAAATCCCGACATTGCTCTTCATAAACTCAACATTCGGCTGGATGCGAAGCCAGTCAAGCAACAACAGCGACGCTTCCGCCCAGGCATCATGGACGCGATCGAAGACGAAGTCAACAAACTGATAGCCAGCGGCTTCATTCACGAGGAACAACATCCCGACTGGGTCACCAATATAGTGCCCGTCCTCAAGAAGAATGGAAAGATTCGAATCTGCATCGACTTCCGCAATCTGAATGAGGCGTGCCCCAAAGATGAATTCCCCCTTCCTATCACAGACATCATGATCGACAATACCTGCGGCTTCGAACGTATGTCATTCATGGATGGCTTCTCGGGGTACAACCAAATCAAAATGTCTCCTGACGACGAAAAGCATACATCATTTCGAACACCAATTGGCACGTACTGCTACACAGTCATGCCTTTCGGTTTGAAGAATGCCGACGCCACATATCAAAGAGCCATGAGCATCATCTTCAGAGACCACTTACGCCAGACAGTGGAGTGCTATGTTGACGACATAGCCGTTAAGAGTCATTGCAAGGGAGACCATCTGCAGGATCTGAGGACGGTATTCGACCTAATGCGAGCGCACAATTTGAAAATAAACCCTACAAAGTCCTTTTTGGGCGTATCCAGCGGGAAGTTCTTGGGCTTCATCATCACTGCACAGGGTATCCATGTAGACCCTGAGAAGAAAGCAATCACGGAGATGGGTCCCCCGAGAAATCTTCGCGAACTCAGAGGCCTTCAAGGGAGGCTAGCTTACATCAGGAGATTCATTTCCAACCTCTCTGAGCGATGTCGACCATTCACCCATCTCATAAAGAAAGGCGTCTCATTCGTATGGGATGAAGAATACCAGCGCACCTTCGACAACATCAAAGAATATCTGTCGAACCCCCCAGTCCTGGTGGCTCCGGTTTCTGGAAAACCATTCCTGCTCTATGTACGAGCAATGGAACATTCTCTCGGGGCTCTGCTCGCACAAAACAACGATGCAGGCCATGAGCAAGCCATATATTACTTCAGCCGAATGATGATTGGGCCAGAGCACTGATACACCACTGTGGAGAAGGAATGCCTTGCCCTGGTGTTCGCCATTCAGAAAATGCGGCACTATGTCACCGGATAAATGATATATGTGATCTCACGAGTCAACCCTCTCAGGGTCCTCATGACTAAACCAGGGGCACTCAGCTCTCGCCTCACTACATAGGCAATATTGCTGTTCCCTTATCATATGATCTTCGTCCCCCAAAAGGTAGTCAAAGGTCAAGCCCTGGCAGACTTCTTAGCAGCCCACCCAGGCTCGGAGTTCTCCAGAATGTATGAAGAGATCCCATATGAGGTCGTCGACTTGCAGGTAACCTCTCACGAGGCCATATGGCGAATGTTCTTCGACGGTGCTTCGAGGACCGGACCTAAAGGCAATATAGTCGTCGGAGTCGGGGTAGTGCTGGTCTCCCCTTCCGGATTGGTGATTAATCGTACTTATTCCCTCACAGAGCCCTGCTCTAACAATGTGGCCGAGTACAACGCTCTGGTCATTGGCCTCCAACTTACAAGAGAGCTGGGGGTAGAATACCTTGAAGCATACGGCGATTCCCAACTAATCGTCAATCAGATCCGGGGCTCATACGAGGTCCGCCACGAAGACATGATCCCTTATCACCAAATAGCGATTGACATAATCTCGTCGTTCGAGGGGTTCTTCATCGAACATGTCCCCAGACTCCGAAATATCGAAGCTGATGCCCTACCTGGTCTTGCCGCTTCCCTAGCAGTTCCGAACTATGATTGCCAATCAGTGGATGTGATAGGCCACGAACTGGTCTGTCCCAAGAACAATGTGTAATTCGTGGCGAGTTATTCCGCCTAGACGATCGATGATGCCCCAGATTGGAGACAACCGTTCATCGACTTCGTCGTCTACGACATCCTGCCCGAGAACCCAAAGGAAGCCACTTCCATCAGACGACGTTCTCTCAGATTCTTCTACGATACAGAGACGAGAATGCTGTATCGTCGCTCCTACGACGGATTACTGCTTCGGTGTCTGTCAAACGCAGAAGCCAAAGAAGCCGTACGAGAGGCTCATGATGGCGTCTGCGGGGCCCACCAGCCCGGTCCTAAATTGCAAGACCGTCTTCGACGAATGGGCTACTATTGGCCCACGATGGTGGCAGATGCGATAGATTATGCTAGAAAATGCAAAGCCTGCCAAGTCCACGCGGACTTCATTCACCAACCATTCGAGTTTCTACATCCGACAGTGGCGTCCTGGCCATTCGAAGCATGGAGAATAGATATCATTGGTCCAATCACCCTACCTTCCTCCCGAGGACATCGCTTTATACTTGCGATCACTGATTACTTCTCCAAATGGGCGGAAGCTGTCCCACTCGCAGAAGTTAAGACTTCAAACGTGATCAGCTTCCTTAAGCATCACGTCATCTACCGCTTTGGACTGCCCCGAAGGATCATCCATGATAATGGTCCGCAGTTTGCAAGCCACGCATTCTATCGGTTTTGCGATAAGCACCGTATTCAGAATGTCGCTTCGACACCGTACAACCCGGCATCGAACGGGTTGGCAGAGGCATTCAACAAAATAATCATCAAACTCCTTAAGAAGTTTGTCTTCTCCAACAAACGCGACTGGAACGAGAAGCTCGGTGAATGCTTATGGGCTTATCGCACCACAGTTCGAACAGCTACCGGGAATACACCATTCTCCCTGGTGTACGGGAGTGAAGCAGTCCTCCCATTGGAGACTCAGATCCCCTCACTATGCGTCACCCTCACACATCAATTGACGACGGACGAAAACCACCATCGCTGGCTATAGAAATTGGAGACACTAGATGAAAAGCGTCTCTTGGCTCAGCAACGAATTGAGCTATACCAAGCACGCATCTCCGGAGCCTTCAACAAGAAGGTCAAAATCAGAACATTCCAGGTGGGCGATCCCGTTCTGGCAGTCCGGAGGTCGATGGTCATGACTCACAAGACCGTCGGCAAATTCCAGCCAAAGTGGGAAGGCCCATTTATCATTGAGATAGTATTCTCCAACGGTGCTTACCGTCTCGCAAAATAAAACGGAGACTTGCTCATGTTGCCCGTCAATGGCAAGTTCCTGAAGAAATATTATGTCTAAACGACATTCTCTCCAGATCATCGAGTCATGTACCCGCTGGTACCGCTGAACTCACATCCACAACATTTCAGATTATCGAGTCATGTACTGGCTGGTGCCGCTGAACTCACCTCCATATTCCTTTCAGATTATCGAGTCATGTACCCGCTGGTGCCGTTGAACTCACACTTTCTCAATATTCTAAATTACCGAGTTATGTACCCGCTGGTGCCTCTGAACTCACATTTCGGTCACTCTTTCAGATAGTAAGTCACGTATGATTATACCTCTGAACTTTCTTCCTGGAAGAGATCCTCCCTCATGATCCACTACCTGCACTCCCAGTGCACAAAAAGGGTAATCGATCCACAAATTTCCGAAACGGCCATGTCCTCATTACCTCTGAGTCATTTTCACTTCCACCAAAAACAAACCGCCCCCTCGCATAGAACTTCTACGTTCTCCTACCTTTGAGTCGTTCTATGTACCCCCTCTTCATTGAGCCCACTCCCGCCATGTCCTCATTACCTCTGAGTGGGAAGGCTCCGTCGAAAAAACCTTCATGCTTGCCATGTCCCCATTACCTCTGAGTAAATATGTCGGTTCCCTTTCAACCTATTATCTGTACCCACAATCGGAGTACGACAAGGATAATAAGTCCACAAATGTCCTCTATTGACCACAAATGTCCTCTGTTGACCACAAATGTCCTCTGTTGACCACAAACATTCTCTGTTGACCACAAATGTCCTATGTTGACCACAAATGTCCGCTATTGACTACGAATATCTTCCGTGAAGTCTCCCCTGCCATGTCCTCATTACCTCTGAGCAGGAAGATTCCACGGTAAAACCCTCATGCTTGCTATATCCTCATAACCTCTGAGCAAATATGTTGGTTTTCTTTCATCCCATTATTCGTATCCTGAACCAGGGTACGCCAAGGATAATAGGTCCACAAATATCCCTTGCTAAGCTTCTTAGCATAAATCCACCATCTCACCATGCCCCGGGAGTCCAGCTGCTCTACGGCAATTTTTTTTCCAACACCGAGAGCACCCATAACCACTTTGCCATGGCTGTTCCGGATATCCTGACCAAACTTGTTATCCGTACCTAAAACCAAGGTACGTCTAGGGTAACAGGTCCACAAATAATCCCCCAGTAAGTCCAGTTCCACGAACACCACAAGTACAAGAAAGAGAAGATGAGTTGAAACATGCTCATTCATTCAAAATTCAAAGTGCTACATCATTTAGGATCACATCCTTTACAAAATCAAAACAAAAAGATGAAAAAGAAAACAACAGCAAAAGAAAAACAGAAAGCTGATCACTGCTCCAGGGCACATAACGCCCTGAGACGGTCCGTCAGCAAGGCAACCGACCGCTCAAACCTCTGGGTAGCTCGACGCTCCGCCTCTTGGGTCAGCACCGGCTTGTCCTCCAGTTGAGCATGGGCTTGCCAGTTATCCTTGAATCTCTTAAAGGCCCGCTCCAGGTTGACAGAAGATCGGAAAACCCTCTCGGCCTCCCGAGCAATCGACTCCTGTTCCGCACGAGCAGCCTCCAGCTCTGACTCTAAGAAGGTCAACTCTCTCTGGAGTGCGAGAATCCGCTCCTTTGTATCAGCGATTCTACGAGAAGCAGACTCTTCCCGAGCCCGACAAGCCTGACTTCGATGACCCAGCCTGTCATACGAAGCGGAGAACTTGTCAAGGTCCCCCTGCACAACTGGCCCGGCAGTATCTCGAGCGAGCTTGATCCTATCCTGAGCAGCAATGAGGAAGCCCCGCTTCCGTTCAATTGCAGCAGGCAAGCCCGCCTGCCGTATCGCCAGCAATTGGGTCACAAGCTGATCAGCCTCTGCCAACTTAGGCTCCAGGAGTGCAGCCAACCCCACCCCGCCAGGAAGAGACTTCATAGTTGCAACCTGACCCCGAGCGCACCGCAGAGACAGAGTAAAAGGGGTCCCCCGTTCTACAGCAGCATCTACGCCCCTCTTTAAATGACGATAGAAGCTGTCGACCACATCCTGCATCACCTCGTCCAGAGCCTCCGAGGAAGCCGGTGTCAACGGGAGTGTAGCCGGCAACGCTGAAGAAGACGCAACAGAATCTGCCGCTCCTGCCATAAGAGAAACAAACTCCGTACGGAAGGACGCATAAACAGCGGCCAACTCCTCTTCAGCGGCCCGCAGAACTTGAATGCTCGGCAGGGTCGAGAGGTCAATCTCCGGAGCCGTATGATCAGCAGAGGATGAGGTGGAGACCATCGCCAGCTCCATTCCCATCTGCCCGGGGCTGGCGGGAGGCCCCTCGACATGAGACGGCGAAGGAGAGGAAACGCTCCTTTTTCCCAGGTCGCGGCAGGCCGAGCCTTCTCCAAGAACATCCGCGGTGGCAAGTAAAGGGTCACCTGTAGGGCCAAGGCAACCATGAATCGATTTGACCCAGAGGATATGTTGATAGAGCAAATAAGCCCCCTCACTAGTCAATATTTGGCTTATCTTACCAGTGGAGGAGTATGGAGGCTGAGGTTCGCCTACAGCCACCGCAGCCTCTTCACCAACAGTCTCCGAGTCAGGTATAATAGACTCCTCCGCCCCTGCACCCTCGGAAGGGGATGCAACGAGATCGACATCGCCTTGCTGAAGTTCAGCGATCTCGAAGATGGGCTCGAGGAAACCTTTGTCACCCCGGGCCGAGGCCTCAGCAACCTGGGAGCTTCTAGCCGCCGCTGAGAGAGCCCCCGTAGAAAGGACCGCGGCACACATGTCGCTAATCAAAGCAGCAAGGACCGGATCAACTCCAGGGGCAGTAGACGGTTCAGGAGAACCTGGTTCGTCAGATGCCTACAAAGAAAAAAAAATGGTCAGGTCATATCTCCGAGAGAAAAGAAAGCCACAACAAGGAGATAGCTCCAACATGGTCGTACCTCCGGAGCAGCATCAGCATTTTCATCCCTCTCGGTGATAAGCAATCCACGAGACCTAACGACGGCTCTTTTCACAGAAAAGGTCGCTCTGCTGTCAGAAGATTCACGTCTGGCTCGTTTGCGTGAGGGACCAGGTACAGCGGGAGGCTGTCCTTCCCTCACTACTTTCTCTTGTGTAGCAAGTAACGGGTCCTCCTCCAGTACGTCTGATGTGGTAAGCGGTTGATCTGCTACTTCTTCACCCCCACCAGAAAGGGAGTCTTCGCTATCATAATCATCATCCTCCTCAGCCGATTCGGAAGATTCCGATTCAGGAAGGGGAGTCTGGAGCGCTAGTTGCTTTCTAGCCTTAGCCCCCTTGGGCTTCTCCTCTAAACCGGTACCTACGATGAAACTGGTACTCGGATCAAAATTAACAGAAGGCTTGTTCGCCATAACATGATACAAAGCAGCCACGTACAAAATTTCCTTCGGCGCCTTAGCATCGGGGACCGAGAAGCTGGCCCGAGTATGATAAGCGTCATAATAATTCCATGCCCTGACACCATCAAGAATGCTACCTTCAAAGCCCAAACAAGGGTTGGGACAGTCAAGGAATAACTGGCTATAGCCAAATTGGCGAGAAAACCTACTAGGCAGGTAGGGCTCCAAGTACACATTATCGCGGTTACGATAAACCAGATGCGCGGGACGGATGTTGCGCAACCAGGTGAGCATATTCGGAGACAGAAAATGAGAAGGTCCGGTACCATCAAGGTATACATTCCCCACTTCCTCATCGGAAAAGTGAGGAACAGACACGAAAAGTCACACCCATCCACCCTCGCCAGTGCCCTTCGACAAGCTGGCATAGTATTGTATTCCCAAGACTGGCAATGGCATTTGAAAAGGAAAGCGTCTTCATCTGTAGCATCTTCCGCTATTCCAGGTCCCATCAAAGATTTGTAGTGCATCAACAACCACCCCATCAAATAGTGGAACGGTAGCTCTATGCGCTCAAAATCCAGCGTCTTCTCGCGGGCAATGACTTTGGACGAGAATGTTCAGAGACCATGGTGTATGCTACACACCATAGCCGGAAGAAGAGCCAGTCTAACTCCAAATACCAGCTTAACGGCAGGGAGAATGAAGTGGCGACTGATCCTCTCAATAGAACCTGCCCCTCCTGAGACTACGTAGTTCCGTAGCCATATCATTAAAAATCCAGCCAGGAGTGCCTTCTCTGACATCTGTGTGGTGCCGTAGTAAAAATAGCTAAGAGAGTCAGTTTGACTCCCGAATATGTCGCTCTTGGACCGCGACTTCTTGACGCTCAACATCAGGTCCTTTATCTCTCTATGGGTTCGAGGGGTTCGAGGAGTAACTTTGCCAGAAGGGTCAACTTTAAAAAGATAATTGACCCAGGATGTGGTGTGGGGAGCGGTCCCTTTTGAGCTATCCACCTTTTTTATAGCCATCTGGTGACAAGCACTATGATGGCACAGCAACTCCTGATACACCGCAACAAAACCTGGGAGTCGTAGGTTCAAGTCCTCGAACTCCTCATTCGACGGGGTATACACCTCGAAAGGCTCGTTCCCCCACGAAAGTTTGGAGACAGTATACATCTCATGGAGAGCAAGCCCCAACTCTCCTCCGGGTGCAAAGAACGTCCCCGTTTGCCGGTTATACATCTCCAAGAGCGCCACGAACAATGGTTTATTGATAGGAAGCCCGTGACAAGTACCCTGAATGGCATGATAAAGTCCCACTTCTCTCAGGAATGTTCCGTAGGTCTGCAAAACCCAAGTGGTCAATTGGGCCCACGTAGAAGTGGGGTTTATCCAGTTCAGCAATGCCAGTCTGCCAACGGGATAAGATTTCTCGCGAGCGAGCCGATTCAGGAATGTATCAGCTTGAGTGAGTGTGAAGTTGGGATCGTATACATTCATGAAAGAGCCTGGGGCCAGACCCATCATGTATCGGAGGACAGAATCCTTACCCGTGTATGCTGATCGCATATTCGGGTTATAATGGATGTTGCCCATCAACATCCCTGATTGGGTAGGAGTTAAGTTACACACCATCTTCCTGTCCAACAACACCATATTGAACCACGACAGAGGATAATGACGTTCCATGAGAGGAATATGGATCGCCATCCCATCCAAAGAAAAATCCTAGTTCTCAGAAATCTCTAATACTTGGGGATTCTTTATGATTAAAGCGTCTCCAAAGAGGAATGAAGGCTTCCGGTATAATCCATCCAACTTCCCAGTATTCATCATGGCACGGAGATAATGGAGGGTCTGATTCTCGATGGCGTTCAACCTCTCCGAAGGCTCATTAGCAGGAAATTGATTCAACACATGCTTAACTAAGTCATCAAGACGCACGCCCAAGGCGAACTGATTCGAGCCAACCAGAAGTTCCTCCACAGGATTTACTGGCAGATTCACTGAAGAAAGACAAAAGAAACAAGTCAAAAAGATAGCCGAAACACAAACTACTTGATGCTTATGCGGCTTAGCTCGGCATAGCCTCATGCGGCTCAGTTTGAAAGAGCTCATGCGGTTCAGTTCGAATGAGCTTATGCGGTTCGGTTCGAAAGGAGCATATGCGGTTCAGTTCGGATGAGCCCATACGGTCCAATTCGAATCACTACTAAAATAACCCAGATTAGCGACGTCAGGAGACGTCGCTAAATACAGGAAATACGTCGCTAACAATGATTTGCGACGTATTTAGCGACGAAAAACCTACGTCGCTTATAGGCAAGTCGCAGATGGCAATTTAGTCGCCAAACGTCGCTATTTGCGACGCATAGTTAATTGTCGCTAGACGTCGCAAAATGAGTAATACATACAAGTTTAATAACTTACCACTCCAGTTTCTCTACTTCCTCCTCGTCGTAGTTGAGTAATACATACACCTGAGCAGCCCTTAGCTCATCATCGTTCAGATATCTCTTTTTCATCTTACCCGATGGCTTTCCTGGAGCATTAAATACCTTCAGTATTGTATCATTACTTTCATGATCTCCCTTATCGTTTCTGGAAGCTCTCGTTCTATTAGCTGCAACATGAGGCTTGAAATACATCAAACAAAAGTTTGTAATCTCCTCGAGAACATAGGCTTCACAAATAGAACCCTCGACCCGTGCCTTATTTTTCACCTTTCTTTTTAGGTGATTCAAATGTCGCTTGAACGGGTACATCCATCGATATTCGACGGGTCCACCAACACGTGCCTCATAGGATAGATGAATCGGCAAATGCTCCATAGAGTCGAAGAATCCAGGAGGAAACACCCTCTCTAGCTTGCATAGTGTTATCGCAATGTCCTTCTCTTGCTTTTCTTGACGATCAACGAGCAATTTCTTAGAACAAAGATCCCTGAAGAATATGCTAAGCTCCGTCAATGGATCCCAAACTGCCTGCGGTAAGAATTCCCGAAATGCAATCGAAATTAACCTCTCCATGAATACGTGACAATCGTGGCTCTTCATACCCGTCAATTTATTTTCCTTCGGATCGACACATCTTCTCAGATTTGACACATATCCGTCTGGAAATTTTAGGCCCTGGATCCACCGATAAAGTCTCACTTTATCCTCCTTGTCCAGCGAGAAAATTGACTTCGGAAGGAACTGTTTTCCATTCTGCTGTATCAAATGCAACGCAGGGCATTTGCATATTTCTTTTAAGTCCAACCTGGCCTTGGGATTGTCTTTCGTTTTTCCCTTTACGTCCATCACAGTATTAATTATGTTATCAAACACATTCTTCTTAATATGCATGGCATCAAGATTATGTCTGATCAGATTGGTACTCCAGTATGACAGATCCCAGAATATGCTCCTCTTTGTCCAGTTATGAACTCTACCAAATCTATCGCACTTGTACCCAGTTGTAGGATCTTCGATAGCACTTGGAAAATCTTTAACCTCCTCCCATATCGTGTCTCCGCACCACCTTGGCGGTGGATCACCCTTCTCTACAACGCCGGCACGGAAAGCATTCCTGTTCCTTCTGAACGGATGATCTTTTGGCAGAAATTGCCGATGACAATCAAAGAAGCATGGCTTTCCGCCGTGTTTCAAGCGGAAAGCCTTACTACGGTCCATGCAATATGGACATGAGAGACGGCCATGAGTGCTCCATCCAGATAACATTCCATAGGCCGGAAAGTCGTTGATGGTCCACATAAGGGTTGCCTTCATCTGAAAATTCTGCTTCCTGGAAACATCGTACGTGTTAGCGCTTACTTCCCATAACTGATTCAACTCATCTATCAAAGGTTGTAAGTACATGTCAATGTTCCTCTTGGGATTGTTCGGACCAGGAATTATAACAGTTAGAAACATGTACTGAGTCTTCATGCACATCCAAGGCGGTAGGTTATACGGAGTAACAATCACAGGCCAGCACGAATACTGGGATCTCGAAAGACCAAAAGGAGTAAAACCGTCAGAAGATAGTCCCAACCTGACATTTCAGGGATCTGAAGCAAAATCTGGATACACTCGATCAAAGTGCTTCTACGCTTCTCCATCGGATGGGTGATCCAACACTCCTTCAATCTGTTCTCGTATGTGCCAACTCATATTTTCGGCCGTCTCTTTCACCATAAATAATCTTTGCAACCGCGGCGTTAAAGGCAAGTAGTACATTGAATCGGTCGGTCTTCTTGCACCGGTAGACCTTCCTGTACTAGTTGTCTTATAGCGATCAGCACCACAAAATCTGCACACATCTGCGTCCTTGTCGTCTTTGTAGTACAGCATGCACCCATTACGACAGGAATCGATTTTCTCGTATCCCATCCAGAGCGATCTCACCATCCTCTTAGACCGGTAGAAGTCTTTAGGCAACTTAGCACCCGCTGGCAAGATCTCTATAATCAACTCCAACACTCGGTTGTAGCATTCTTGCGACATGTTAAAATCTGACTTAATGCTCAACAGTCTTGTAACCACCTCCAACGGTGAATGATCCTCACAACCAGGATACAATGGAGTCCTTGCATTCTCCAACAACTCCATGAACTGTGCAGCATCGGCGTTCGGTACCTCCTCAGATGCATCATGAACGAAACTAGGCCCCGCAGCGTCGAAAACCATGTTCACGCACCCGTCGTCGTATGCATGATTATCTGAAACAAAATTAGGTCTCGCATGCATATACGGCTCAACATAAGGCTCCGGCTCTGATGCTAAAGACACAAATTCTCCATGTACGGTCCACTGATAGTAATTATGCGTGAAACCCCTCGAGTACAAATAATATGTCACTTCCACTTCTGGATAATATTTTACGTTATGACATTTCACACACGGACACTTAATTTTGGTGCCGTCCATGTACTGAGGGAACGCCTTAGCAAACTGCAGGAACTGCTCTACTTCCGCTATGTATTCATCCCGTACACCACACATATCATCAGCATGATGATTGTACATCCATGAACGATTCCGCAAGTAGTAATTCATATCCATTTGGAAATAATTCTACAAAGATGGACACACATTATCCAACAGGCACAAATTCGTATATTATGTCTTATTATGGGACACACATTAGTAGCGGACAGTTACTAATAACAATGATATGCAATCTAGGTCAAACTAGGTTGTACTAAGTCAAACAAGGTCAAGCTAAGTCAAACAAAGTCAAACAAGGTCAAACTAGGTTAAACTAGGTCAAACTAGGTTGTACTAAGGTCAAATAGTCAACCTTGGTCAAACAAGGTCAAATCTAAGTCAAATATCCTATTTCTAGTCATGACCTACCAAGTAATGAGCAATAGTGGAGTTAACAAAGCAAACTGAAACTAAAACTAGTATCTGGGTGTCATTTAAACAACTAAAACTAGTATCTGGGTGTCATTTAACAAACATGAAGACAACAAAGTCAAACAAGGTCAAGCTAAGTCAAACAAAGTCAAACAAGGTCAAACTAGGTCAAGGGTTGACCTATAGTTGACTTTGTCAACTCTTAGTCCAATCTAGGTCAGATGTTTACTCTACTTTGACTTTTAGTTAAAATAGTCAACCTTGGGGGTGACTACTATTTCATATAATTTTAAAGTATCGGCCGATACCGATCCGATACGGCCGATACCGATACGGTTTGGCATGTTCCGATCCGATACCGACCGATACCAAATATTGACCGATACCGACATTGGGGTCTTTGTTCCGATCAATTCAAGTACCAATAATGACCAAAGTCAACTCAAGCTATCTCATACACACAAGTAATATCTATATAGATATATACATATAATATATATATAGGCATGTATATACTATATGCCTATATTACAAGACAAGGCAACTTTCATGCCTTCATATATTTAGACACTCTAACATAGGCTATATGCCTATATCACATATGAGTTACATGATATAGTTATGTATATATGTATACAATACCATCTAGGCTATGTGTACGTGTCCAACATAATGTCGATGTGCAAGGGTGGAATGAACTAAAAAGGTAATCCTTCAACCAAACAATACCTAATCTATATGTCAGTCATGGGACTGAACAACTGAATACAAGACAAATAATAGTACTGGAACTAAATAAATGCCTGGACTGATATGAAAAGATAATATGGACTGCAATATATATATATATATATATATATATATATATATATATATATATAATATAAAAAAAAATAATAAAATATATATATATATATATATATATATATATATATATATATATAAAATATGAGGAAACAATGCACAAACTGTTCTCAGATTGACACGTATATATATGTGTGTGTGTCATGTGTGTGGTGTGCTAACAGTGTGTGTGTACAATAGGGTGTGTGTATATAGGGTAAAGTGTGCCATGTGTGTGTACATAACATGGGCTAGGTGTCTCAATGTGTGTGTGTACATAGGAATCAATAGTGCGAGTGAATTAGCTATTCTCGGTTTTGAGTGTAATATGAGTGAGCTATAAGAGAAACAGTATACACAAACAGTGTATCAATCTCAGGAAAATCAGTAGATAGCAGTAGTGTGTGTTTATATTCTCAGGTTACACTTATGTGTGTGTGTAGATAGGTGTAAACAGTGCATAATTTCTCGAGAAAATTCAGTGTAATGTGTGTGTGCCAATATGTGAAAACAGTGTATTAAAACTGTTCTCAGTTTTGACAGTCAATGGCATACGAAAACCCAAGAATCCCCAATCAATGTGAACCCTAACATGCACATTAATTCTCAGAGAAGATATGGGATTAATCATAATGGTTTAATCATTCAAAATCAGTTTAAACCAATGTTAATCTCAGAAAATTAATTTATAGTGAACTACGTATCAGAAAATTGGGGATAAACCAAATTTGAAATCCAAATTCAATTAATAGCAAAATCTAATGGTTGGTAATGATATGTGTATGTGTCATAGAGTCACACGTGTCGAGTGTCCACCAAAATAGGACACAATCGTGTCCAAATTATTTTTTAACACACACGAACACAAATGACACAGTGCAGTCTCGTGCACGTGTCCACGCGTGTGTGTCCATGTCTGTGTGTGTGTGCGTGTGTGTGTGTCCATGTCTGTGTGTGTGTACGTGTGTGTCCGTGTCCGTGTGTGTCCGTGTGCGTGTGTGTGTGTCCGTGGGAGAGGAGGAGGAGGAAGGAGAGGAGTTAGGTTAGGGTTTACCTGAGGAAGAGGAGGAGGAGGTCGGATTGGGGGAGGAGGAGCTCGAGGAGGAGGATCTCGAGGAGGAGGAGCTCGCCGGAGGGGGAGGGAGTCGCCGGGGGGGGAGGGGGTCGCCGGGGGGGGCACTGACAGAGGGGAAGGGAGTCGCCGGGGGGTGGGGGTGGGGGGAAAATGAAATTTTTGGGTTTTCGAGTGAGAATGAGGGGGAAAGAAGGCAGCTGCGTGCCCTAAGTAAAATAACTTAGCGACGTCACGTTTTGACGTCGCTAAACGTCGCCAACTTGGCGACATGTACATAAAATATGTCGCTGAACGTCGCTTTTCGGCGACGTAGTACCCTCCTGTCGCAGAACGTCGCTAGACAGCGACGTTTTGCGACGTGTTTAAAACGACGTCGCTACTGGCGACGCCATTTATTGCCGTCGCTACAGTACGTCGCTATTTGATGATATTTTAGTAGTGAATAAGCTTATATGGTTCGGCTCGAAATAGGCTTATGTGGTTCAGTGCGGATGAGCTTATGCGGTCTAATTCAATTGATCTTATGCGGTTCAGTTCAAAATAGGCTTATGCGGCTCAGTTTGAAAAAGCTCATGCGGTCCAGTCCAGATGAGCTTATGCAGCCCTGATGATGAAGTGGTTATGCGGCTGCAAACAACAACTTTCATGCGGCTCAGGCCTGGGTCATATCCCATGCGGCTCGAACACGAGTCGGACTCGCAGCACACTTGGAAATATAGGCTCGCGCATAAGATATGCGGCGTAGCCATGACAGTTCATGTTGATGGTCCTACCAGCAATAGGCGGGTGAACGTCGGGGTAAAAAATAGGCACGTCAGTCAGCGGAGGAGCCGCTACGTTCGCCGCCGCAGTCGATGAAGACGCGACCTTCTTGCCCTTCATGGCCGCAGATAACGATGCGACCTTCTTGCCCGTAGCAGCGGTAGTCTTCTTGGGAGCCATTGCCGATCGTTGATGGAAGAAGACGAAAAGGAAGTCGGCAACAAGGAGTTCGAGCAAAGAGAGAAGGTAAAGAAACCCTCAAAGAATAAATTACTCCTATTTATAGGCGAAGGAGGCTCGTAAATCAATAAACGCCTCGATCCGCACGCCGCCTAAAAGAATAAGGGCAAAACGCTTCGGTCAAAGCAAAACTGACCCTTGGGATCCTCCCCCAAAAGGCGATGTTAATTCAAAAAACGAATCAAGGGAATTTAATGCAGAAGATTTGCACACGTGGTTGGGACACGTGGCAAAGAGTCTATGCGGCCTAACAGTTCATGCGGCCAGATAAATCCATGCGGCTGAACCATCTATGCGGTTAGCAAAGGCCATGCTTCTTATTCAAAGTATTTCAATTTTACAAATTGAAAACTTTGAAGGGGGTCCTGTAGAAGCAAGGAAAATATCAGAATGATGCTCCATGCGGCTCGGAACAGAAAAACTCCATGCGGCTCATATAGGGGCAGTTCCATGCGGTTCGGAGAGACTCGCAGTCTCATGCAGCTCGGAGCGGAAGAATCCATGCGGCTTACATAGGGACAGTCCCATGCGGTTCAAAGAGTCTCCCAGCCTCATGTGGCTCGGAAGTATATGCGGCTCACAAACGACCAACAGAGAGATGCGGCTCGATCAACACCACGTGTCCCCGTGGGATCCCTTCACACAGCTGGCCATCAAGTAATGGCCTTATTTAATGCTCTGATTTGACAGCTGACGACTTTGGCATAAAGTGCCATGATGGTCCTGTCGTAATGAAAGGCTCTTCGGAAATAGAAGAAAATCTCTGACATGATACAAGATTGCCACGTGGCTATTCCCATGCGGCTCAATTGAAGAACAGCTTCATGCGGCTGACAGGAACCATCTTCCTGCGGCTCACCAAGAAGCCATCCCATGCGGCTCACAAGTACTATACCTATGCGGCTCACCAAGAAGCCATCCCATGCGGCTCGCAAGTACTATACCTATGCGGCTCACTGAGACGCTGTCTCAAGCGGTTTATGAATATCATACGGCTCTGGCAGGGTCCACCATTAAGACACGTTGCAGAGATTCAATTGCCCCCATTACCTGACAGCTGGTAGCAGGGTGATTATGGGACGCGTGGCTTTAAATCAATCAGAGATTTACTAAATCCCAGTAACCATATTTAACGTTATCCTCACAATTAATGAGATCAGGGCGTATCACTCGTGATGAAGCCAATGGGACACGTGGTGAGAGATCCGAGCTCGACACAACCAATCATGAAGATTTAAAGCAATCAGCATTAATCATTCACAGGATTCAATACTATCTACATTTATGGCTCGAATCCTTCACGCCTAAGACTAATGGTCCAGATTGATTAAACATCAGGCCGCCGCCACTTTGAGAATGGGTAATCATCCAAACCCTAATGATGCCCTCACTCCTATAAATAAGCAAGGTGCCATTCCCTTGCGAGATATACAGAGAGACTCCCCCAATAATCAGAGAAAAAATACACAGAGAGAGAGAGAGAAGCCAAAAGAGTAATAGAGGGAGAGCAAGAAGAGCATTTCTTCATCAACGCCAACCATCTCTTCACAGGAGCCAAGGCTGCATACCGATCGTCCAAGGAGTAAGGCAGGGCTGCCATCGCCTTCCCAAGCCTCAATCGTCACTCCCCAGAATCTAAAATAAACAATTGTACTTAGACTGCTGTACCTAGGTTTTTGTCCCTAGGCTTTCTTTGTACGAGCGAGTTTGTAACGTGAAGTAAAAGTCTGGTCCTCCGATAATTGTTCTGTTCTTTTATATCTTATAGCAAACACATACAAGTGAATAAGGTGATAGATGTAAATACGCACAAATACAGCTGGATAAGTACATACGGTACGATAAACATATAAAACGCAACCTTGCTCGAGTTCGGTAGAGGGGGCATGATCACGTACTCAACTATCAATTTTCCCATAACCTAGATTCTAACATGTGAGAGATACGAGAACAGTATAAAATAATGTAGGTACTGAGAGCAGTATAAAGTATGTGAAACATGTTGAGATATTCCAGAAATGACTTGCAGTTTAAGTATTGATATTAACATGGTTTATACACAATTCATTATATGTAGTAAATAAAGTTCGTAGAGGTACTTGCCTCGTGCAAAGCAAGGGTGTGAATATGAAGCGATAGATATCCGGTGTCCCGTCACTGTAAAAAGGATATATAGACTTAGTTTTATACTAAGCTAAATACTATGACATTAGTGGTGTGGCACAACTTTCTGAGTGGACACCTAGCCAAATGATGACTTTAGCATAGGAGACAAATGTGAGGCGACACAATACCTAAAACAACTTTCTAGGGTCTCTATACTAAGGTAGGGTAAGGTCCAACACCAAAATATCCCAAAATCATACATAACTTCGCAAGTCGTAATTATTCAATAAATAAATCAGACTGTACACTGTGTTCCAACAATTATTAAGATAGGCAAAAAGCTTAAATATACATAAAATAAAGTACCAAAATGATCCTTGTTAATTATAGAAATTTATAATAATTTTTTTGGTATTTATAAACCCTTATAGATATTTATTAAAAATCAGTAAACATAAGTACCCTGAAAATGAGTTCTGTTTTCCTATTTTTATCAAATGTCAAAGTACTAATTAAATCCTGAAAAAATTATATTAAATTAGCTAAATTAACATATTATTTAATTGCAATTTCTCCTAAAGCCAGTTACAGCACTTAAATTACATATAAAATTCAAATACAGCAAGTTACAATTTTTGGAAAAATAAATAATTAATTATTTAATATTTTATCCACGTATATGAAATTGAACCGGAGTCCAGATACGGGACCCAAAGCCATGAATCAAGTCCGATATGACTCGTATAGGCCTTGAATGTATTTAGACGCATTTAAGTCCGCAGAACCCATGCTAGGTCTGGACTCAAATGGCCGTAATCAATCAGAATATAAAAATACGCATTTTAAATATATATAGACATATGAATATTAAAATATTCTAATAATATATATTTTAATGTAGTGAAATATACTAGTCATAAAATTAAATAATAAAATAACTTGTAAATTTATACATAATAAAATATAGCACAAAATCATATATACATAACATACATAGAAGTATATACATAGAATTTAGTATATAAACATGCATATATATATATATATATATATATATATATATATATATATTTTTTATATATATATATATATATATATATATATATATATATATATATATATATATATATATATATATATATATATTTTATATATATATATATATATATATATATATATATATTATATATATATATATATATATATATATTCCTTATATTTTATATATATATATATATATATATATATATATATATATATATATATATATATATTTTCCTTATAAATATATATATATATATATATATATATATATATATATATATATATATATATATATATATATATATAAAATATATATATATAAAAAAATATAATATATATATATATATATATATATATATATATATATATATATATATATATATATATATGTATATATATATATATATATATATATATAAGGAAATATATATATATATATATATATATATATATATTTTTTTTTTTTAATATATATATATATATATATATATATATATATATATATATATATATATAATCAAAACCCAGCCCAAACCCATTGGGCCTGAACCCAAACCCGTTGTAAACAATAAACCCAATACTGTTAACCCATTACTATGCGGGTTTAAACCCATTAGCATTAAATTCAGACCCGAAACCCAAAAACTAATGTTTCGTGTCCCGACAGTTAAGGACACGAGCAAGCTAGGTTCAATACGCGTCCTGTATCCGTGGCTAGTACGACACGCACGACACAAATTTGTCGTGTCCGAGCACACTAGCGAACTCCTCGTGATTAAGCGAGTCCAGTGATGCAAACACGAGACACAGAGCGACACGAGAGACGAAATGACACGTACGTGTCCGGCGATCGAGGCTACTGTACGTCAGAGGAGACGTCAGGGTCGTCGGGAAAAATTAGAACTGAGTTCGTCTTGTTGAGACGAGTCGATTGGTGGTGGTGGCTTGTCGGGGAGTGGTCTAGGGTGGCTGGAATCCAAGATATAGGGTGGTTCCGGCAGGGTTCGTCGGAGGAAGACGAGTGTAGGGTGGTAGCTAGGGCGGTCGGGGTAGTGATTAGGGTTAGGGTTTTCGACTGGGGGATTTTATAGGCCAAGATTTGGGTCAATTTGGGGTTTTCGGGTAGAAAATAGGAATTCAGATTTTGGCTAGGTCGGTCGCTGGTCGCCGTTCGGCCAATGGCCAGCCGACGACGAGGATGGATTTTGCAGAAAAACACTCACTGTTTCGTAAATTACGGAAAACCCCACCGCCTTTCAATATACAAATTCCAATTTGCATAAACACCCCTCCACAAAGTTCTGTGCAAATTAAATTTGCACATAAGATTCTAATATTGCAAACTGACTTTAAAATATTTAAAATAATTGCAAATTGCTATAAAAATAATTTAATAAATTGCAAAATAATATTTTAGGTTTTTGAAAACCATTTAAAAATTATTTAAAAATTCTAGAAAATTTTTAATAATTATAATAAATTATTTTAAGGCTAAAAATGTCATTTGCACTTAAAAATTATTAATTAAAAATATTTAAAATAATAGGGGCTTACAAATCTTTCCTCCTTGGAAAATTTTCTCTTCAAAATTCACAAGGATAGAAGACTCTACAAACATTCTAACATATCAAGCAATTAAAACAATTACTAAGGCTACTATTAAGACTAACCTCTAAGGTATCAAGCTGGAACTGATGGTTCCCTCACGGCTGGTGGATTGAACAAATAAGGATATCTCTCCCTCACGTCCGACTCCCTCTCCCAAGTAGATTCTTCCGAAGAGTGACGACTCCAAGCTACTCGGACCAAGGGTATGACTTTGTTTCTCAGCCTCTTCTCCCTTCGGTCCAATATCTCCACTGGCTGCTCGGTAACTGCAAGACTCGGTCCGATCTCCAACTCTGAATGATCCAGAACATGGCTGGGGTCGAAAATGTAACTCCTCAGCTGAGACACATGAAAGACATCATGAACTCCTGCTAGGTTGGGTGGAAGTGCAACCCTGTAAGCTACCTCTCCGATCCTGCCGAGTATCTCGAACAGTCCAATGTATCTTGGGCTCAACTTGCCTCCTTGTTCGAATCGGATCGTCCGTCTAGTAGGTGATATCTTCACCAACACCATATCTCCGTCGGCGAACTCCATCGGTCTGCGACTAGCATCAGCCCAGTGTTTCTGCCTGTCCTGAGCAACTCTGAGTCTGTCTCTGATCATCCCGACCTTCTCTGCTGCCTCAGTAATCATCTCTGGCCTAAGCATAACTCTATCCCCAACATCATCCCAAAAGAGTGGTGTACGACATCGTCGTCCATATAGTGCCTCGAATGGAGACATACCGATGCTGGCTTGGTAGCTGTTGTTGTATGAAAACTTTACCAAGTGAAGATGGCTCTTTCATGATCCGCCGAAGTCCAGCACACAAGTCCTCAACATGTCCTCGAGCGTCTGAATCATCCTCTCAGACTGTCCATCGGTCTATGGATGGTACGCTGTACTAAACTTGAGCCGACTGTCTAACTCCTCCTACAAGCTCCTCCAGTAATGAGATGTGAATCTGCTGTCCCGGTCTGATACGATGCTCACCGGTACTCCGTGCAAGCGAACTATCTGCTGCATGTATAACTCTGCCAACTTTTCGATGGAGAGCCCTACCTTGAAGGGTATGAAGTGAGTACACTTCGTCAGCCTGTCAACGGTAAACCATATGGCATCCTTCCCTCCTTGGGAATAAGGAAGCCCTGAGACAAAGTCCATCGTAATATGTTCCTACTTCCACTCGGGAATGGGTAATGGCTGCAATAGACCAGCTGGCCTCTGACGCTTCGCCTTGACCTGTTGGCAAACTAGGTACCTCGAAATAAAGCGTGATACATCTCTCTTCATCCCGTGCCACCAAAGATGTTCCCGCAAGTCACAGTACATCTTGTTGGCATCGGAGTGAATAGAATATCGCGATCGATGTACCTCCTACAAGATCACCTCTATCAACTCTTCCTTCGGCACGCATAACCGGCTGTCATGCCTCAAGGATCCATCCTCTGCTATGGTGAAGTCATCTAGCAATCCAGCTAAAGCCTGAACTCTGAGTCTGCAGAGGCTCTCATCTGTAGACTGAGTCTCCTTGATCTGCTCCTTCAGGCCTGACTGAATGTCTAGCGTCATCATCTATATCACTGATCCTGGCCAAATCATCTCGATACCGAGCTTCTCCAGATCTTCCGGCAAATGCCGATCTATCATCAGATACCATGCCATCGGATGCCTGCTCAGCGCATCCACCACCACATTTGCCTTTTTGGGGTGATACTGCAAGTCGATGTCGAAGTCCTTCATCAACTCCAACCATCTTCTTTGCCTCATGTTTAGCTCCTTCTGCGTGAACACATACTTTAAGCTCTTATGGTCAGTAAAGATTTTCACTCGCTCTCCGTATAAGTTGTGTTTCCATAACTTGAGTGCAAACATCACCGCAGCGAACTCTAGGTCATGGGAAGGATAGTTCCGTTCATGAGTCCGTAATTGCCTAGATGCATAAAGAATCCCTTTCCCATGCTGCTGTAGGACACATCCTAGCCTCTTTCCCGAAGCATCACTGTAAATGGTGAAACCTCCAGATCCTGAAGGTAATGTCAGAACATGAGCGATCGTCAGCCTCCTCTTCAGCTCCTCAAATACTGCCTGGCAGTCCTCTGACCAGATGTACTCTGCGTCCTTCCGCGTCAGTTTTGTCATGGGTTCAGCTATCCTAACAAAGTCCTGGACAAACTTCCTATAATAGCCTGCTAATCCCAAGAAGCTCATGATCTCTGAAATCAATGTCGAAGCCTTCTATTTTTCGATGACAACAATCTTCCTGGGATCCACTGAGATCCCCTCTTCAGTGACCACATGACCAAAAAACTCCACTCGGTCTAGAAAGAACTTGCACTTCGACAATTTGGCATACAACCTCTCCTTCTCAGAATCTCCAAAACTGTCCGCAAGTGTTCTGCGTGCTCTTCCGACGTTTTCGAGTATATCAGGATGTCGTCGATAAATACCACGACGAACTTATCCAGATACTGTTAAAATATCTTGTTCATCAAGTTTATAAAGACAGCTGGCGTATTTGTGAGACCAAATGGCATCACCAAAAACTCGTACTACCCATACTTCGTATTGAACGCAGTCTTCTGGATGCCTTCAGCCCTGACTTTCACCTGGTGGTAACCGGATCTCAAATCTATCCTAGAAATTACCTTTGCCCCACTCAACTGGTCGAACAAATCATCTATCCGAGGCATAAGATATTTGTTCTTAATGGTGAAGGTATTCAATGCCCGATAGTCAATGTACAACCGGACTGTACCATACTTCTTCGGCACAAAGAGCACTGGCGCTCCCCATGGAGAAGTACTAGATCGAATGAAACCCTTTTTCAATAGGTCATCAATCTGCTCATTTATCTCTACGGCTTCCTTGGGGTTCACTCTATAGCAAGCCCGGGATACTGGTGATGAGCCTTGAACTAAATCTATAGTGAACTCTACATCTCTGTCAGGCGAAAGTCCTGGAAGATCCTCTGGAAATACATCCATAAACTCTCCAATGATAGGGTATGGCGGTGCTAACTCCCCAACTGTCGCACAACAGTTCGGCTCTAGGCTGATCTCCGATCCTGTCCTCCTGACACTGAATGGTGTCGTTCCCGGGGGACTGAACAGAATACTACCCTCATGACAGTCTATAGCTATGTGAGCATAGCTAAGCCAATCCATTCCTAATATGATATCATATCCGGGAAGTGGCATCACAAAGAATCATCCCCCAAACTCTCTCCCAGCTATAGTAATAGAGCATCTATATATAGCTCTAATGGGTACTGGTCCGCTTCCCGTCATTACTCTACTCATCTCCTCGGTAGGTGTAGCTACTAAGTGGTGTTTTTGTAAAAACTCTAATGACAGAAAGCTATACGATGCACCAGAATCGAACAAGCATAGAGCTAGTAAAGTATGCAAATAAATATGACCTGTGATGGCATCGGCCAAATAATCTGGCTCCAAAATCTGCTCCAACTCTACCTCAAGAGCTAGACTATAAGCCTTTCCCTGGGGTCCCTTCTGCTGCTGCAAATGCTGCCCGAACCTCTGCTGCTGAGTCAGAAGCGACGGTCCACTAGATGGTGGTCCAGTACCTGGTGCCCTCGCCACTGGGCAGTCCCGAAGTTGGTGGATGGTAGACCCACAAGCTAAGTGTAAGCCCCTATATTTCAAAATAGTATTTTTATAATTTTAAATTACATTTATATATTTAAAATAAATTAATATAATTACTAGGAATTTTTCTAGAATTTTTAATTAATTTTTAAATAATTTTTTAATCAAAATATATCATTTTGTAATATTTAAATTTATTTTAATATCGAATTGTAATTTATTGATTTGTTTTAATATTGACTTGCAAATATATGATTTATTTTAATTGCGGTTTGCAAATTATAATTTGCAAACCGATAGGCGTGGGATTGTTTTGTAAAGCCCCAAACTATGGGGGCCTTGCTGCAAAACCTACAGTCAGCCCCCCCATGACTTTCTCTCTCCTCTCTCACCTGCCCCCGACGACCGAGCGGCGACCGCCACCGCGACACCGACCTAGCCCCCTTCTCACCGCCCTATCCTTCTTATATATAGCCTCGACCCCCAAACCCTAACCCTAGTCTATTTTCCGACCATCACAGCTCCATCTCTACCCATTTTACCTCGCCGAAACCCTAACTCCGGTGACCCCTAGCACCACCTCCATAGCCACCTTCACCGCCATCGACCACCACCGAAGTGTTCGTCGAAGCAAGGCGAGTGCAGCGCCACCCAGCACCGCGACCACAACGCCCCTAGATGCCGGAAGCCCCCTCGACTTCAAACCCCGACGTCGGACACGAAGGTAGCAGCCCTAAATCGTGTCGTGTGTGTCCCAAACTTACGCATGATGTTCGCCTGGACACGAGAAACCTAACAGTAGGGTAGGACACGCGTTAGCAGTGTCGTACGTGTCGTGCTGGATGTGGACACACGACACTAGATCAGATCTTATTGCTCGCGTCCTTAACAGTCTGGACACGAAGCCGAACTGTTACTTATATTAATGGGTTAACGGGTTTAAAGCGTGCTAATGGGTTCAGAAACCCATTAACCTAAACCCTAATAAAATTAACTAAAACCTAACCCTAACAACTGATCCGGGCTGACCCCTAGCCAACCTGAGGGCGCTAAAACCCCCCTGCCCCTGGCCGAGTTCGAGCCCCCCATTTCCTTCTTTTGCTTTGTTTTTTTTAGTTTATTATATATGTATATATGTATATATGTATTTATATATATATATATGTATATATGTATATGTATTTATGTATATATATTATTATATATATACTGTTATGTATATATACATATACTATATTTGTATTTATATATATTTTATATTTTGTATTTTTATATATGTATATGTATATTTATTATATGTATATATCCATTATATATATATATATAAATATCTATATATATATATATATATATATATATATATATATATAAATATTATTGTTGTATATTTATATATATATTTCAAATTCTACCTTGTACAAAATATTATTATGTAAAATTTCACAAGTTATTTTATTGTATAATTTTGTGACTTGCATATTTTACCACTTTAAAACATATTATATATATTTAAATTCCTGTATTTTATTAATTATGACCAATTGATGTCCAAATCTAGCATGGATTTTTGGGCCCAATTGTGTCTAATACATTTAGAGTCTGTACAAGTCATATTGGACTTGATTCATGGCTTTGGGTCCTGTATCTAGACTTCGGTTCAATTTCGAATACATGGACAAAATAGTAAATAATTAATTATTTATTTTCCAGAAATTGTTATTTGCTGTTTTTGAATTTTTATATATATTTTAATTACTGTAAAAATCTGGGAAAAACTGTATTTAAATACTATGTTAATTTAGCTAATTTACTATAATTTTTCCAGTATTTAATAAGTATTTTGGTATTTTATAAAAATGGAAAAACAGAACTCATTTCAGGATACATATGTTTGCTGATTTTTAATAAATATTTATGAAGGTTTATAAATTCCAGAAAAATTAGTATAAATTTATATACTTAACATGGATCATTATGGTACTTTATATTATGTAAAATTAATCTTTTTGTCTATCTCAAAAATTGTTGAAACACAGTGTACAATTTGATTTATTTATTGAATAGTTACGACTTGCAATGATTTGTGTCGTTTTGAGTTATTATAGTATTGGACCTTACCCCGCACTAGTGTAAAGGCCCTAGAAAGTTAGTTAGGGTATTGTGTCACCCAACATTGGTCTTCTATACTAAAGTCATCATTTGGCTAGGTGTCCAGTCAGAAAGTCGTATCACACAATTAGTGTCTTAGTGTTTAACTTAGTATAAAAACTAAGTTTATGTATTATTTCTACAGTGACGAGTCACCAGGCATCTATAGCATTTCTATCACTGATTTGCTTTGTTAATGGTAAGTACTTCTACAAACTTTACATACTACTATAACAATAAACTGTGATTTCCAACCATGTTAAATGCTGATCCTTGGGGTAGCAAGTTAAAACTTCACATGTTGTATTACTTTCAGTCTCTACCATGTTTAGGACAGTTTTCATATCTCTCATATGTTTAAATAACGGGTTAAGGAGAAACTGTTAGTAGTGTACGTGATCATGACCCCCTTCTCCGTACGTATTTACCGCGTACGGTAACATTCCATATGTAACTTTGCCGTATGTTCTGATCCCGCATTTGTGTATGGATATACACCGATGCCGTTAGTGCACGTATGTTCATTCCAGAAAAACTTGATATGTACCAATATACATCCTATCTACCTATTGACCGATCACGTACATGCTACGATTTTAAACTTTTAAACAAATATATGTTGCCATTTCTAAAAAGAACCAATTAAACCATGATATGCCATGATTCCAGTTTATTATACTTCTGTTCATGTTTTGTATATTTAGTTTGTTAGAATCAATACTTGCTTCCGTCCTGACAGGATAACGTTGTAGGTATACTTACTGAGAAGGAGTTGTTCTGCGATTCCTATTATGGAGTTGCTTCCGAGGACCAGACTTATCTTATGAGGATGTACCTGCGGGGAAACTCGTCTAGTTTGTGTAGTTATTCGGGGTTCCGAGAGTAGTCATATTGTTGGACTATGTATTTTGTGACTGGACCTGTATCCAGCTTTATATTTTGGACTTGTACTTGGAACTTACTATTATACGAGATGACTTTGTATTTGGAACATTTATGACTCTTTATTACATATAGAACTGTTAGCACATTTTAGTCTTATCTTGTTATCTTTAGAACAGCTTACTACGCTTTATCTCAAGCGTAGGCTGGACATGACTCGGCCCGGCCCAATAATTTGGGTAGCGGATCGTGACATATTTTTAGTGGTGGCCCATGTAGGTCAAGACTAAATTGTTTGGTTACGTAATTGTACCAAGCATGCCTGCAATTATGAACTTAAGGTAACTAGACAATATTAGGAATGACGCTTAGAACACCTAGAGGAATACTAGGACTGCAACATAGGAAATGCATCACATCATATGCTCGTTATTACAATTAGATTTTTTTGTTTATGATTGTTACTTAGTCCTTATAAGTCCTTTTATATATTTAGATGGTGCTCACCTGCTCATCCCAGTATGTCACACCAGAGAATGGCACACTCCCTATCCTGTCGGTTGACCAGTTGACTGATACACCTCTACCTCCACCCACCATACTCCTCCACTCTATAAATCCACCAACCCAAATGCCTCTACCACCTTCCACATCACAGTCCTAGCAGGACCCGATACTCCCACCACCACCTATCACTATACCTACCCAGGCTTCCGTCACACACGACGGGAACCAACTGCTCACTCTGATCCAGGGGTTCCTAACGACCCATCAGGAGCAGACCACCCTACTCCATCAGAGCATGGAGCATTCTGAGGAGCGTATCATGGTCCCACCCCCTGTAGAGCCACGACAGAGAGCAGAAACAATCAAGGACTTTATGGGTCTGAACCCCAAGGAGTTCATAGGGACCGAGGGCATCGTAGTAGCAGATGACTGGCTAGACTCGGTAGAGAGGAAGCTACTTGGAGCTAGGTTGCTGAATGACCTCCAGGTCGAGGCAATAGGATTTCTGCTGATAGACTGAGCAGGAGTTTGGTTACGGAATAAGCCGCTATTCGCGAGAGGGAAGGCCACTTGGGATCAGTTCAAGACCCAGTTCAAGAAGAAATTCTTTTCGACCACCGCTAGGGTAGCCATGGGGCTATGATTCCAGAACATCCAGCAGGGGAACCGTTCTGTTGACGAATATGCGGCAGAGTTTAGTCGCCTAAGCCGTTTCGCTCCTAGTCTAGTTGCAGACCCAGAGGAGATGACACGTTGGTTTTACCATGGGCTAGTTCCAGACATTTGCATTCTTATAGTGGCGAACGGTAATATTGACTACTACCAGAGCCTAGAGTTGGCCCGTAGCATAGAGAAGCATCTTCTGTCTTGCAAGAGGCCGGCTTCTGTACACCTTGAGGGACCCTCCAAGCGTCAGACTTTCCAGCCGAGAGCACCGATGCCGCACCAGCAGACATACCGTCCTCCCGTACCACATCACCCGACCCCGCCAGTTAGAGCCCCGGGACCCCGACAGCAGCAGAAAGGAGCTTTGTGTGCATTCTGTAAAAGGCTAGGCCACGACGCTTTCGTCTGCAGGAAGAGGTTGGGGGCAGTATTTAGCTTGTGGGTCTACCACCCATAAGCTTCGGGACTGCTCAGTAGCGAGGGTACCAGGCGCCGGACCACCGTCTAGAGGACCGCCGCTTCCGACTCAGCAGCAGAGGTTTGGGCAACATCTGCAGCAGCAGAAGGGACCCCAGGGGAAGGCTTATAGCCTAGCTCTTGAGCCGGAGCCGGAGCAGGTTTTGGAGCCAGATTATTTGGCTGACGTCATCACAGGTCATATTTATTTGCATACTTTTCTAGCTCTATGCTTGTTTGATTCTGGTGTATTACATAGCTTCCTGTCATTAGAGTTTATGCATAAACACCACTTAGTAGCTACACCTACCGAAGAGATGAGTAGAGTAATGACGGAAGGTGGACCAGTGCCCATTAGAGCTATCTATCGATGCTCTATTACTATAGCCGGAAGAGAGTTTAGGGGACGATTCTTTGTGATGCCACTCCCCGGGTATGATATCATATTGGGGATGGACTGGCATAGCTATGCCCATTCAGCTATAGACTGTCATGAGGGTAGTATTCTATTTAGTCCTCCAAGCACGACACCATTCAGTGTCAGGAGGACAGGGTCGGAGATCAACCTAGAGCCGAACTGTTGTGCGACAGTTGGGGAGATAACACTGCCACACGCTACTCCCCACGCTATCATTAGGGAGTTTATGGATACATTCCCAGAGGATCTTCCAGGACTTTCGCCTGACAGAGATGTGGATTTTACTATAGATTTAGTACCGGGTTCATCACCAGTATCCCGGGCTTGCTATAGAGTGAACCCCAAGGAGGCCATAGAGATGAAGGAGCAGATTGATGACCTGTTGAAAAAGGATTTCATTCGATCTAGTGCTTCTCCATGGGGAGCACCAGTGCTTTTTGTACCGAAGAAGGATGGTACAGTCCGGTTATGCATTGACTACCGAGCTCTGAATTCCATTACCTTCAAGAACAAATATCCGTTGTCCCGGATAGATGATTTGTTCGACCAGTTGAGTGGAGCGAGAGTGTTTTCCAGGATAGACTTGAGATCGGGCTACCACCAGGTGAAAGTGAGGGCTGTAAACATCCAGAAGACAACGTTCAACACGAAGTACGAGCAGTACGAGTTTTTTGTGATGCCATTTGGTCTCACAAATGTGCCAGCTATCTTTATGAACTTGATGAATAAGATATTTCACCAGTATCTAGATAAGTTTGTCGTAGTATTTATCGACGATATCCTGATATACTCGAAAATGTCGGAGGAGCACGCAGAGCACTTGCGGACAGTTTTGGGAATTCTGAGGCAGGAGAGGTTGTATGCCAAATTGTCAAAGTACGAGTTCTTTTTGGACCGAGTGGAGTTTCTCGATCATGTAGTTACTGGAGAGGGGATCTCGGTGGATCCCAGGAAGATTGCTGAGACGTAGAAGGCTCCGACGTCAGTTTCAGAGATCAGGAGCTTTCTGGGTTTAGCCGGCTATTATAAAAAGTTCGTCCAGGACTTTGCTAGGATAGCTGAACCCATGACAAAACTGACGCAGAGTACATCTGGTCAGAGGACTGCCAGACAGTATTTGAGGAGCTGAAGAGGAGGCTGACGACCGCTCCAGTTCTGACATTACCTTCAGGGTCTGGAGGTTTCACCATATACAGTGATGCTTCGAAAAGGGGCTAGGATGTGTCCTACAGCAGCATGGAAAAGTGATTGCTTATGCATCTTGGCAATTATGGACTCATGAGCGGAACTATCCTACCCATGAACTAGAGTTAGCTGCGGTGATCTTTGCACTCAAGTTATGGAAATATTACTTATACGGAGAGCGTGTGGAAATCTTACTGACCACAAGAGCTTGAAGTATATGTTCACGCAGAAAGAACTGAACATGAGGCAAAGACGATGGTTGGAGTTGATGAAGGACTTCGACATCGATTTACAGTATCACCCCGGGAAGACAAATATGGTGGCGGATGCGCTGAACAGGCATCCGATGGCATGGTATCTGATGATAGATCGGTATTTGTGGGAAGATCAGGAGAAGCTCGGTATTGAGATAGTTCGGCCAGGATCAGTAACAGATGGCGCTTGAAATTCAGTCAGGTTTGATGGAGTAGATCAAGGAGGCACAGTCTACAGATGAGAGCCTTCGCAGACTTCGAGCCCAGGCTTTAGCTGGATTGCCAGATGACTTCACCAAAGAGATGATGGATCCTTGAGGCATGGCAGCCAGTTGTACGTGTCGAAGGAAGAGCTGATAGAGGCAGTCTTGCAGGAGGCGCACCGATCGAGATATTCTATTCACCCTGGTGCCAACAAGATGTACCGTGACTTGCGGGAACATCTTTGGTGGCAAAGGATGAAGAGAGATGTATCACGTTTTATTTCGAGATGCCTAGTTTGCCAGCAGGTCAAGGCGAAACGCCAGAGGCCAGCTGGTCTATTGAAGCCGTTACCCATTTCCGAGTGGAAGTGGGAACACATTATGATGGACTTCGTCTCAGGGCTTCCTCGTTCCCAAGAAGGGAAGGATGCCATTTGGGTCATCGTGGACAGGCTGACGAAGTGTGCACACTTTATACCCTTCAAGGTGGGGCTTTCCACCGAAAAGTTAATGGAGCTATACATGTAGCAGATAGTTCGTTTGTATGGAGTACCAGTGAGCATCATGTCGGACCGAGATAGCAGATTCACGTCCCACTACTGGAGGAGCTTGCAGGAAGAGTTGGGCAGTCGGCTCAAGTTCAGTACAACGTACCACCCGTAGACAGATGGGCAGTCCGAGAGGACGATACAGACGCTAGAGGATATGCTGAGGACTTATGTGCTGGACTTTGGTGGATCATGGGAGAGCCATCTGCACTTGGTAGAGTTTTCATACAACAACAGCTACCAAGCCAGCATCGGTATGTCTCCTTTCGAGCAGGCACTATGGACGACGATGTCGTACACCGCTTTTTTGGGATGATATTGGGGACAGAGTTATGCTTGGGCTAGAGATGAACACGAATACAGTAGAGAAGGTCGAGATGATCAGAGATAGGCTTAGAGTCGCTCAGGACAGGCAGAAATACTGGACCGATGCTAGTCATAGATCGATAGAGTTCGCTGACGGAGATATGGTGCTAGTGAAGATATAACCTACTAGAGGGACGATCCGGTTCGGACGAGGAGGCAAGTTGAGCCCCAAATACATCGGGCCATTCGAGATACTTGGCAGGATCGGAGAAGTAGCTTACAGGGTTGCACTTCCACCCAACCTAGCATGAGTTCACGATGTCTTTCATGTGTCTCAGCTGAGGAGATATGTTCCGGACCCCAGCCATGTGCTAGATCATTCAGAGTTGGAGATCGGACCGAGCCTTGCAGTTACTGAGCAGCCAGTGAAGATATTGGACATGAGGGAGAAGAGGCTGAGGAACAAAGTTATACCCTTAGTACGAGTAGCTTGGAGCCGTCACACTTCGGGTGAATCACCTTGGGAGAGGGAGTCGGACATGAGGGAGAGCTATCCTTACTTATTCGACCCAACATCTGCGAGGGAACCACCCGTTCCCACTTGATACCTTAGAGGTTAGTTTAATAATAAGCCTTAGTCATTCTTTGCATTGTTTGTTATATAGAATGTTTGTAGAATTTTCTATCCTTGTGAATTTCGAGGACGAAATTTTTCAAGGAGGGAAGATTGTAAGCCCTAGATTTCAAAATAGTATTTTTATAATTTTAAATTGCATTTATATATAAAATAAATTATTATAATTGCTAGGAATTTTTTTAGAATTTTTAATTGATTTTTAAATAATTTTTTAATCAAAATATATTATTTTATAATATTTAAAATTTTTTAATATCGAATTGCAATTTGTTGCTTTATTTTAATATTGATTTGCAAATATATGATTTGTTTTAATTGCGGTTTGCAAATTATAATTTGCAAACCGATAGGCGAGGTGTTGTTTTGCAAAGCCCCAAACTATGGGGGCCTTGCTGCAAAACCTATAGTCAGCCCCCCCCCCCGACTTTCTCTCTCCTCTCACCTGTCCTCGACGACTGAGCGGTGATCGCCACCGCGACACCGACCTAGCCCCCTTCTCACCGCCCTATCCTTCCTATTATAGCCCCGACCCCCAAACCCTAACCCTAGTCTATTTTTCGACCATCACAGTCCCATCTCTACCCATTTTACCTCGCCGAAACCCTAACTCCGCAACCCCTAGCACCACCTCCACAGCCACCTTCACCGCCATCGACCACCACCGAAGTGTTCATCGAAGCAAGGCGAGTGCAGCGCCACTCCAGCGTCGTGACCACAACGCCCCTAGCCGTCGGAAGCCCCCTCGACTTCAAACCCCGATGCCGGACACGAAGGTAACAGCCCTAAATCGTGTCGTGCGTGTCCCAAACTCACGCATGATGTTCGCCTGGACACGAGGAACCTAACAGTAGGGTTGGACACGCGTTAGCAGTGTCGTGCGTGTCGTGCTGGGCACGGACACACGACACTGGGTCAGATCTCATTGCTCGTGTCCTTAACAGTCTGGACACGAAGCCGAACTGTTACTTAGATTAATGGGTTAACGGGTTAAAAACGTGCTATTGGGTTCATAAATCTATTAACCTAAACCCTAATAAAATTAACTAAAACCTAACCCTAACAATTGACCCGGACTGACCCCCTGGCCAACCCGAACGCGCTAAAACCCTCCTGCCCCAGGCCGAGTTCGAGCCCCCTTTTCCTTCTTTTTGCTTTGTTTTGTTTTTTAGTTATTATATATGTATATATGTATATATATATATATTATATATATATATTATATATTAGATATATATATATATATATATATAAATTATATATATATATATATATCTATATTATATATGTTTTGTATGTATATTATAATATATATATGTATATATACATATACTGTATTTGTATATATATATATTTTTTATTTAGTATTTTTATATATGTATATGTATTTATATATGTATATATCCATTATATAATATATCTATATTATATATATATATATATATATTATATATATATATTATATATAATATATATATATATATATATATATTATATATTTATATATAATATGTTGTTGTATATATATATTTATTTTAAATTCTACCTTGTATAAAATATTATTATGTAAAATTTCACAAGTTATTTTATTGTATAATTTTGTGACTTGCATATTTTACCACTTTAAAATATATATTTATATTTAAATTCTTGTATTTATTAATTATGACCAATTGATGTCCAAACCTAGTATGGATTTTTGGGCCCAATTGTGTCTAATACATTCAGAGTCTGCACAAGTCATATTGGACTTGATTCATGGCTATGGGTCCTGTATCTGGACTTCGGTTCAATTTCGAATACATGGACAAAATAGTAAATAATTAATTATTTATTTTTAGAAATTGTTACATGCTGTTTTTGAATTTTTATATATATTTAATTGCTGTAAAAATCTGGGAAAAACTGTATTTAAATACTATATTAATTTAGCTAATTTACTATAATTTTTCTAGTATTTAATAAGTATTTTGGTATTTATAAAAATGGGAAAACAGAACTCATTTTTAGGATACATATGCTGATTTTTAATAAATATTTATGAGGTTTAAATTCCAGAAAAATTAGTATAAATTTCTATAATTAACATGGATCATTATGGTACTTTATATTATGTAAAATTAATCTTTTTGTCTATCTCAAAATTGTTGGAACACAGTGTACAGTTTGATTTATTTATTGAATAGTTACGACTTGCAATGATTTGTGTCGTTTTGAATTATTATAGTATTGGACCTTACCCCGCACTAGTGTAAAGGCCCTAGAAAGTTAGTTAGGGTATTGTGTCACCCCACATTGGTCTTCTATACTAAAGTCATCATTTGGCTAGGTGTCCAGTCAGAAAGTTGTATCACACAATTAGTGTCTTAGTGTTTAACTTAGTATAAAAACTAAGTTTATGTGTTATTTCTACAGTGACGAGTCACCAGGCATCTATAGCATTTCTATCACTGATTTACTTTGTTAATGGCAAGTACTTCTACAAACTTTACATACTACTATAACAATAAACTGTGATTTTCAACCATGTTAAATGCTGATCCTTGGGGTAGCAAGTTAAAACTTCATATGTTGTATTACTTTCAGTCTCTACCATGTTTAGGACAGTTTTTCATATCTTTCACATGTTTAAATAACGGGTTAAGGGAAAACTGTTCGTAGTGTACGTGATCATGACCCCCTTCTCCGTATATATTTATCGCGCACGATAACATTTTATATGTAACTTTGCGGTATGTTCTGATCCCGCATTTGTGTATGGATACACCGATGCCGTTAGTGCACATATGTGCATTTCAGAAAAATTTGATATGTACCGCTGTACATCCTATCTACCTATTGACCGATCACATACATGTTTTGGTTTTAAACTTTTAAACAAATATATGTTGCCATTTCTAAAAAGAACCAATTAAACCATGATATGCCATGATTCCAGTTTATTACACTTCTGTTCATGTTTCATATATTTAGTTGTTAGAATCAGTACTTGCTCCCATCCTGACAGGATAACGTTGTAGGTATACTTACTGAGGAGGAGTTGCTCTGCGATTCCTATTATAGAGTTGCTACCGAGGACCAGACTTTATCTTACGAGGATGTACCTGTGGGAAAACTCGTCTAGTTTACGTAGTTACACGGGGTTCCGAGAGTAGTCATATTGTTGGATATATTTTGTGACTGGACCTGTATCCAGCTTTACATTTTGGACTTGTACTTGGAACTTACTTATACGAGATAACTTTTGTGTTTGGAACATTTATGACTCTTTATTACATATAGAACTGTTAGCACATTTTAGTCTTATCTTGTTATCTTTAGAACAGCTTACTACGCTTTATCTCAAGCGTAGGTTGGACATGACTCAGCCCGGCCCAACATTTGGGTAGCGGATCGTGACACTAAGCACTGCTTCAACCTCTTCCTGCAGATGGAGTAATCAGGCCCTGGCCTCCAACAGTATACACACACAGCTCCCCTCTGCTGCTGTGGTCCTGGAGCTCTAACTGGTGGGGTTGGGTGATGTGGTATGGGAGGACGGTATGTCTACTGGTGCGGTGCCGGTGCTCTCGAATGGAAATTCTGGCACTTGGAAGGTCCCTCGTGGTGTACGAAAGCCGGCCTCTTGCAAGATAGAAGATGCTCCTCTATCCCTCGGGCCAACTCTAGGCTCTAGTAGTAGTCAGTCGTCCCGTTCGCTACTAGGAGGATGCCAATGTCTGGGACTAGACCAAGGCAAAATCTACGCGTCATCTCCTCTGGGTTTGCAACCAGGCTAGGAGCAAAACGACTCAAAAGACTAAACTGCTGCGTACTCATAAACAGAATGGTTCCCCTGCTGGATGTTCTAGAATTGTAGCCCCATGGCTACTCTAGCGGTAGTCGAGAAGAATTTTTTCTTGAACTGATCCCATGTGGCTATCCCTCTCGCGAATAGTGGCTCCTTCCTGAACCAAACTCCTGCCAAGTCTGTCAGCAGAATCCTGCTGCCTTGACCTGAAGGTTACCCGGCAACCTAGCTCCGATGAGCTTCCTCTCTACCGAGTTTAGCCAGTCATCTGCGATTATGATGCCTTCAGTCCCCATGAACTCCCTGGGGTTCAAGCTCATGAAGTCCTTGATGTTCCCCGTTCTCGGTCGTGGCTCTACCGGTGGTGGGACCATGGTACGCTCCTCAGAATGCTCCATGCTCTGGCAAAGTAAGGTGGTCTGCTCCTGATGGGTCGTTAGGAACCCCTGGATCAGAGTGAGAGCTGGTTCCCGTCGAGAGTGACAGAAGCCTGGGTAGGTATAACAATAGGTGGTGGTGGGAGTATCGGGTCCTGCTGGGACTGTGAGGTGGGAGGTGGTGGTGGCATCTGGGTTGGTGGATTTGTGGAGGGGGGTGTATAGTAGGTGAAGGTGCTTCGGTCAACTGGTCGCCCGGTTGGATATAAAGTGTGCCATTTTCAGGTGTGGCATACTGGGACGAGCGTGTGAGCACCATCTAATAAATAAAGAAAGTATAAGAACTCTTTTAAATAAACAATCACAAACAAACAAGAAGGTCTAATTTGTAATAACGATCATATGCTGTGATGAGTTCCCTATGTTGCAATCCTAGTAATCCTCTAGGTGTTCTAAATGTTATTCCGAGTGTTATCTAGTTACCTTAAGTTCCAAATTGCAGGCATGCTTGGTACAATGACGTAACCCAAGCACCTTAGTCTAGACCCGCATAGGCCACCACTAAAAACATGTCACGATCCGCTACCCAATTTTGGGCCGGGCCGAGTCATGTCCAGCCTACGCTTGAGATAAAACGTAGTAAGTTGTTATAAAATAGACAATACAAGATCAAAGTGTCCTAACAGTTCTATTTGTCATATTTGAGTGAAAACATCATAACACAAAATCATCTAGTATATAAATATGTTCCAATACATAGCCAAGACGTAAAACTGGATACAGATCCAGTATCAAAATACATAGTCTAAAACATGTCTGCTCTCAAAAGTCCCGAGCAACTAAACAAACTAGACGAATTTTCCTGCAAGTACATCCTCGTAAGGTAAAGCCTGATCCTCGATGACGATCCCATAATAGGAATCACATAGCAACTCCTCCTCGGTAAGTATACCTACAACGTTATCCTGTCAGAACGGAAGCAAGTACTGATTCTACAAACTAAATATATGAAGCATGAAATGAACAGCACTATAATAAACATGAATCATGGCATATCACAATCTATCATAGCAAAGATACATATGTCATAGTGACAGATGTATATATAATATTTAAAACTAGAGCAGGTACATGATCGTCAATAGGTGTACAATGTACTATGTCACATATAAATAAAATGTACTATCGTACAAGTGAATAAGGCGATAGATGTACATATGCACAAATACAGGGATAAGTACATACGGCGCGGTAAACATAAAATGCAACCTTGCTCGAGTTCGGTAGAGGGGACATGATCACGTACTCAACTATCAGTTTTTCCATAACCCAGATTCTAACATGTGAGAGATACGAGAATAGTATAAAACATGGTAGGTACTGAGAGTAGTATAAAGTATGTGAAATATGTCGAGATATTCCAGAAATGACTTGCAGTTTAAGTATCGATATTAACATGGTTTATACACAATTCATTATATGTAGTAAATAAAGTTCGTAGAGGTACTTGCGTCGTGAAAAGCAAGGGTGTGAATATGAAGCAATAGATATCCGGTGTCCCGTCACTGTAAAAAGGATATATAACTTAGTTTTATACTAAGTTAAATACTAGGACATTAGTGGTGTTGCACGACTTTCTGACTGGACACCTAGCCAAATGACAACTTTAGCATATGAGACCAATGTGAGGCGACACAATACCTAAAACAACTTTTTAGGGTCTCATACTAAGGTAGGGTAAGGTCCACACCAAAATATCCCAAAATCACACATAACTTCGCAAGTCGTAATTATTTAATAAATAAATTAGACTATACACTGTGTTCTAACAATTATTAAGATAGACAAAAATGCTTAAACATGCATCAAAAAAAAGTACCAAATAATCCTTGTTAATTATAGAAATTTATACTAATTTTTCTGGAATTTATAAACCCTCATAGATATTTATTAAAAATCAGTAAACATAAGTACCCTGAAAATGAGTTCTGTTTTTCTATTTTTATAAAATGTCAAAATTACTAAATAAATCCAAAAAAATATTAAATTAGATAAATTAACATAGTATTTAAATACAATTTTTTTCCATATTTTTCCAGCACTAAATTATATATACAAATTAAAATACAACAAGTTACAATTTCTAGAAAATAAATAATTAATTATTTAATATTTTATCCATGTATACGAAATTGAACCAGAGTCCAGATATGGGACCCAAAGCCATGAATCAAGTCCGATATGACTCGTACAGGCCTTAAATGTATTTAGACGCATTTAAGTCCACAGAACCCATGCTAGGTCTGGACTCAAATTGCTGTAATCAATCAGAATATAAAAATATGCATTTTAAATTATATAGACATATGAATATTAAAATATTCTAATAATATATATTTAATGTAGTAAAATATACTAGTCATAAAATTAAATAATAAAATAATTTATAAATTTATACATAATTATATAGCACAAAATCATGTACATACATAGAAGTATATACACACACACACACACACACACAACACTACAGCAAGTAGGACATACAATAGCAGTTTATCTATAGCATTCAAGCCTCCCTGCTATAGAATGTCATCATCAATAGCGTTCATTATTCAGTGCTATTAAAAAATAATACAATAGCAGTTTATCTATAGCGTTTAAGCCTCCCTGCTATTATAATATCATCATCCATAGCGTTCATATGAAATGCTATTAAAAGTTCATACAATAGCAGTTTATCTATAGCGTTTATGCCTCCCCGCTATTAGAAGTGTCATTATCAATAGCATTCATTATACAGTGCTGTTGAAGGTATAGTTTTTTCTGGCCGTTGCTATGCCCGTATGTCTAAGGGTGAGCATTATTCGATTTTGGACCGAAATCCGAACCGAACCTAACCGAATAAGAGATTCGGTTCATTTAAAAAAAATTGGTTCGGTTTCGATTTCGAAAATACTAAATTTTTTTATTCGGTTTCGATTTAAAACCGAAAATCCCAATAAGATTTATTAATTTATAAAAATCCTAATTCTATGTATATTTAGTGACTAAAAATGTATATATTTGAAAGCAACAATTATATATATATATATATATATATATATATATATATATATATATATATATATATATATATATACTTTGAAGTCCTACTTTCGATATATTTTTGACATATAACAAAAAGTGTACAAACTTATAATTTCTTTAATATAATTAAATATGATTTCTATTTATTTGGTTTAACCGAATAAATCAAATAACCGAATAGTTTATTCGGTTCGGTTGGGTTTTGGTTTTGGTTAATTTCGGTTCGGTTTCGGTTTTGGAATTTTTGAATATCGGTTTATTTGGTGTTGACTATTTCGTTTCAGTTGAAACCGCAAATAAACAGAAGGCTCACCCCTACATATGTCAAAGTAAGGTATCCAGTTCGATTAGGAGTAGCATCATATTGTATATATTTTACATGATTAAAAAAAATACTATAACATATTTTGGATGCTATACAAGTTACAACATCGTAATAGGATTAAATCGTTACCGTTAAAAAAATTCATGCGAAGGAGCTGCAGAATACTCTTCAACTAATCCCACTAACCTTTCAAAAATTTTATCTAAAATTCCTCTCCCCTGGTAAACCGAATAAGAAAATTTAGTAATATATATACGAAATATATCTTTGTACATTTAGTTAATATATATATTGGAAAAAAATTATAAATAAACTGAAATATTGGTTATAAACAAAATCAACTGAAAATCGAACAGATTTATTCCATAAAGTTTGGTTCGGTACTGGATATTTCGGCTGGTTTCAATTTTTGATATTCGATTTTCGGTCGAATTCGGTATTTGGTAATTCGGTTCGGTTAACCGAGTTAATCGAATGCCCACAATTGAATTATCTACTGTCTCTCTTTTCCCTCACGAAACCCTCCCTCTTCCTCATCTTCTTCTCTTTGTCTCTCTTTCCCCTCACGAAAACCCTAAAAATCGATCGACTGTCCATAACAAAACGCTATTTTCAAAAATTTCCCCGTCAATAAACTATCTATCAGTAGCGGTGTATATGTGCCTCCTCGATTTGTCGGAAATTAGGATTCGACTTTGGATGGATTATTTGGAGTTTTCGTGAGGGATGTTATAGTGTTGTTGGATCGATTTGTTGGATCGGCTTTGGATGGATTATTTGGGCTTTGGATGGATTATTTGGGGTATATGTGCCTCCTCGATTTCGTGGATCGATTTGTCGAAAATTAGGGTTCGACTTTGGATAGAAATTCTGTTTCTATGTACAACTCCCACTACACCAAAATAGAAATTTTTCAACACAATTTTTTTTTTAATCGCTAACGGTTTTTTACCGTTACAATTACTAACGATATAAAACTGTTAGAAAACTAAAAAATCGTTAGTATAAATAGCAAAAAAAAGTTTTAATATTAGAAATGCTTAATATTAATTTTCTAACACTTAAAACTGTTAGGAAGTTTAATAAATAAAGAAAAAGAAAAAAAAAAAGGTATATCCTGTGCCTTAGTAAGTATTAGGAAGTGTGACTATCCATTCCCAATCCCAATCCCAATCCCAAGCCCTAGCTCTCTCAATCCCGAGCCCCCTTCGCCTTCGTTTTCTCCTCATTCTCCAAAACCCTAATCCACTGCCTCTCCGCCACCGTCAGGGAGTCGCCGGTGTCCACGTCTCCATCGACACTATGGCCTCTCTCGACACCACCTCCTTCGAGATCCGCGTGAGGAACTGGATCGGGCTCCTCCAGGTGATCGTCGGAGTCTTAAAGGTCCTCGGCCTCCGGATCGAGCGCACGAGCTTGGAGTCCGTCGGGGGCCTCCTCGTGAAGAGGTTCTTTGTGGTCGAGGGTCCGGAGGACCTCGGTCGGATCGAGAGAGCCCTCCAGGACGCCGTGAAGGAAACGAAGTCTGATCCATTGGCGAATGCAGGGACCTGTTCGAGGGGGATAATGATGAAGAAGGCATGTCTAGGGTTAGGGTTCACGGAGTGGAGAAGGCGAGGGCGGATAGGATGTTTGGGCTGACGGGCGGGTCCTCGAAGAATGATGCGGTAAGCCTCCAGAGGACATACTTGACCACGTTGAGTATACGATGGCGAGGTCGAGGTTTAGCTTTGACGACTTTGAGGCTTATCAAGTGAGTTTCCCTTTTGCTAGTACATTAGTAGGTGTTATTGAAATGTTTGCTAATGATTTGTATGAGCTTTCAGTTGTAATCTAGTTATTTCATGTTCACTTGCAGCACATGGAGTAACAATCTTTGAATTTTGTGGGAGAGGAAGTTTTTTTTGGGAAGTTACTGTTTAGAAATATATAATTTGGAAAACATTACCATTGTATTGCAATTTTCAAATTCATAATTTGGAAAGTTGATTTATCTTGCCAATTTGAAAATTTGATTTATCTAAAGAAACATTCCTAAACATATTTCATTAGATAAGTCACATTTTCAGAACTCAATTGTCTTTTGTCATGATGTTTTCTTTTCAAAAACAAGTTTCCTACGGTCAAAATCGAAAGTTCAAAACCCGGTACTTTTGAAACTAGCATTTTTGGTGTATTTCCAAATCTACCATTTTTAAGAAAGTGGATCATACAAGCTATTCATTCACCTCTTTTGTAGCTTCTATTTGTGTACTAAAACTTCAACTTCACTTGAAAACAAAGGTGTTCTTTATTGCAGCTAGATGCTTGTAATTGTGCTGGGTACTACATCAGTTAGCTGTGCTGAAGTGGAACAAGCAACTGATGGTAATTTGGCTGAGCTTTCAGAGATCAAGAAACAAATTTTGGGCCAGGTTACTTAGCTTGTAACTTACTAGATTTCACTATCTTCTCTTTTGCAAAAGATTTGTGGCTTTCATATTAATTTGAAGGATTATCTACCTGGCTACATACTAATAATAACTTTCCTGGTACAGACTATACACATGGATTCTATATCTATAACAACCTAAGTCCCTCTTGGCATTTATTGGAAATGAGAATGCTCATAGTTTATGTGATTTTCTGTTGAATTTTAGGTGATATGTTCCTTCTGTGATCTATATTTCATCATTTGTAGTTAAATAATTCTTTTTGGTAGTTATATTTACATCTAAACTGAATTTTCTCTTGTCTAATCTTTTAGGTTCTCCAAGAATTCTTTAAGCCCATATGTGGAATAAATTTACCATCTCCTGAAGAAGTGGTTAAATGGAATGCCAATCATCCTCTTTCAGTTATAAATACACATCATATGGTTGTCCGTATAGTCAATAGTATGTTAAATGTTCAGTAAGTTACCCAACCTTCCTAGGATATTAACTGTAGAAGAAAATCTGACTGGTATACTATATCCTATTATTGGCACATTTTTTAAAGAGAATCACCTATAAACATTGTTTTCAAGTTATCATTGGTTGCAAGTCCGAAGTTCTTTGTAATTTGAGATTCCTGTGGAGCAGCTGAGAATTTTTAAAATTGTTTGCTGTTTGTGTTTAAGATATAGGCTCAAATTTTGGTATACCGGGGAGCATGTGTGATGAGAATATAGCGACTGCATCCTTTGTTTTAAAGCCATAGGTCTAGCTAATCACTTATCCTAGTTGGAAAGAGAGAAGGATCCAGCGTTACACAATATAATTCCTCCTTTTCAAGAATTGATGGTCATAGATTAGGTATATTTACTACTCTTCTTGGTTTATTCTTATTCTTAGTATCCTTGTGTACTCCTACTTTTAGTAAATTAGGTAGATTTACTACTCTTCTAGGTGTATTCTTATTCTTAGTATCCTTGTAGACTCCTACGTTAAGCCCCACCTGTCTAGGACCTAAAGTGTGAGGGCGATCCCTCACTATAAAGATGTACCAAATAAAAGATAGTCCATCGTGTTGATTATCTCTACTCTAACAGGCGGCACAAATTTAGCTAAATTGCAGAGGCTTCCTAAGAAGATGAATCATGACATGAGACTTTGAGAGCCTCTACGCTATCCCTCGGTGCATCATTGACCTTGGAAAAGTCAAAAAACATTCACTCTCTTTTAGGACAGCCCACTGACTTTGATACCCATAATTTCCACACATATTGTGAAGCCCATAGAGCTCAAGTTGTGCTTGTTTGGAAAAAGAAAGAAACCTTAACATCAACTTGTCTGAATAGATAATGATGCTACTATTATTTCATTTCATTTGGGTCTTTTCCAGCTCAAAACTATGTTCAAGTTGATGATTGCACTGCATTTCTCTTGAAACTGATATAGATGATTTTATGCGTGGATTGTGTAGGTTATACTAGCTACAAACATTGCTGAAACATCGTTGACAATTCCTGGTATCAAGTATGTTATAGATCCTGGATTGGTGAAAGCTCGTTCCTACAACCATATCACAGGGATGGAATCGTTGATCATTATCCAAATCTCAAAAGCACAGGCTCTTCAGAGGAGGTAGGAAAGTGGAATATTGGTGAATCAATTATCTTTATGCTTCTCGTCTTAAATTTGACTGGTTGGTAGGTATCTGCAACAACCGTCGTTTTTGGACAATATATTTCCATGATGTTTGCCCATCTTTGATCTGAACTTACTGCTATATATGAATGATATAGTTGTTTAGTTGTAGACATTTTAATGTCCAAGAAATTAGTTATTGCTTATATATGAGAAGACAAAGATCTTTAGCAATGTCATTCCAGCATAATATCTTGGTCGTACAGAGTTGATTGTTTTTCTAAGTTCATTGCTGGATTTAACTGTTCTGTCTAGCCCTAACTGTTCTTCTCTGTCCTGTTGTGTTGGCCAAAATCCTCATTTTCTTAAGGTTGAAAAATAACTACATATTCTAATTAAAACTTAAGGATCAATTATAAATTTTCCAGTATCCAGATGTCTTTTACTACTACTGCAATCTTTGCCTTTATCTAGACCTTAGTGTAAGATAAACCTTGAGGGTCACTTCTTGGTTGTGCCTGAATCTTATAATTAATAAGATTGGTTTTGCTATCTGCACGCTCTGCTTCTTGGTCTCGAAGTAAACCCCTGTCGAACTCGTTCCATTGGCTAGGAATTAGGCACAATATGAGGGTTGACATCAAGATTTCAGCTGATGATAGAGGGCCAATCTTTCTGTGAGGTCTTCTTAATTCAGAGTAATGCTCCGTGACCATTTGTTTTTCTTTTTCTTTTTTTTATAGTAAAAGGTGATGATAATATATTAATAATGATGACGGCTTGTGCAACATTTTTGTCAGTTTCTGTTTGTAACTAGTAACAATCCCTAATGAGAGAAATTTGGGTACTTTTATTCATGTCTGTTGAATGCTAACACCTGATTCGATATGGTTGCATAAACATTATGTATCTGTGATCCACAAAAATTTTAGCTGCCATTTGGATTTATGATCTGTAGTTATGGTGTGAATTATCAGTTACTATGGTGTAAATACTAATTTATGCATGTTACTGCAGTGGTCGTGCTGGACGTGAGTGACCTGGGAAGTGCTTTCGCTTGTACCCAGAAAGTGAATTTGGTAAACTTATAGACTCTACGGTGCCAGAGATTAAAAGGTGCAACCTCTCAAATGTTGTGCTACAACTCAAAGCCCTTGGTATTGATGATATCATTGGTTTTGATTTCATGGAGAAACCTTCAAGGTGATAATTGTTGCTCTTTTCTCGTTTAATCTGTTTTCCAAGTCCTTTTCTTTGAATTTTGTAGTATATTTGATAATTAGCCCCAATTTTTCTGCGTTGTTATGAAACAACACCTAAGTTTGATGTTAGGTGCATGGCTATTAGGGGAACTTAGGCTGTTCTTCTTTGGAGCTTTGATGAAGATCTTATACTTGTCGAAAATACTACATCATTAGCTATGTCAGATCTTGCTACGTCTGTGGTTACTGAGTTTACTTCCCTTACTGGGACAATACCCAGACAGAGCATGGCTGCCCAGATAAGGTACATGGCAATACTCATTATATTATTACTTCCCTTACATCATTGGCCAATGATGCAGCATTTTCATCAACTAAGCATAACCATGGTTCTTCATTTATATTATTACTTCCCTGACAGCCGTTATTGTGGCAATACTGATTTATATTATTACTCCCCTTACTCTAGTACCTCTTAAAATGTTCAATTAAGCATAACCCTCCGTAACTCTTCACAGTGTCATAGCTCTAAAATTGTCTTCTTACAAATTAGACTTCTGACCAATAAGGCCCTGCTTGTAGAGCATTTCCTTGATAGTTTGAGATAAATAAATATGGACCAAAATCCTCTGCATAGATCATCCTTCCATCAATGCGGCTAGAATTTTGATGCAAGAACCTATCTATGATGATGAACCTCTTGAACTTTAGTCTTTAAAAAATAATGTTCTAGAGCGTCTGATCTGATGCACATTGGAGAGTAAATATCTGCACATAATACCTTACTGAACTTTACCTACAGAAAATCTATATTCCACTACACAACAGATATGGGATACTGAAAGTCTGTACTGATAAGTCTTTAGTATAGACCACATTTAGCGATATCAGCTTCATCTATATGAAAAAATGCACGCACGATTAGTTGGAACTTATTAATCCTTTCAAGCTTTCAGTCAAAAAATGAGAAGAAGAGATGAGGACACTTACAATTACAACAGAATATATAAACACATAAGACTCAATTCACTGGTAAGGTATCACTTTTCATATCCCAATAATTTACTTTTCGTCAATTGTCTAGGTCGGCTCGAGATGGTTTTTTCTTTACACTAATGATTTTCCTCCTATATTTGTGTAGGTTGGATGAAGGAAGAGGATGTTTTCTGAGGAGCTTTGGTTGTGGATAGGCTCGAAGGGTTCGAGCTAAATTTTAGATAGTCAACATTTTGGATATATGTAGCTGACTACGCTGTTAATGTTTAATTTTTGGACATGTTTGGTACTACTTCGTCACTACATGGAGAAATTAAGGATTTTGAATGTTTGGTACTACTTCGTTGTTCTACATATATTTGACAGTGAAATAAATAAAGTATGTTCAGAATTCATTCTGTGTAACTGTGGCATTATCTGCAATACCTGCATTCTGTGTAACTGTGTAACTGTGGCATTATCTGCAATAGTATTCTGATGAGCAGTATTCTACAAATTTTCGAATACAGAATTTTGACTATGCAATAGCATTCTGACATGCTATTGGTGCACATATAATAGCAGGAAAGAAATGCTATAAGAAGTAGATATATATCGAAACGCTATTAACAAACAATAACATACAGGAACGTAATTAAAAATCAACAACGTTCAGGAACGCCATAACAAATTTATAGCGTTTGTCAGTGCTATAATATGTCTATAGCGTACAGGAACGCTATACTACATTAATAGCGTTCATGAATGCTATTAATGTTCTATAGCGTTCGTAAATGCTATATGAACTGTATAGCGTTTATAAACGCTATAACTCGTCTATAGCGTCATAGAACGCTATAATCCATGAATAGCGTTCGTGAACGCTATAACTTTATAGCATTCTTGTACATGGGGTTATTATAGCGGGGGCATATATAGCGGACGGAATATGCTATAATATGCATTCTACAGCGTTCAGCGCACGCTATCATATCCCATATCTGTTGTAGTGTCATTTGTTGGGCACATGGTTGGTTATCCCACTAAGACTCGGTTTCAGCCTGAGCCATGGTTGGTTATCCATTGCCTTGGCTAAGTCCGCAAGATAATCCTTTGAGGAGTCTTTCACTTGATATAGTGCCTCAGCATTGATGCTGGAAATGAAAAAATATAAATATAATGAGATTAATGAACGACATTTACCCGACTAGAGTAACCTTATCGATCATTTCTCTTCTCAAGGAACCGATGGAGAGATGCTTTCCTCACCATGGGAAGATCTGTTATCAAATAAAATAGCAAAAATTAGTACTTAAAAGGCATATGTAGACACAACAAAAATTAGTCCTTGCTGCATCCTCCTGCTTGCGCACATCGCCCTCAAGCAAGATTAATGTATTATCCAAGCATTAGGCTAACCAGATACAAATTAGAGAATTATAATAGGATGCATCATACCTGAAAAATCTATAGATATCAAATGTAACCAACTACAAATTACAGAATTATAACGAGAATGATATTTCCAGTCTTAAAATCTGTAGATATCAAATGTTTGAAAACAACAAACTCACATGCAAAAGATGATGGGACATTCATACCTGGACTCTTAATCTTTTGCTCTTTATGGGAGATGACATCTCCCAGATGACACTTATCGAGTGCCTGAGGAAAATACAACCTAGAGTTTCAACAGTTCGTGCAAATGATGAAGTGGTCTGTGAGCTCGAACTGGGAGAGGGCAGTTCACCTTCCAGTTCGAGCAAAAGTTGAAGTACTAACATGTCTACAACAATCCTGATCTGCTTCGCTGAATCTTACCATGTCCAATTATGTAAACAACTAATCAGATGCTCTCAAATTATGCTTTCCAACATATAACAAAAACAATATTTGATTGTATTTCTCTTTCAACACTCTCAAGATGCAATTTGTACATTACTCTTATAAAAATCATAATGGTCAAAATTACCCAGTCTCTAGCTCATGGCAAGACTCTATTTAGCTCTCCTAGCCAATAGTTTGGTCATTGGTAACAACTGATAAAATTGCAATGAATTCTAACATAAGCAATGAATTGGGACACGAAAGGTGAACAAAATATGTGCCAACTTGTTATGCCAGATAAAAAAATGGCAGACCCTGTAACCACAATGAATTGGGACATAAAGGGTGAACAAAATTTTCCCTGAATTGAACCATAAAATGCTAGCTAGACATTTCCCATTTGAAATTGCTTTTTAGTGGACGTCACAATAACTACGTTCAATTCTGAAAGGGTATAGTGATCCTTGCCACAGTACTTATATCTTTGATATTCAAGAATATATATGTATAAAAGTGCCAGTAAAAATATGGATATTTCAGGATAAAAAGGGTATATATATATATATATATATATATATATATATATATATATATATATATATATAGTGGCTATCCAATGAGCACAGATACTAATTGAGCAAATGAGCATAGTTATTTGTATCCAATGAGAGGAGAATAAAATTTCGTAGTGGTGCCATGGTCGTCAAAGTCCCGTGGGGTATTCTTGACTGGAGGCACATTCAGATTGTGCTGCTTGAGAATAGTTCATGCACCGATTAGCTTCCTATTGCAGAGGGAGGCGTCGAACCCTTCCCCATTCTGGCACATACCCTTCGATCTAGAACATGCATGGTTGTAGGTGTAGAGATGGGTGTTCTAGATGTAGAATTCCTACATAACCAAAAGACCTAGATAAGCCGCAGTAGATCATGATGGGTGTTGCAGCTAGCAAATACCATAAAAATGGGTGTTGCTTTCTCTGACAGAAGTAAGCAAAGCTGGTTAGAGTTCAAATTTATTATGAAGAACGTCATTTCCAATGAAAACCCTTCATTGGTTTCTACTATCATTTGGTACTTAATATGAATGTAATTTTGTTATTGGGAATTTTGATCCGAATGACATGTTCTGTCTTCTGTGAATCTGGATGATCCAAAACTAGCATTTGATATTACCTGTTTGTATTTCTGAAATTAATACTGCTCAAGCAACCTTCGCTAACAAAGAGAAGAAAGAGTTTGAACGATATCTAAAATACTATGAGATATCAGCAGGGATTATGGCACCCGTAAGATAATCAGCACCGCCACTTCCTTCTTTCTTGATAATGTAATATAAGACAGATAATATGTTGTGACTACTGACATAAGCAAAATGAAAGGTCTAAATAATGAGACAAAACATCTTTTGACATTTGAAAAAGAAAAGGAAAGAAAAAAAAAGTTTTCTTGTATACAGGTACAAGGTGTTGCCTAAAACCTGTTATGCCTGCCTACTTGATTTTCAGTAAAAAAAAACAAAAACAAAAAATGAAGAAGAAACATGTGAGTATGTTCCTATATTGTGTTCATTGACCTTCTAGTTAACAGGAACATAGAAAATTAGAGGATGTTAAACAGAGACTTTAGATGCAATTCAATCGCGAATCAACACTGCCTGAGTGGGCTAGAGCTATCGGAATGGGTTGCCAACATTTGTATTCAAGCCTTTCCAAAGGGAAACGTTGCCGTGAGAAGATGATTTATGCTCATTAAAAGTTGTTGTGAGAAGATGATTTATGCTCATTTCCATCTTGTGATACACTCGCCAAAACAAAAAGAGAAGTAGAGAGAGGACCAGTTTTGATATGTAAAAATCTAATAAACCAAATTATATGCTTTCTTAAATAAGATATAACCATATATAAGTATTGTTTTGATTGTCTCAATTATAACATTAATCCTTAAATAAAATACTAATATTCTCAATCGTTAGATGTAACTTAACAAAAATTCTACGGACACAAGTAACTATGCTCATTTTCTCAATTAGTATATGTGCTCATTGGACAGCCACTCTCTCTCTCTCTCTCTATATATATATATATATATATATATATATATATATATATATATATATATATATATATATCAAATAAAACTAAACCTCGAGTTTATGTTGTAGATTTTAGGCAAAAATATCTCCAGCAACAAATGTCATTTGTGCTAAATGTCAATCGGGAGTACTTCCTTAGAAATATTAGAAATGAGCAAAAAGTTTACCATCAAATGAATTTCTTTGGGTCCCAACGAAGATGGAACTTGTATATGTCTTGCATCTTTTGCAAAGAGGCCAATGAAAATTTATGTCTGGAGAATGCAGAACGATATAGGTGTCAAAATAGGTTCTAAAGTCACATTGACAAGCTAGATGTACGATATCATGATGTGTGTTTACGGGTGCATTGATATTTAGCCGATATCATGATGTGTGTTTACTGGTGCATTGGTATTTAGCCGATATCATGATGTGTGTTCACCCTAATAAATAGTCTAAATTTTGTTGTGCAGGTCATCCCTAAAAATAATAATTCTATAACAAAGAAACCATTAACCCTAAAAACAATCATTCTATAACAATAATCCTAATAATAAAGAAATCATTAACCCTAAAAACAATCATTCTATAACAATAATCCTAATAACAAAGAAATCATTAACCCCTAAAAGCAATAATTCTATAATAGATTTAAAAAGCAAAAAAAAAAATAGATAGAGCATAGAAACAAACCCGCAGAAAAAATATTAAAAAAAAGTAAAAAATACATAAAAAAAGGGGTTAGGTTTTCAAACATACCGGTGCCGGCGGGTAGGATCTTCTCTCCCTGGACGAAGGACTTGATAGGCAGCTATAAAACAAAAACAAAATATTAGAGAAGAAAATAATTTGAAGAGATGAGGGAATAAAAATTAAATAGAGAAGTAGAAGAAGAAGAAGGAGAATCGCTGACCTAGATAACCGAGGAGGAGGAGAGCAGCCCTTTGACACCGAGAAGGATAGGAGGAGAACGGCAGTAAACCGATGGAGGGAGAGGAGAAATTTTAGAGGGGGTGGGGGGAAATATTTTAGAGGGGGCGGGGGCTTTCGTTCCTTTTATTAGTTGGGAGTAGGAAAAGTCTAGAAGGGGGAAAATATTTTAGAAGGGGGAAAATATTTGGAGAGAAAAAAGTGGCGCACAACAGAAAAAAATTATACCTACTTTATATTTCTGCTGACCAAGTCCAACAAACATTTATACTTATTAAATTATTATTATTTTATTAAATTTATTTAGTATAAAAATATTTTATTATTTGTGACGGAAAAGGAGTACCAAATATTTATCTCAAAGCAACTAAAATATTTAGTGCATTTTTTATTTAATGATAAAAAATTCTAAATAATTTCTCATAATTTGGAATCACTATAAACCCTAAATAAAATAAAGAAATGAAGGCATGAGTTACCTCTAATCGAGACAGAGAACAGAAAAAGAAGAAAACGTGAGAGAGAATACAGACTAGTTGTATTCGGTTTCTAGATTCGGGTTCGGATTAGAATTAATACATACATGATCGTTCTCTATATTAAATACGGCTTAGAATGGTTAAAAATGTGTTTCCCAAATAGTATATATATTTCACTTATTAATACATAAAAATTTAAAAATAACTATTGTATATGTTTTCTTCTTATGTAGTTGTTGAAAAAAATTTAAAAATAACATGAAAATATAATAATATGTTCAACATTAAAATTATATTTAAACTAACTGCATCGTATTATCTAATTAAACACATAACAAAGATTCGAAAAATATATTTACAATAAATCATAATTAAAATATATTTAAATTATATTTAGAATATTATAATACAAATTAAATTCTTATCTATTTTATAAAATAATATCATAGATTATTTTATACGTGCAATGTACCTAAACTAGATTAGTGTGAGTCTTTTTTTATACTTTAGGTAAGTTATTATTTTGCTAGACGAAAAGAGATCATATCTGACGAAATTACAATATGATCTTTTTCCTACCTTTCAGCTCTTACTGGAGTTTATACAGAATATCGCATGAAGAACAATGATAGCCTTTACAAACATAATGTATGTGTACTCATATGTTTTAGTTGCTTCAAAGCTAACTATCATCAATAGGTTTTAATTGTATCAAAGGAAAAGATGATGGATTGGCATCTGTCATTTATTGAAATTACAAGAGGTAGCTACCAATGTCGAACTTTAAATTTTGAGTCCTGAGACACACTCTAATACCATGTTTGGTATGCGATATTTTTTTTATTTCCGAAAAAATTTTGGGTGGGAATCTATTACCATGTTTGTTTGGGCTATGAAAAATTTATTCCCGGGGGTTAAAAATACCCGGGTAAATAGTTTACCCATAAAACATGGGAATTCTATCCCTTAAGAACAGGTGGGTATTTTTCTTTTGCTCTGGCCAAAAAAAAAAATTTGTTTGAACTTTTTTATGCTTTTTTGATCATTTTTGAACATTTTTTCGTTTTTTGCCCTTTTTTGCCCTTTTTTTTGTTTTTGTCGTTTTTCGTCACTTTTTGGTCATTTTTGTCAGTTTTTACCGATTTTTTTTCGCTTTTTATCATCTTTAGTCCTTTTTGTCTTTTTTGATATTTTTTTGTCATTTTTTCTCTTTTTGTCACTATTTTGTCGTTTTTACCGGTTTTTTTCGTTTTTGGCTTTTTTGTCGTTTTTAGTAGTTTTATGTTTCTTTTTATTTTTTTTTTGTCACTTTTTTGTCGTTTGTTATCTTTTTTTGTTATCTTTTGTCGTTTTTTTTATCATTTTTCTCTTTTTATCGATTTTTGTCCTTTTTTTGTCATTTTTGTTTTTTTGTCTTTTTTTGTTTTTTGTCGGTTTTTGTTGTTTTGGTCATTTTTTGTATTTTTTTTTATTTTGTCTCTCTTTTGTCTTTTTATGTCGTTTTTGTCATTTTTTGTCGTTTTGTTGCTTTTTGCCATTTTTGCCTCTCTTTTTTTGTTTGTCGTTTTTTCGTCTCATTTTATCTTTTTTTGTCGTTTTTACTAGTCTTTTGTCCTTTTTTGTTGTCTTTTGTCGTTTTTGTTGTTATTTTTTGACCTTTTTTCCATTTTTTTGTTGTTTTTTTGTCGTTCTTTGTTTTTTTTGTCTTTTTTGTAAAAAATTTTGTCCTTTTTTGTTGTCTTTGGTTCTTTTTATGGTTTTTTTTTTTTTTCATTTTTCTATTTTTTTTGTTTTTGTTATTTTTTGGTCTTTTTATCGTTTTTGTTGTTTTCTGTCATTTTTGTCGCTTTCGTTATTTTTTGCTCTTTTTAATCAATTTTTTGTTGTTTTTTGGATTTTTGGTTCTTTTTTTTATTTTTGTCGTTTTAGTCTTTTTTTTTTGCCTTTTTGTCTTTTTCTTCTTTTGTATTTTGGTCGGGTTTTTTTCGTTTCTAATCATTTTTTTTTTAACTTTTTTTTTCCTTTCCTTTTTTGATGTTTTTTCGTTTTTTTTTTCTTCATTGTTTAGTTTTTTTTTATCATTTTTATTTTTTTCACGGGAATGTTTATATAGTCACCAAACCAAAACATGGGAATGTAATTTTTCAAGAAATTTAATTCCTTGGAATTTGATTCCCGGGAATATAGAATTCCCGGCTATATAGTGTTCCGCATACCAAACGCCCCCAAAAGTTGTGCCCTCAAGTCTTAATGCTCATACAAATTTTTTTATGGACAACAATAAAATAGTATTATCAACACAAAAGTTAAGAAAAAATAATAAACAAATATAATATCCAAAATAATATATTTTATAATAAAATACTAATAAAATTGAAGATATTCCAAGCAAAAAAATTGATGTTCTAAACAAACAAATAACTAATAATGTTTCAAATAATTCTTATGAAAATAATATATATAAAAAATTGTAACTTGTTTCTATTGTTCAATTAAATCCAACAGGACAACGAGAGAGAAAGAGAGAGTGAGAGGATGTTGACAATGACGGAAGGAAAAAAAGGAGATTGGCAGCGACTAAAGGGTATAAGAAGATTTGTAGCATCATAATGTTAGATCAGCAACAGAAGGGGAGAGGATTTAATTTTGACAGCGACTGCACTAATTTTTTTCCTTCATTCTGACTAACTGATTTGTCTTTTGATAATATAATATATGACATTTAGATATTCTAAAATTTTGGGCCTGAGGCACCCGCTACCGCTACGGTAACTACCACTTTTCAAAATTTTGAGTTGTTTTCAAACAAATTTCTAAACAAATTCATAATATTATTTAGTTGATTCACTTATAAGATCTTAAAGGGAACCCAAAAAGTAAATTGAGCAAACTGATAGAACTGAAATCTCCAATCCTTGTATATACTTTATGGGGAGTAGGATATTTGCATAGTAAGTTATACATATGCCAATATCAAAACATAATTCTTGAACCAACATAAGAAAATCAAGATTGGGACCAAGAAGAATAATATAAAAACATTAAACAATTATCAAAGTTAATTGAAAAAAAAGACTAACAATCAAGGGTGTAAAAGCAAAGTAAGTTGTAAAAACATGTAAATAAAAAACTTATTTATCTCGATGATTAAGCTTTAAAAGTTCTAATATTTGTTAGATATTTTTAATAATTCATTAATTGAATAAATGACACACCCTAAGCTAAAGCAGCATTTTAAATAGTAAACTAGAGGTGGAGGAGAGCTGATTTTTACAAGAAAAAATATTATAACAAGCAAGAAGCGGGGGGAAGGGATTGATGCAAGAAGTATATATATTAGGTCTATATTTCGAAGCCGTGGAAGGGATGGTTCAACATGTGACAGATCCATTTAACCATGAACTGCTACCAAGTGAGGTATTGACCTAATAAGACCAACTTTTCGAATAATATTATCCTATAAATATTTTAAAGATATATTTACAACATTGTCTATATATTGTAAAAAATACGTATTTTACAAAATTTTATAAAACTTGTTAAATAAAACCCTTTTATAATGTTTCATAAACATTGCAAAATGATATTACATATACAACGTTTACATAACGTGGTAAAATAAAATTAATTTTACAACATCAAACAAACATTGTGCAATATAAACAATGTACAACTATTGTTAAACGTTGTTGAACATGACATTTTTACAATATTTTAAATACATTGTTAAAATTAGTACCTTTGGCAACAATAAATAACCGTTGTCAAAATTAATAAATGTTACAATGTTAATAAAACGTTGTTAAAAATAATAATACACAACTTTTGTGAATGACCATTATAGAAGCCTTAACGTTTGAATGTAAAACGTTGTTTGCACATGTATTTTATAACGTTTTTATAATAAAGGTTGTAGAAGACCCCCATTTTTTACAACATTTTTAGGAAGTGTTGTAGATGGAACGTTGTAAAAGGGGATTTTTCTTGTAGTGCCAGACCACCCTATTCAGTGGGTTTGCCATGGTAGCCCAACTGGCCCAGTGGTGCTTATTCTTTCCCTCGAGATGACCCCAAAAGAAGTTGGCGAGGATGGATTCAATAGCATGGAGCACTTTAATGGGGGGCGAGCACACAGCAAGGGTGTATATGGGGATAGAGGATAGGACGTGCTTTATGAGAATTAACTTCCCTCCGGGGGAAAGGGTTGCATTGTGCCAGCCCACAATTTTCTGGCGAATCTTGCCCACCATTTGGTCGAAAATGCCAAAGTTCGTTCTGCCGTACACCAGCGGACAGCCTACGTAAAGGAAAAGGGGATAAGCTGTGGCGAAGGAGGTCATGGTGGACAGCACAGCCGAGTGAGTTCTATTGACTTTGTGATGGGTGTAGATCACGCTCTTGCTATTGTTAATTTTCTGGCCAGAGCATCTAGTGTAGCTAGCAAGAGTTCTAATAACCACCTCAATGGCTCCTATCGCACCAGCGAAGAAATGAGGATGTCGTCCGTGTACGCAAGATAAGTTATGAGAGGGCAACCTGTCATTGTGTGAAAGTGCTGGAATCCGGGGTATCGCGGCATGATTTTGAGGTTTCTGCTCAGGGCTTCAGCCGTAATGATGAAAATGGTGGAGGAGATGGGGTCTCCATGTCTGACTCTGCGAGTAGCTTTAAAGAAACCCTGAGCTTGGCCGTTGATGACGGTGGAAAACCAGGAGTTGTTGATGGATCTAAAGATGATGTCGATAACAGGTTCCGAAAAACTAAAGGCTCTGAACACCCAGATCATGAACTGCCAGTCAAGACGGTTGTATGCTTTGTCCATGTCCAGTTTGATGGCGACGTTCCCTCCTCTGGACGGGAATTTCATGCAAGTGAACATTTCTTGCGCAAGGAGGATATTATCGGTGATATTACGACCTTTGACGAAACTACTTTGCTCTTCGGAGATGATTCTGGGGAGGAGGTCCGACATTCTGGAGGCGATGATTTTAGAAATAATTTTGTTGGTGAAAGTGCAGAGACTGATCGGTCTGAAGTCTTTAAAGGACTCCGGGTTATCTTTCTTGGGTATGAGGATGATGTGGGCGGAAGATATAGATTTCGGGTACGTGGCTCCTTAAAAAAATGTGGTTGTAGCATCCCAGAGGTCGGACTGAATGATGTCCCAGCATGTTCGAAAAAACAACCCGTTGAACCCGTCCGGACCCGGAGCGCTGTTAGCATTAATGGACCACACAACGGTCTTAACCTCGTCGACAGAGGGGGGCGCAGAGGATCTCGTTATCCCTGTCGCAAATCAGTGAGGGGATCTCGGACAGGAATCCGTCGTCTTTAACCACGACCTCTTTAGTAAACATGTTGGAGAAGAAGTTCGTGGCTGCCATCTGAATGTTCTCCTGATCGTCCAGAATTTGACCATTCCCGTCGCCGATGCGATGGATCTTTAGAGAGCTTCTTCGGCCTTTGACGCATTTGAGAAAGAAGCCAGAGTTGTTGTCCCCTTCCATGTCCTAGGTTAATCAAGCATTTTGTCTCCAGAATTCTGTTTCAATCTTGATTCTAGATTTAAGGATGGCCTTGGCGAGGTTAAGAGAGGCGCAATTCTCCTGGGAAGTGACGACGGCGAAATCAATCTCCGCACGGGTGACATCATCTTCAGCATCCTTAATGGCGTAAAAAATGTCCCCGAACGCAATTTTGCTCCAGGCCGTAAGAGCTTTTCTAGTAGCTTTGAGTTTGGTAGCTATTCTGACCAGAGGATCCGGATGATTGACAGATGTCCAAGCCTCTTACACGATGTGCATGAACTGCGGGTGGTGGTGCCAGAAGTCGAGGAAGCGGAAGGGTTTTTTGATGTGGTTATGGGTGTTGTTGATCTCGAAAAAAAGGGGGAATGGTCTGATTCAGTGGAGTTCAGGTGCAAAAGATTACTGATCACTCCCAAATCCGACCAACAGTCATTGACCATTGTACGGTCAAGGCGGGAGAACTGCCTACGCCATCCTTCTTGCATGTTGCACCAAGTGAACTCGTTGCCGTGGAAGGGGATAGCGGAAAGGTGCGCGGTTAAGTCCGCTGCTCCCGCTTGGGGACCCCCTAGGGTCTCCTCGCCCCCGGCCCGTCCGCACCGTCCGGCCCCTGGCCATCCCAGCCGGCCGATGCCTCCTCCCCCCCCCGCCCGACGTTCCCGAGCACCACGTCCCCCCTTCCCTCTCGAGCTGGAGAGCGCCCTCGACCCGCCTCCAGTATGCGACCCCCGCCGGCCACCAGGCCTCCCTCTCCTGGGACGGAAGCTCCCTGGTGGACTTCCCGATGCAGTCGTACTCATCCCCCCCTCGTTTCAAAATTCAAACGAATTTGCCGTCATTTCGGAATATATATATATATATATATATATATATATATATATATTATATTATATTATATTATATTATATAAAAAATTATATATATATATATATATATATATTTTATATATATATATATTTATATATATATATGTATATTATATTATATTATATTATATTATATTATATAAAAAATTAAATATATATTTTTTTTTTTTTATATTTTTTTTAAATTATATAAAAAATTAAATATATATATATATATATATATATATATATATATATATAGAGGCAAGGTATATATATAAGAATGTGTGTGCGTACAAGGTAATGTGTGGCTATGGGCTGCATTCATATAGAGAAATGAGGGAAAGGGGTTAAGTCTCTTTGTGACAGGGGTTAAGTGTTATGTGTTAGTGAACAGTCAAGTGTGTCAAGTGAAGGGGGGTCTAAATGTAGATGTGTGTGAGAGTGGTGTTAACAAAGGGGTTAAGGGTTTTGTGTTAGTGTGATATAATTATGGGTTAACTGTACAACCCAAACACCAACAACCCTCTCATATAAAACTGGAACCAACTCAACATATCTAACCCCCAACTCAAACTCAACTGGGAATGCAAAACCTATACTAAGCTCAGGAAAGCAACTCCCAACTCACATGTAATTGAACCTAAACTTACACATATGGACATAACATAGATACATATATGTAAAGACACACACACACACACACACACACACACACACACACACACACACACACACACATATATATATATATATATATATATATATATATATATATTTATATAAAAAAAATATATACACATATATATATCTATATATATAATCAACCAAAACACACAAACCTAGACACTACTAAAGAACAACTAAATGTCAGCAAACTTACATACATTACATGCATCAATTAACCCTAACTCAGGACAACCAAAATCCAGAATCAAGTATCAGCTAAAACATAACCCTACCCAGGATCAAACCAATTCGAACCCAAATACCAAGCAAAAACTGGAAATAAGAAGGAGGATAAGTGTCAACATGATGTCAGCATGAGGGGTGTCTCGTGTCCAGGCAGTGTCCAATTCGTATTCAAACACGTGTCAAAACTGTGTATCAGAGAACTGTAAATACACTATCTCGTGCTGGTGTGTCGATCCATCTAGGACACGACACACAGCACCTCGTGTCTCGTGCTCGTGTCCAGAGGTAGGTAAGAGGTAGGGCTAGGTGTCTAACACCCTGAATCGAGTCCCTGAGTCACCGTGTCCAAGATACGAATGCATATCAGGAGCACTGGTGCGTGCGTGCGTGTGTACAGTCGAACCAATACAGACACTAGAACGTGTTTGACACGACACCACTTGGGCTGAAACTTGGGGGACACGATGTCATTCATGTCCCTGACCTCCGTGTCAAATATCAAGTGTCTATGTTGTCACGCCCCAGAACCAGAATACTGGAGAGCGGGGGCAGACATAGCCAGCTACGTATATTGAAATAGAATACATCTCAACTATACGGTCACGGCTGTCTAGATATGAGGGTTTACTACAAGCCAACAGTCTCTTAAGGTCAAGTCTATTGTCTCGATCTCAAGCAAATAATATAATTACAAGATGTATGATCATTAAATATACAATAGAAGGTGTCCTAAATATTACATATCAGCTGATCATGAAGCTAGTCGTACAAAATGTTAGGACTAGCAAGAGTTAAGTCATACATGATCAACCCTAGGATTTGTTAATCATGTTTATAGCCCGTAGGCAGACAGTAAGTAAGGTGCATCGAGCTAACAGGTGCTCGTCGGCTAAACGCCTCAAAAGAATAACTTTACAATAGAGTGAGCGAAACAAAATAGAAAACCCACTCGTAGCCCGGGTTCCTTCTAGTCGCCACCATCGGGCTGGAAGCTTGGTAGATCCTCGGAAGCTGCTCCGAAATCTGGCCACACAAAACCAGCTGGGTCAACCCCAGAAAGAGCAAGTTCCACAAGGGGGCCACGAAATAAGAACAAAAGCCAGCAATCATCACAAGAAGATATAATATTGAACTAGAATTTACGAAAACATGACAGGATGATATACGACGAGATAACCATGGAACTATTTCGATAGCCAGGTTACAACCCGTAAACCAAACAAGGACCGGGGTTGTAACCCTTCATCTGAACAGAGCTTGGTTTCCCACCATTTATCGGCAAGATAATAATACAAGAAATCAAGACAGGGAGCAATCTAGTACTGGATCAAGACATGGCTAAACAGGTTATACCTCATTCAATCAATCACGGCCAAGCAGATACTACGGCTTACTACTTTAACTAACTAGGGTTATCACAGGCCTAATTACTAACAAGATGCAATGAGATTGTTCCACAGCCACAAGCCCTGCAGACCATCCAGGCTACCCAGGACGAAAGATTAGGGTTGAATTCAGGTGGATACATCGCCCAGAAGACAAATGTACCCTTAGGTGACTTAGAGGGTGCAACACTCGACGGTGCGCTGGAAATGTGCCCTACTCGACGGCAGGCTACAGATCCCAAGAGCGCCCAGGTAACGGGATTGCCTGTAGCTGTGTCATCTCTTTATGACTACTGAGTTATTCTAGTTATTAACCTTAATCCATTTTAGTAGGTACTCCTGACCGTGGTACTCAGGAGTCCCATCCTAGGCATGATGCGAGACTGGACAAGTGGATTTAACAAGCAAGCAAGAAGAACCACCCACGGTGTCAAAGCAGGTCAAGTTAAATTATCAAGTCATGTCAAGTCAGGAGTGCGCCGCCACGGGCCACTATCAAGTCATGTTGGTCATGTCAGGAGTGCACCACTACGGGTCACTGTCGTGTTATGCTAGTTCTTGCCATACCAAGTCAAGTACAATGGTCATTCCAAACATAACAAGTAAAATTAAGTTCATGACAAAAGGCGTAAGGATATAAAATGGGCATGAAATATCTAATAAAATATCAATAAACAGGACCATAGAAAAGCCAAGCTTAAAGAAAGGGGTCAGGGGAGCAGCGTACGAAAAGTCACGCACGCTGAAAGAGCCGTGTACATGAAAGTCACGCACGCTACAGAGCAGTGTGCGTGAAAAGTCACGCACACTCAAGGGAACAGTGTGTGAAAAGTCATGCACGCTCAAGGGAGCAGCTGCGTGAAAAGTCACGCACGCTCAAGGGAACAGTGTGCGTGAAAAGTCACGCACGCTCAAGGGAGCAGCTGCGTGAAAAGTTACGCACGCTCAAGGGAACAGTGTGCGTGAAAAGTCACGCACGCTCAAGGGAGCAGCTGCGTGAAAAGTCGCGCACGCTCAAGGGAACAGTGTGCGTGAAAAGTCACGCACGCTCAAGGGAGCAGCTGCGTGAAAAGTCACGTACGCTCAAGGGAACAGTGTGCGTGAAAAGTCACGCACGCTCAAGGAGATACGCTTCCAACAGGAAGCGCACTCAAGCCTGCGTACGCAGCGCTAAAGAGCGCGCGTAGCTCAGTGTGCGTAGCAAAACAGCTCTGCACACTGCTCACTGTCTTCTCCAAACAGCAAGAACACATGGCTGAAACCAAAACTTTAAAAGTTCATAACTTGGCCATCCGAACTCCAAATCCGGATTTCCAAGGCTCCAACTGGAGTGAAACTGAAAGCTCTTCCACATGGAAACATCAAAACTCACAGAACTCCAACAAAAGTGGATCAAAACATACGAAATCCAAAAATAGCAATAACTTAGATCTACATCAACAGAGACTCCAAATCACAAAAACCCAAGAACTAATGTTGGTCTCCATGGCCTAATCTAGCAAATGGACCAAGAAAATATGGTTCTCAGGAAGTGGCAAGATGCACTTGCCTAAGGGTTGGGGAGTTGTGTTGAGGAAGGAGATGAAGAAGAAGGAAATTAATGGTGGTTATGAAGAGAGAGAGTGGTAGGTGGAGTTATAAAGAGGGGGAGTTGTGGCGGGGATGAGGGGTAACATAAGCTAAGGTGCTCCAATACATAAACCAAACCGAACCAACCCAATAAAACCGAGCCAAGCCAAAATCCAAATACGAGAAATATCGAAATTCCACAAGCTGAGAAAAATAAAATACATGCCAAAATCCAGATACGAGTATAAATACGAAATACGGGAAATACGAGAAATACGGAAATAAGGGAGACATATGTGTCCTGTGAAGTGTGCACGAAGCGTGGGATAGCTGGGCACGTGTCTTAGCTGCGTGCGAGCATCCTGTGTCCATTTTTGAACATGAAAAATGTTTCAATTCGTGCTCAGTCCCAGAGTAATATAATACACACATATAGATCAACAAATTAGTAAAATTAGTTTAGAAAACAGTACCATTTATTCTTAAGGGGCATTTCACCAAACACTTTATACTATACTCCGATACGCCTCCGATATGCGTATCAAATTGCTTTAGTTTCTCACCAAACTTGGTCTACAGCTAGTGGGACCCTAAATGAATGCATCTATGGAAAAAAATCTAGAAAAAATATAAGTTTAGAAGCCATTACCTATTGAGAGTTGGAATCTCAATGTAAATGTACTAGAGAGCCAAATCCCTCCACTTTTAATGGTCAATAAGCTCCAAATCCTTGCTAGCTAGCCACTAATAACCTCTTCTATTGTAGGAGAGTGTGTTACAAAAGATTAGGCACAATTTGTAGTTGATTTGGATAAAGGGGGAGAATTTGGGGAAGAACTCAATTTTGGGTTTAAGGAGGCAATGAAAAGAGGCAAGATTTATCAATGTGTTGGTCTTTATGGGGGGGAGGTTATGGCCGGCCAAGGGGTCTTTGCTAGGGTTTGGGAAGATTTTTAAGTCATGGGTGGGCTTCTACAAGTTCTATTCAATCCCTCTTAGGAAAGGCCCAAGTAAACTAGGGTCTCAAGCTAAATATCTCCTTAAACATAATATCTAGATATTCCTAATCTTGTCATCTAGTTAGAACCTTCTAATGAAATATCTAGGCTCATGACTAACATCTAGATTAGGGCAATTCTAGGTTAAGGCTTAATATAATAATTAGCACATCACCGATTGATCAAAATCCTAAGTAATTCAAAAGTCACAAAATGACCAAAATATCCCTAACCTAAAAGTGGTAATTAGTCAATCTAATCACATGGTTAGGTCTCTATTGTCATGGTTAGTCTATAGGTTAAGTAACTCTATGGTTACACTAGTAAGAATGCCAAAGTCACAATACACTAAATTAAATAGTATTAAAATAATTAAAAATCACCATAAATCATTAACATTATTTAAATCCTATTATTAAATGATGAATTTTATAAAAGTTCAAAATTACCCTCATTTTAGAAATATGGTGGTTACAAGTCTCCCTCCTTAAAGTAATTTTGTTCTCAAAATTTAAAGTGGTCGTACTCCTTCTAGGTCAAACCCCCAACAATCATAGCCTCAAAAACTTTATCTAAATCATACAATTTGAAAGAGTAACCTACGGGGTCAAAACTATAATACAAGCTATCAAATCATTATACTATGAAGGGATTATAACTAAATAAAGTTCTACAAATAATTATACTAAAAACTAAAGCTATCACTACTCCTAAGTTAATTGACGATGGAAAACAAAATATATTTATATGTATTCTTTTTTGAAAAAGACTGAAACGAAAGGTAGAGATTATATGTTTAGAAACCTCTCAAGATACAATCTGATAATCATATGTTTCTGTCCAAAATTATGATACTCAGAATCCTCTCTATATTAATAAGCAAGGCTACGTAACCATAGAGTCTGCAACTAAGGTATATACCTCTAGAATCATGGTATTTAAAATTTTTGTATTGCTGCATGCTTGGCTGCGAAAACTTTAAATTTCCACACCCGAGAAAAACAACCAAAATCAGACAACATGTCCTCGCCATGCCAACAAATATGACTGTAGAGGACTCTAGATTCCATAACTGAGTCGACCTAGGCCATACGATTTATCTTAGTAGAAAATTAAATTAACAATGAACACCAAGAATCAAATTTATCAACGAACAAGGAAGGTAGACAAAAACTTTCGGAATCGAATTTTGAGTTAGTTTATAATGAGATTCTCAAGGGTCATCCCAAAAATAACTCTCTGATCCTTGCTGTAACATCCAATTTTCCAGAAGAGGGTAATTTTGAAATTTTGTAACTATAATTATTATTTAATGGTATTTATTTCATGTTATAATTTTTAGTAATTTTTAATTATTTTTTTAACTATTTAAATTCATGACTTATGATTTGGTGTCTTGCTAGTGTTCATTTCCAGACTGAGGGGTATTTTTGTCATTTTTGTAATTTTAAGAATTATTTGGGATTATTAATTATTATTTAGATTTAATAGAATTTATTTGAATTTATGAAAATTTTTAGGAATTATTTTGGATTTGTTTGGACTGGGTTGACTTTGACTAGTTTTGACCCTTGTAGACCAACCTAGAAGCTAACCCTAGTTAGTATGGACTTGGTTAGGTTATATGACTCTAGTCCAACCTAAGTTAATCCTTGGTTTGGTCATTAGACTCTAGTTAGCAATAAGAATTAGAAAGTCATAAGTCATGGTTTGTGATTTAGAACCTTTATTAAATTATTTAGCTCATAGCCTTGTGGTTGGGCCCAAAGCCCAAGACAAATTCCAAAACCCTAAGCCCTAGACTAAGTGGCTAGCCACCATATCATCATTGGGAACACCACCCTATAAATACTCTCTTAGTTTAGGGTTGCCTCTTTCTTAGGAAAGCTCAAGTCTAGAAGGAAAGGTTTGTTTCCTATTTTAATTAATCCCTAGAACTCCATTTCTCTTCCTTTTCATTCTAATCTCTTCCAATAGGTTCTAATACCCCTATTCTTGTTGTCATTAATGTTCCATTTCAGTTTGATGTGATTTGAGAGGATTGGGACATCAAGAGAAGAGCCTTTGAATAGGGGGTTTTCTTGAAAGTTCAAGTATAGGTAACTTCCTCATTCCTTAATGAAATTTCATTTTGTCTTCATCATTAGGAAGCCCTAGGGGTCCCCTAAGTGTATGCATTGGTGTCGTGTCAGGTTTCATGAGTTTCGTGTCCATTTGGACACGTATCAAGGGTGTGGCCTAGGTGTTTGTCGAAATGCCCAAGAGGGGATTTCGATCTGATTTTTGGAAAGTTTTTAAATAGGAAATTTAGTTTTAATCTTGTTTATTGATCCCTGTTCTGATATGGCAGTATTAGTGTCGGTTTGAGTCGGATTCTTGGCTTGGACACGCGCGTGCACATGCTCGCGCGCGTGCTACAGTGTTCCCCTGTTACTCGGGGCCTGTAGCGGACACGACACATGTTGATCCGACACGAAACTTTGTGGACTCGAGGGGGCATGCACTGATATCATGCCCCCAAAGTTTCATTGGGTTTCGTGGAAAGGTTTGGGAGATATCGGTCACGCACTGACATTTCACTGAACTGTGCACACGAGAAAATCTGCACTGATACGCTGTGATTTCTCTCGACACGACTCACTTGGACACGTCTCAGGCACTTGAGTGTGTAGCCCTACTCTGGGCGAACACAGGGACACGTGCACGAGGACACTGGTGTCGTGTGTCGTGTCCTGGGTCGACTGACACCCGTACACGAGGATTGCTGTATAGTTTACTGATATTAATACTTCTTCTGTTTCTGACACTTCGTGTCCTAATTTCAGGACACGTGGACACCCTCCACATGTGCACACACATGTTGGACACCTCAGTACATGACTGATTTGTGGTTTTGAATTATTGTGGTGTTCGAATGTGGATTGGGTTTTTAACTTCCATCTTTTCTGATACTCTATTTAATTCTTCAGTTTTCAGAGTTCAAATAATGTTTAAATTGTTGATTAAATATTAATTATGATGTAAATACATGATAAACATGTTTGAGTTATGAGTTTAAATAGATAGGTTCATATGTATGCATGTTTGGGTTACAATGAAATCGAAATGGGGTTCATATGTTCTGTACCTATGGTTGGATGTAAGAAAACTAAGATTTTCGAAATGAAAACTGAGATTTTGGGTGTTAAGGGGTAAAATGGTTTTGATGTAAGCTGAGTTCAATGTCCAATCCAAAACAGGAGATCAAAACCTGAGTTTGTGTTGAAAAGTTAACCTGGGTTCATTTCACTTAACTGTTAACCTATGTATATATAACTTAACTGAGAATTGGGTTGTATATTGCGTAAAAACTGAGATTTCCTTATGTAATGAAAACTGAGAATGGGGTTCAGTTTCTTAACTGTTTTGTACACTCTAACTAAATTCACAAATCTGAGAACCCTTAACCTAAACCTGAGAATGAATGTGAATGCCTGTTTAAATGTTCAGAGAGTTGGGTTTTAGCTAACTGTTTTGGCAATAGGTTTCCAGATTTTATCCCACACCCAAATGTATTTCCTGCTTCCTATTTGACACTAACATGTTACTCACTGTTTCTACATGATACACACAAGGACACATGAACATTTCACTGATTTCTTTCTCTTGGCACAGGAACACAAATGCACACCACTGTTTTTGCCACATTGACACATATCCACTGTTGTATCCAATACATATATACCTACCTGAGTTTCAAATAGGATTACTGAATTTGAATTGGGTTTAGAGGGGTTATGCATATGTGAACCTAACACTGAAATTTGGTTCTCATTACAAACCTGAAAACTGGGATTCACTATGCTTGATAACACACAAGACTTGAGAACACAAACACACACACACACATTTATGACAGGTAAACACACACACCTCCATGTCATATCACCCTTCTCTCACACATTAACCCTCTCACCACATAGCCACACATGTATACCCTTAGCCCTCTCTCTATATCTCTATGTATATATGTATATATGTATGTAGGTAAATATGCATGAATGAATGTAATGTTATCAAGAATAATATGCATGAATGAATGTAAAGTATGTGTTCATGAACAATACAATGTGTGAATGAATGTAGGAATAGAAAATGAATATAATGCATATAATGTATAATACAATACATGTAATATATATAATGTGATATAGAGTGACATACAATGTATGCTTAATGATAAGGTGGTACCTAGTGTATGCCTCAATATGTATAAATGTAATGCATGTGTGTATGTTTACATAGGTTAGTTGATCCTCTTTTATGATATGCATGTATGAATTATGGGTGATGTAGACTATATGGCTCATTGCCTATGTGTATGGCATAAAAACACCTGTGTTTGTGTGTGGTAGACTAGTATGGTTTGGTGATGATGTATGCTTGATAAGGATAGTTGGTTAGACCTAGATTTGACTAACCTTGACTTGGTTTGACCCAGAGTTGACCAAGAGTTGACTTTGGCCTAGATTGACTTAGAATCATGTAGAATGCATAGTAGGACTTCATTTTACCATTTTGGACTTGTTGTGACTTGTGCTGTTCTGATTAGGAGCCAGACACCACTCCTCAGGAAGTATTTTCTTCTGGACATCCAGGGTATCAGGCGAATACATTCTCTGATCGTTTCATACTTGTCACGATTTATATTCTCGCTCTAGATTACTTTTACTTGATGCTGTCACGTTATCATCACGGATTGGTACTATATGGATGTCTTCTTGGGATGTTATCCCCCTTAGCGGGCGCATCGGATACTTTATGACATGTGTTTCATGTACATCATGTATTCCTTGCTTCTGTGTTATTCATGTACACTCATGTTCTCTCATGTTCTTACATGTACGTTCATGTACTCTCATGTTCTTTCATGTACGCTCATGATTTGACCATGTGTCTCTTGTATAACCAAAACATCATGTCTGTAACGTAACTTGAATAGATCCTTGTGTATTGATTGTGGGTAGGGGTGAGTATAAATGGTCATGTGATTTACCCATCATGTACACTCTGTTACTTCCATGTTTTATCATGTACTACCTAAGCCAATTACATGCCATCTCGTACTCTAAATCACTAGTCACTTACAGTTCTTACTTATCATGTATATATTTCCAGTTATCAAATATCTCTCCTATTTTTATGTACATCTTTTACAGCGTTTCATGTATCTTATTCTATTGCTTGCTTTATATTTCCTGACATGATATGAACTGCATGAGATGTATTGTGCTCGCTCCTGTCCTAACTGGACCTGTTGAAAATATTACAGAGGACGAGGAGGAGGCTGGTCTGGATACTTACTACGGGGCAGCCTTAGATGACACATATGAGCTGGACCCTCAGGAGGACCCAGCTCTAGCTGAGGATATCACCCAGATTGCCTAGATTAGATTAGTGAGGCTTAGTTTCTTTTATGTAGCCTTGAGGCATGTTCAGCTAGACTTTATTATGAGTTCAGAGTTGTATATATTCTTTTATATTCTGTAGCAGAGTTGTACTTCTGAATATTTGTCGGGATTATCTTAGACTACTTTATCATCTCTGTTTCTTTGAGTTCTATTTCATATCGTGCTATCTCTTTCTTAGTTGTGATTGACTTTATTACTGCTATGTCACCCCCATTCGGGGAGTATAAACTGTATAGATAGATATTGTTAGATGTATGTTGACCTAGGACAGCGTTCTACCATCGACACTGCGGCGTAGGCTGGGCGTTGTTACGTTCTCGTACCATCACAGTGGGTGCGGGTCGTGACACGTTTTTAGTGGTGGACCATGCAGGTCGAGTTTATGTAGTGGTATTCGAACTAGAGTATCACTACAGCCTGCAGTAGGATTAGGATATTTTTTTGAGGTACTCAATCACATTAGGAAAAACTCTTATCTAATTCATACCATCTCAGTTCTTGCTGATATTGTTTTTCTTTGAATATAACTGTCCTTCTTTGCTATTTCGACTCGTTCTCAAGAATTGTTCCTTTTGATCTGTCTCCAGGATGGTTGAGATAGGATCACATCGCCAGGGCCAGGGGGACATCGATGGGAGGACTGCCACCTCTCATACCCAGCAGCTAGCCCCTGGTACTGCAGCCCCACTCATGCTAGCTGGGGTAGACGTTTCAGCTGCGATTAGAGGAGCCCTTCCACCAGCAGCAGGGGGTATACCTCCACCAGATCGGAGGCAGGTCCTGGTCATTCCAGAGGATCCCTTCCAGCAGCCGCCTCCAGGATACGTGGACGCAGCTCAGATGTTCGCATATTTCCAGCAGTTCATGGACCGACAGCACGCTCGACAGGACAGAGGCATGGAGTTGGCCGTCACGACAGTCGCAGCTCGACCAGTGGTGCAGCAGCCGAAGAAACCTGGGATAGAGCAGTTCCAGAAGATGAGGCCCAGAGATTTCCTGGGGACGGAGGGGATTATATACGCTGACGAGTGGGTCGAGCATATAGAGGAGATCTTCCACCTGGCCAGGATACCAGCAGATCTTCAGATCGAGGGTCGCAGCTAGTCGGATGCGAGATCTTGCTCGCACCTGGTATCAGTCAGACCCCAGGGTAGGGGTAGCTGGGCAGACTTGGGAGCAGTTCAAAGGCTTCTTCAAGTAGAAGTTTTTTCCAGATTCAACACTCAGAGTCTTGGAGACGCAGTTCGAGGGCCTAGTCCAGGGGAGTCTTTCAGTAGAGGATTATGCGGGGGAGTTCGGCCGCCTCGGCAGGTTCGTGAGGGATTGAGCGAGACGGCGAAGGCCCAGAGGTTCCAGAAGGGTCTGGTCAGGGAGGTCAAGTCCTTGACCAAGGGCAACAGGGTTGCCACATTCGAGAAGATTCTGAAAGGAGCCTTATTGGCAGAGGATGATCTTGAGCTTAGGCTCAAGAGGGGGCGAGACCCAGTTGGGGGCAGCAGCAGCGGAGGCCAGGCCAAGAGGCCTCACCTTCAGCACCAGCAGCCAAGGCAGTTCCAGCCGCAGCCATTCCAGCAGAGACAGTAGCAGCAGCAGAGACAGCAGCATGTTATCTTTTGCCCCTTTTGTAAGAAACCAGGACACGATTGGGGTGAATGCCGGCTGAGGCTAGGCAAGTGCCTACTCTGCGGATCATCAGATCATCAGTTGAGAGAGTATCCCAAGTCTGCGGGACGGACAGCTCAGGGAGCAGGAGCTAGGGCTCCGGCAGGACAACAGAGGACCAGTATTGCAGACTCAGCAACAGAGGTTCATGCAGCATCAGCAGCAGGCCAGGGGAGGCCAGCATGGGCGAGCTTACGCCATGAAACTTGAGGATGCTCAGGCATTGGAGAGGTGCTTGCAGGTTCTGATCTTCTCGATTCTATTTCCACCTTATCTCATTATACCTATCTTGAAATTCAGTTCTATCTATTCCTATCTGTCTCCTCATTGTTGATAAGTTTGATCTGGGTTTCATTATAATTTAATTTTTCTTCTGAGATAAATTGTATGGGCTAGGTCGCCTCGATTATGAGATTTTAGAATCCTCTAGGGTCATGCTAGCAGGCATAGTGAGGACATATAGTCGGATTATGGACGTATTTCTCGGGGTGTGGAAATTTAAGGTTTTCGCTGCCAAGCGCGCGGCAATGCGAAAATTTTAAATACCATAGTTCTAGAGGTATGTACCATAGTTGAGGACTCTGTGATTATCGTACCCTTGCTCACTGCATGACAGAGATTCTGAGAATCAGTTTTGGACAGACGCATATGATTATCTGACGGTATGTTTGAGACTCTGATTGTGGGGTGTTTGACCTAGAAGGACTACTACCATTTTAATTTCGAGGGCGAAATTTTTATAAGGTGGGTAGGATTGTAACACCCAGTTTTCCAGAAGAGGGTAATTTTGAAATTTTGTAATTATAATTATTATTTAATGGTATTTATTTCATGTTATGATTTTTAGTGATTTTTAATTATTTTTTTAACGATTTAAATTCATGACTTATGATTTGGTGTCTGCTAGTGTTCATTTCCAGACTGAGGGTATTTTAGTCATTTTTGTAATTTTAAGAATTATTTGGGATTATTAATATTATTTAGATTTAATAGAATTTATTTGAATTTATGAGAATTTTTAGGAATTATTTTGGATTTGTTTGGAGTGGGTTGACTTTGACTTGTTTTGACCCTTGTAGACCAACCTAGAAGCTAACCCTAGTTAGTATGGACTTGGTTAGGTTATATGACTCTAGTCTAACCTAAGTTAATCCTTGGTTTGGTCATTAGACTCTAGTTAGCAATAAGAATTAGAAAGTCATAAGTCATGGTTTGTGATTTATAACCTTTATTAAATCATTAGCTCATAGCCTTGTGGTTGGGCCCAAAGCCCAAGACAAATTCCAAAACCCTAAGCCCTAGACTAAGTGGCCAGCCACCATATCATCATTGGGAACCCCACCCTATAAATACTCTCTTAGTTTAGGGTTGCCTCTTTCTTAGGAAAGCTCAAGTCTAGAAGAAAAGGTTTGTTTCCTATTTTAATTAATCCCTAGAACTCCATTTCTCTTCCTTTTCATTCTAATCTCTTCCAATAGGTTCTAATACCCCTATTCTTGTGTCATTAATGTTCCATTTTAGTTTGATATGATTTGAGAGGATTGGGACATCAAGAGAAGAGCCTTTGAATAGGGGTTTTTCTTGAAAGTTCAAGTATAGGTAACTTCCTCATTCCTTAATGAAATTTCGTTTGTCTTCATCATTAGGAAGCCCTAGGGTCCCCTAAGTGTATGCATTGGTGTCGTGTCAGGTTTTCATGAGTTCGTGTCCATTTGGACACGTATCAACGGTGTGGCCTAGGTGTGTCGAAATGCCCAAAGGGGATTTCGATCTGATTTTTGGAAAGTTTTTAAATAGGAAATTTAGTTTAATCTTGTTTATTGATCCCTATTTGATGGTGTAATTAGTGTCGGTTTGAGTCGGATTTGGCTTGGACACGCGCGTGCACACGTTCGCGCGCGCGCTACAGTGTTCCCTGTTACTCGGGGCCTGTAGCGGACACGACACGTGTTGATCCACGAAACTTTGTGGACTCGAGGGGGCATGCACTGACATCATGCCCCCAAAGTTTTCATTGGGTTTCGTGGAAAGGTTTGGGAGATATCGGTCACGCACTGACATTTTACTGAACTGTGCACACGGGAAAATCCGCCTGATACGCTGTGATTTCTCTCGACCAGACTCACTTGGACACGTCTCGGCACTTGAGTGTGTAGCCTACTCTGGGCGAACACAGGGACACGTGCACGAGGATCTGGTGTCGATGTCGTGTCCTGGGTCGACTGACACCCGTGCACGAGGATTGCTATGTAGTTTACTGATATTAATACTTCTTCTGTTTCTGACACTTCGTGTCCTAATTTCAGGACACGTGGACACCCTCCACATGTGCACACACATGTTGGACACCTCAGTACACGACTGATTTGTGGTTTTGAATTGTTGTGGTGTTCGAATGTGATTGGGTTTTTAACTTCCATCTTTTCTGATACTCTATTTAATTCTTCAGTTTTCAGAGTTCAAATGATTTAAATTGTTGATTAAATATTAATTATGATGTAATACATGATAAACATGTTTGAGTTATGAGTTTAAATAGATAGGTTCATATGTATGTATGTTTGGGTTGCTATGAAATCGAAATGGGGTTCATATGTTCTGTACCTGTGGTTGGATGTAAAAAAACTGAGATTTTCGAAATGAAAACTGAGATTTTGGGTGTTAAGGGGTAAAATGGTTTTGATGTAAGCTGAGTTCAATGTCCAATCCAAAACAGGAGATCAAAACCTGAGTTTGTGTTGAAAAGTTAACCTGGGTTCATTTCACTTTACTGTTAACCTGTGTATATATAACTTAACTGAGAATTGGGTTGTATGTTGGGTAAAAATTGAGATTTCCTTATTAATGAAAACTGAGAATGGGGTTCAGTTTCTTAACTGTTTTGTACACTCTAACTAAATTCACAAATCTGAGAACCCTTAACCTAAACCTGAGAATGAATGTGAATGCCTGTTTAAATGTTCAGAGAGTTAGGTTTTAGCTAACTGTTTTGGCAATAGGTTTCCAGATTTTATCCCACACCCAAATGTATTTCCTGCTTCCTATTTGACACTAACATGTTACTCACTTTCTACATGATACACACAAGGACACATGAACACTTTACTGATTTCTTTCTCTTGGCACAGGAACACAAATGCACACCACTTTTTGCCACATTGACACATATCTACTGTTGTATCCTATACATATATACTACCTGAGTTTTAAATAGGATTACTGAATTTGAATTGGGTTTAGAGGGGTTATGCATATGTGAACCTAACACTGAAATTTGGTTCTCATTACAAACCTGAAAACTGGGATTCACTATGCTTGATAACACACAAGACTTGAGAACACAAACACACACACACACATTCATGACAGGTAATCACACCACCCCCATGTCATATCACCCTTCTCTCACACATTAACCTTCACCACATGCCCACACATGTATACCCTTAGCCCTCTCTCTATATCTCTATGTATATATGTATATGTATGTAGGTAAATATGCATGAATGAATGTAATGTTATCAAGAACAATATGCATGAATGAATGTAAAGTATGTGTTCATGAACACTACAATGTATGAATGAATGTAGGAATAGAAAATAAATATAATGCATATAATGTATAATACAATGCATGTAATATATAAATGTGATATAGAGTGACATACAATGTATGCTTAATGATAAGGTGGTACCTAGTGTATGCCTCAATATGTATAAATGTAATGCATGTGTGTGTATGTTTACATAGGTTAGTTGCTCTTTTTATGATATGCATGTATGAATTATGGGTGATGTAGACTATATGGCTCATTGCCTATGTGTATGGCATAAAAACACCTGTGTTTGTGTGTGGTAGACTAGTATGATTTGGTGATGATGTGTGCTTGATAAGGATAGTTGGTTAGACCTAGATTGACTAACCTTGACTTGGTTTGACCCAGAGTTGACCAAGAGTTGACTTTGGCCTAGATTGACCTAGAATTATATAGAATGCATAGTAGGACTTCATTTTACCATTTTGGACTTGTTGTGACTTGTGCTGTTCTGATTAGGAGCCAGAACCACTCCTCAGGCAGTATTTTCTTTGGACATCCAGGGTATCAGGCGAGTACATTCTCTGATCGTTTCATACTTGTCACGATTATATTCTCGCTCTAGATTACTTTTACTTGATGCTGTCACGTTATCATCACGGATTGGTACTATATGGATGTCTTCTTGGGATGTTATCCCCCTTAGCGGGCGCATCGGATACTTTATGACATGGTTTCATGTACATCATGTATTCCTTGCTTCTGCGTTATTCATGTACACTCATGTTCTCTCATGTTCTTGCATGTACGTTCATGTACTCTCATGTTCTTTCATGTACGCTCATGATTTGCCCATGTGTCTTGTATAACCAAAACATCATGTCCGTAACGTAACTTGAATAGATCCTTTGTATTGATTGTGGGTAGGGTGAGTATAAATGGTCATGTGATTTACCCATCATGTACACTTGTTACTTCCATTTTATCATGTACTACCTAAGCCAATTATATGCCATCTCGTACTCTAAATCACTAGTCATTTACAGTTCTTACTTATCATGTATATATTTCCAGTTATCAAATATCTCTCCTGTTTTTATGTACATCTTTTACAGCGTTTCATGTATCTTATTCTATTGCTTGCTTTATATTTCCTGACATGATATGACTGCATGAGATGTATTGTGCTCGCTCCTGTCCTGACTGGACCTGTTGAAAATATTACAAGGACGAGGAGGAGGCTGGTCTGGATACTTACTACGGGGCAGCCTTAGATGCCACCTATGAGCTGGACCCTCAGGAGGACCCAGCTCTAGCTGAGGATATCACCCAGATTGCCTAGATTAGATTAGTGAGGTTTAGTTTCTTTTATATAGCCTTGAGGCATGTTTAGCTAGACTTTATTCTGATTTCAGAGTTGTATATATTCTTTCATATTCTGTAGCAGAGTTGTACTTCTGAATTTGCTGGGATTATCTTAGACTACTTTATCATCTCTGTTTCCTTGAGTTCTATTTCATATCGTGCTATCTCTTCCTTAGTTGTGATTGAGTTTATTACGATGCTATGTCACCCCCATTCGGGGAGTATAAACTGTATAGATAGATATTGTTAGATGTATGTTGACCTAGGATAGCGTTCTACCGTCGACACTGTGGCGTAGGCTGGGCGTTGTTACGTTCTCGTACCCTCACAGTTGGTGCGGGTCGTGACACTTATAAATATACTGACGAGGATAATACCACCCCAGTCATGATCTTGCAAGTCCTGGACAACGATTCAGAAACAAGATGGTATCCAATAGCAAAAGATATAGACACAATGTTATGGAAAGCACTGGAATCAAACAATGCAAATGCGGAATGGAGTCGAGAAGAACAGAACCTGCAATCAGCTCTCCTACTACCTCTGGTCTTCGGATTATGACGAAAGCTCGTCCCTGCTGGCCTCCTCCTCTAGCATGCTGTGATGCGGATAAACCTCTGCGGCTGAGTCTGCAGCGTAGTCCCCTCTGCTGCCCCGTCGGAGCCCTAGCTCCTACTGCTGCTTGAGCCAAACGTGCTAGGTTCTTGGGACACTCCCTCAGCTGATGTTTCGCTATCCACAAAGTAAACACCGTCAGCCTCTTCCTGCAGTCATTCCACCCATGCCCTAGCTTCTTAGAAGTTGCACATAGCATCCTGCTGCTTCCTGGGTGCCTGCTGAAAGGCTCACGTCCCGGCCCTGAAACTGCTGCTGAATAGGCCTCTGCTGCTGCTGATGCTGTTGCAGAAGTTAGTCCTCTTGGTCGGGCCTGCACTGCTGCTAGCCCTATGAGTATCCCGACCCCTTTTCACCTTCAATTCAAGGTCGTCCTCCGCTGCCATGGCTTCCACCAAAATCTCCTCAAAAAGTGGCGTCACGGCTGTTCTGGTAATGACTTGATCTCCTTGATCAAGCCCTTACGGAACCTCCTCGCTTTTGTAGCCTCAGTAAGATCCTCCATAAATCTGCCTAGACGACAGAAATCTCCTGCGTACTCCTCAATGGTCGTTCTCCTGAACTAAGTCTCAAACTATGTCTCCAGTGCCGAGTGCGGTATCCGGGAAGAACTTCTTCTTGAAGAGCTTCTTGAAAGCTCCCATGTTTGTCCCTTAGTACCCACTCGGGGATCAGCCTGGTACCATGTCCTGGCAAGGTCCTACATCTGGCTGCCAACTGCCTCTACCTGGATCCCAGCTGGTATCAATGCGAGGCAAAATATTTTCTCGATGTGCTCAATCCAATCGTCGGCATATATGATGCCTTCGGTACCCCTGAAGTCCCTCGGACGCATCTTCTAGAAATCCTAGATGTTCGGGATCCTCAGATGGCACTGGTGTATTTGGCCTCCCTCCTGCGGGGCGATCACCCTCTCTACTGTAGTCATAGCCAGCTGGTGGCATTGTCTATGCCCTGTCTAAAATCGCAGATTGCACTGCTGAGCCTCCATTATCTGTCGGAAAAGACAAAAGGCTGAGCTGCATCCACTGATCAGAAGGTGGTTACTGCTGAAGTACGTCCGACATGACTGGGGTAGGCCTCCGAACAGGTGGAGGTGCACCCCCAAATACAGTAGATGCTCCAACATACGAAGGAATAAGGGAGCTACGGTCTCAGAGGCCTGCTGAATCGGATGAGAGGTGACAGACCTCTCGGTGGTATCCCCTGGACCGGAACGATAAGATCGTGTCTGCACCATCCTGGATATAGATCAAACAAGGAATCAATACTGAGCAACAAGTGATATGATCAAAGGAGGACATTTTATTTCAAAGGAAAGCAATTAGCAGCAAGAATTTAGATGACAGGAATTCAGATAAGAGTTTTTCCTAAATGTGATTGAGTACATCAAAACTTATTTCCTATATCCTACTGCAGGCCGTAGTGATACTCTAGTTCGAGAACCACTACAAAATTGTACTAGTTGTGACTTTCGAAAGACATTCATGAGCCACCACTAAAAACGTGTTACTATCCGCACCCAGTGTAGGGGCACGAGAAGTGGGTACGTCCAGCCTGCGCCGCAATGTCGACGGTAGAACACTGTCCTAGGTTACAAACATCTTACAGTATAAATGCAAGTATACTCTCCGAACGGAGGACAATCTCATAAGGTACAACAAAATCACAATTTCTAAGATAGAAATAGCACGATATAATAGATATAAAATCTCAAAGAGAAATACAAACAGAAGGGAAATAAATCCAAGTGTTTAAATGGCACTAACATCTCAACATCCAAATAATACAACAAAGACAACACAAATGAAATAAGATAGACTGCCTAGCTATCTAGCCTAACAATAGGGATGATGTCCTCAGCTAGAGCTGGATCCTCCTGTAGGTTCAACTCACAAATATCGTCTAGGTGGGCTCCATAGTAGGTGTAGAAATCCTCAGTATCATCTGCAATATTTTCAACATGTCCAGTCAGGACAGGAGCGAATACACAACACTGAACAGGATCATATCATGATAGAATATAAAAACAAGCAGTAGAGTAAACTATAATGAAAACTATAAGACATGCACAAGAACAGTACAAATAGACAAATCTGCGTACAAAAAGAGTTTGTATATGAAATAAGAACTGTAAGTAAATATAAGTGAATAAAGCACAAGATGGTTATGTAAACAACTAGGACATACAATAAAATAGGTCTCCATTATACGTGAGGGCATAATGGACATGCACAAGATTTGCACAAGATGGGATTTGATCACATAAACATTTCCTACTCACCCTCCCAATCAATACACAAGGATCCAGTCAAGTTATGTTACCTGTACAAAAGGTTTTTATCCATGAGGCTCATGTGATCATGAGAGTACAAGATTACACAAGAGTATACATGAATGGTGTAAAAGAGATATAAGATGTTCGTGAAAAGCACTTGACAAGATGTATTTGATGAACCCGAAGGGGATAACATCGTATGGCAAGATCCATGGGGAACTGGTTCGTGATAACAACGTGACAACATCAAGTAATTTATCTAAAGTAGGAATATAAATTCTAACAAGTATGAAAATGATCAGAGCATGTACTCGCCTGAGATCCTGAGTGACTGTAAAAATAGATGTCTAAACTGAGGTGTCTGAGTCCTAAATAGAGCACACAGGTTATGATGTGTTCAATAAGGTAATATTTGAAGTTTACAATGCATTCTACATGATTCTAAGTCAATCTAGGTCAAAGTCAACTCTTGGTCAACTCTGGTCAACAATAGAGTCAAACTTGGTCAAACTCTAGTCAACTAGTCTAGGTTTGGTCAACACTAGTCTACAAGTCACTTTAAGCCTATCTAGTCCATTTCTAGGTCAAGTATAGGTTACCTCACAATTTTAGGTTACTTTAGGATACCAAGGTACACATAGCCTAGTCTAAGATTCTATAAGCGTACACTATACCATATACATAGAGACTCATATAATCATATATATAATATATATATATATATATATATATATATATATATATATATATATATATAAACTAAGATATATATACATATATATATATATATATATATATATATATATATATATATATAATATATATATATATATATATATATATATATATATATATATATATATACCTATGTCAATATATATACATATATATCATAACATACATGTTAACCCAAACTGGATCGCAGTCAGCCTAATCTTGATAATTAACAAGACGATATCTGTTATAATCCAACTTGACACATCATGCTCCATCAAGCTCCAAAACAGAACATTATCACATATCAGTTCAAGACAGACATCATCGATGGCTCCTTCGACAGTGCTATTGTTACTTGTACGAGTTTGTATTTTTACTTTTATTAAGTCTAGGCTATTGTAAGTTGATTCGCACTGAGTATCTTAACCCTTGACTTAATACACAAGCTCCACCAAATAAACTCTAAAACCTGCCAAGCCCAAATAGCCCACTTGAACTTTCTGTCTCCTAGGAGACAGAGTTCGGACCAAACTCTGCCCCCCCACAGAGTTCGAGCCAAACTCTGCCCCTTAATTTTAGGTCCTAATTTTTAGGGCATGCTGGTTGCTAGTTGTCCAACGACTAAATATTTAAAATTTTGGGAATAGTGTTCTGGCCGAAATCTGCCTCTCGGACTAGTATATATAGGCCTTGATTTTTCTCAGTTTTAATCATCCATTCTTCTCATCTTCTTTTCTCCTATAGCCTATACATTTAAGAACTTATTCTTCTCATCTAACTAGCCACAAAACATCCCAAGCCTCCAAGGTGCTCAGTGCGTGTCAACTAGAAGTTTGTGTGCAAGAGTTTCAAAAGAAGTCATTTGGACAATTCCAAGTTTTGCCATCCGTGAATCGTTAGAAGCTAGCGTGCTCTTCTGAGTAAAGCCACATGGTTGTACGCTACTTCACAAATAGTGGATTTCAATTATGAGCTAGAGTTCTCAGGCCTAGACTAATCCTCCACACGAGAAACCAGGTTAAAAACTGATGTGTCTTCATATGCTTCTCTAATCTTTATTTATATTCCGCACTTATACTCTGATTATTATTTCTGTTGGTTGGACTTGAATAGAGTTAAATTTTTAATTGGGTATTATCGACACATAATCTATTTACCCTCTCTAGAGTTGCCTACAGTACTTCAATTGGTATCAGAGCTCTGTTTTCTTATTGCATTAACATCCTAGAGCTGACTCATGGCAACCATACAACCTACCATTTTCAACTATGGTGTGGGACAGTCCACAAATAGGCCACCCCTATTTGACAGAACTAACTACACCTATTGGAAAACTAGGATGACTTTTTATCTCAAGTCTCTAGACATTGATCTGTGGACCATTGTCACGAATGGTTACAAGAAGCCTGCTAGAATAGCTGTCGAGGGGACTCTTGTTGAAAAACCCTACGATAAATATTTTGGCCAGAAAAAGAAACATGATGCTAGGGCTATTAATACTCTCTTCTGTACAATAGACATGACTGAATTCAACAAGGTCTCTACATGCTCAACTTCACACGAAGTATGGAGGCTTCTGGAGGTGACTCATGAAGGAACCACACTGGTTAAAGAATCAAAGATCAACCGTCTGACACAAGAATACGAGACATTCAAAATGAAGCTAAATAAGACGATTACTCAGATGTTCACCAGATTCCTCGACATCGTCAACCCTCTATCTTCCCTTGGCAAAGTATATTCCAACAATGAGAAGATACGCAAAGTGTAAAGAGTATTG
>JANAVB010015928.1:0-5000 GCA_029216955.1 Iris pallida
ATGGATCCGGACATATCACATCATGACACAGAATTCTCTAAGAGGGTAGCAAATTCCTTTAAGAATCGACATCTATACAAGCACAGGAAACAAGATCGAATAATGTGCCAATATACCATGGTAACCCAGGAATGACATCTCTTGAGAGGATCCGACGTATACTAGTCTGTGTAGGATTGTGTCAAGAATCAAGTAAAATACTACAACTGAATCGTATATAGTAGATATCAAGCCAACAAAAAACTATCATAGAATGTACTCGCATGATACCATGAGCAACTGATATGTATAGATGTCCAAACTGGAGTCACAGAATCCTATTTAGAGGAGTACAGGTTCAATGAGTTCATATATAATAATTAAAGTGTACAATGCAACTGATACTAAATCTCTCTAGGTCAAAAGTCAACTCTTAGTCAAACTAAGTCAATATCTAGGGTTTGGTCAACTGTCTGGTTAAAGGGGTCAACTCTATCTAAGATAGTCATAATTTAACCATAGACCCACAAACTCTAGGATACCTTATAGTACTATATCATATACATATATATCAAGCATGAATTCTCAACAAGCCACATATACTACGGTATCCCAAATCACATATATCATCTATAGATACTATCCACTTACCCTAAGCCCATATCTCAAATACCTTAACTATTAGTTAATACCTTAGTTCTAGGGTCAATACCATGCGTAAATTAGATTTTCTAGTCCATGCTAGTCAATACCTCGTTTCTAGGTCTATACCTTGAAGGTATTAGCCATAATAGCTAATATTACCAAGTATCAATACATATATCTTACATCTCTACTAGTTACCTACTATCTAGGATTACTTTAACAAATTTATCCTTTATATATACATGGATGTACCTAATGCCTATTATATATACCATTACCATTACCTACCCATAACGTATACCAATATGCCTTTTACCCATATCTAAACATTTACCCTTTACCTATATTATATCCATATATCCTACTATAGACCCATATTGCTAACCATTTACCCATTACTATACCCTCATACATGTTTGTCTATACTTAGCTATGGTGCTTGGTTACTTCCTTATATATATATATATATATATATATATATATATATATATATATATATATATATATATATATATATATATATATATAAGATACCCATATACGATATCCACATGGTATAATATATTCCCTATACTATATGTATAAATATATATATTTGTATCCCTATGTATCCTATAATATTTGTATCTATATGATACATATATAAAATACATATGTGATATTATATCCTTGTTATTCTATGCATACCCATGAGTTACCTTGCTACTAAGGTATTTACCTTTACCATTAGAATTACTTTAACTACTTATACATATACATATACACATATATATATATATATATATATATATATATATATATATATATATATATATATATATATATATATATATATATATTTTATATATATATATATATATATATATATATATATATATATATATATATACGTATATAGATAGCATATCCTTAGGATACCATGTTGTACCTAATACTTGACATATCATATACCATGATATGTCATGATATTTTAATTCATTAAGTATCCCACGTTTTTATATCATGTCTTGGCTACCATACATATACCCTATGTAACATAACATATATTCTAGTATCTTATTTCTATATGTACATATATCTACAGATATCTACCTTTGATCTTTGATACATACATGCATAAATATGTATCTTAGGTTACCTACATTTAATACCAAGATATCTATATCCTTATCCTAAGACATGTATAGCTATAGATTATAGCAATATATATGTTTACCTATATACCTATATATCAATATATCAATATACTCTTGTATTCCATACCGCAGGATGTCCTATGCTTACCATACCCTACCACTCATACATACATGGACTTACTCATCCTACTTTTAGCACTTGTCATCTTGATATTATCTATTATCTAGTTCTAATATCCAATATCTTAGTATCTTGACCAATACCTTATCCTTCCATATACTTATCCAACTAACTCTAATACTAATACTTGATACCAAATATGATACCTTACTCAAGTCCCAATACTCACTTATCCTTACTCATGATACTTGAGTGTCACGATACTAATATCCTCATGGTACCCAAGTATTACACTAGTACCTTGCCCACAACTTTAATACCCTGACACATAACTTATCTATATTTGGCTTAATTGATAACCATTTGTATCAACATTAACACACACTAACTAATACATATTATCTAACAATAATATATATATATATATATATATATATATATATATATATTATATCATACATATTCTTGATAACCTATGGTATCTACATTCACTTGATATCCATACTACATAGGCTCATAGGATACACAAAATGTCTATTTCGTATAGTCAGTTTTCTACTTAAAACCAATACTGCACCTATTAGACATATTTACTAAATTATAGGATTAAAGTATATCGTAGCCCTTCGTATTAGCTTTCTGAAACTTTAAAAGGATCGTATTTTCATGTCCGGAAGCTTCCGTAATCGCGAAAACACCGAAACACGTTCGTCTTTCGGACAACTCACCCTCAAATAGTTTTATAGAAAGTTGTAGAACGAATTTGGCCTATTAATATATATATTTCGAAAGCTAACTTCAATACGGTTCTTTTAAAAAAATGGGAGATTAATCATAGTCTTGAGCTAGGAGTTAAGATATTTCTAGGTTGCTATTGCTACTAAAAACGTGGATGAATATTATGACAAATTTGGATTGTTTTGGACAAAAGAAACATATGTATATACCAAAATTTAACTATGTATATCATGAGATACCATGGCATAACACCATATATCCAATTTAGGACACATACACCAATCTCGACTCAAAAAGGACACGAAAGTTCCTTTGGGGACACGTATCAAATACTAGGTGGTCACAAATTCGATTTCTTCCAAATTGTATCAAAATGAAATGGAAAAAACCTTCAAATAGGAAGAGAATAGCCTCAAATCCTCTCTAATGGTACCGTAATACAAATGGGGTCCTAAATGAATGTAGTTACACTAATGAAATGAAATGGAAGGGTTTAGATAGCTCACACCAAAAGGGAGATGGATTCCCAATGTAAAATTCCTAGATCTAGATCTCCACCAAGCTTCAAGGATCCAAATCCTTCCAATCCCTTCTTAGCTAGCCAATAGAGGCTTATCCTCTCCAAGGGAAAGAGAATAAAACAAATTTGGCTCAAATTGGAGAAAATTTAGGTGTAAGAGCAATTTGGGAAAAAAAACTCCTAAATTAGGGCTTGAAATGAAAATAGAAAGAGGAAGAAGATGAAGTGGGGCTTTAATAGGAAGGTGGGCTGCCATATGGTGTTAAATTTAGGGTTTGGTTAATTAGGAACGGTCCACTATACCCCTCCCTTTAGTTATGACAAGTTAGGGATTGAACCTCCCTTCCTAATTAGGTATTTAGTCAAGTTTTCTAACTAAATCTGCAAATCTATCCAGAGACTAACTAAAGGTCATTTAGGCTAGTCCTAATCATCTAGTTGGATGGTTATGATAAGTTAGTTTAGGTCCTCTAGGATCACTAACCACTATTCTAGTCAAAGGTTTACTATTAGTCATATTCAATAATAACACATATGCACTATTAGTTATTTAGATAATTAATCAAAATATAAATTCTAGTTTTTAAAACTAATTTATCACTCAAGATATAATGTGAAATCATACTAATAACAATAATTAGGAAAAAATCAAAAATATCCATGTTCCGGAAAAGTGGTGGTTACAAATACTTAGTTGCCCTTAAGTTCACTCCATCGATTTTATATCTATTACCATTGTTCCCTGACCCTTAACTTACCCTATATGGATTAGGATTCTACATTACATTGTTAAGCCTGTTGAATATAGTACTCTCACTTATATTGGTAACTTACTAACTCTAGTATTTGCTTTAGGATAAGCTTTTAACCATTTGTAAGGGCAGAGTTACTATTGGTTTAACATGTTACCATTATCTTTCCTATAAATTTACCACTGCTATCCCTAACCACTCCTTCTATACAGATATAGCAGACCCCCACCTTACAGTTGTTTGTTCAAGATAGCAGCTATTTGGGCTTCATTTATTATCTAACTCATGATATGTAACTAATGTATCAAGGTAATAACTAATACACCCTACAATTGCTATATAAGTGTAAACGGGTACATTTGGGTGGCGATTACTCAATATAATAGATCAGTCTACTCCTTGCTTTGTTATCAGAACCACAGGAACCCTCTTATACAATTGGTACCGTGCCTTTACCTGTAGGCTACACCCATTATCTAACCGTATCTCAGGGTTTTATCTATGCATGCTCAAATGCCCCTCTTAAAACCTTCTGTTACAACCATGGAAGGAGATCACAACAAAATAAATGTTACCAATACCTTGGAAGCAGTCACATGTTCTTTGTTTTGGCTTCATTGTATGGTACTGCAACTTGATTGCCATATTCATGACATGGAAGTCAGTGTAAACTAATATTTGTGCAACTGATGTAAGGGCATCCTGATGTAAGTGTTCTGACATAGAATGATCGGGTACAAGTAGTTTGATGTTAGGGATTTCTGATACAATGTAATCTGACTCCTTATATCCCTAGGTTTTCAAGACAACCAAACGGTACCTAGTTTATCTGGTTCTAAACCCGGCACTCTCTTCTGATAATTAAGCCGTAGAGGTAAGCTTGCCAACCGGGATACGTGGTCCATACTCAAATAATCTGCCAAATACTTATCGATTCAGAGTTTACTCCCATTTACCCCTAACATTATGGTTCCTAACTGATACCTTATAGGTTTTCCTACTCATTTTTATAACTCAACCCTTCTTCATCATAGTGGCATTGCCTATTGAGTGTAATAAGGCTTCACCAATGAATTGACAAAGTTCTTAACACAGGATGTTGGCCTGAG
>JANAVB010015928.1:7500-326945 GCA_029216955.1 Iris pallida
AACGTTGAAAGAAAGAGAAATACAAGATAACGTGAAGTCTAAGTTTCGGACTCAAGACTATGTTTGGTTGTTGAGTTTGACGCATGTTGCATGGTCGAATGGACTTGAGATATTTCCCATGCTTGGGTGGGATATTTTTCCTTGAATGAGTTAAATGCTGGGGTACCGGGACCGTTTGGCCTATAAGGGATGTTAATCATTGTTGGTGCACATCTTTTGGGCATGACTTACGACATGCTGCTGATGTGATAAGCCGCAACTGATGGTAAGTTCGACATCCTTCGGATATTGGGCTAGCAAACCCGTACGGAAAGGATGCCGAGTTATCCAATTTGGGAAAGGAAAAAAAAAAGATAAACAAGTTAGTCCATTATGGCACGGATACGCCAACAACCTTTATATAGTTGAGGAGCGGGAGCCTGAAAGTGCAGGCACACAGAGATCCGGCACAGAGATCACTTATAACATGACATGGAAAGATGATAGGCGTATTCCCCTTGTGTCAGTGCAAGGACGAGTGCGTCCATGTTGGTAAGAAGTCATGCCTCGAATCAAAATACAATATTGCTATATGTTGCCTGCATGTTTGCTTACAAGATTCAAACATAACATGCTTGCCATGATAAACTGCTTTACTACTTTCAAATATGCCATGAACTGATCCTAAGGCATGGATATAAAGATCACTAAATTGTATGTTGCATGATTCAATATATCTACTTAATGTCGGTTTAGTAAAGTGGGTCTCTGATCAGTACACGAGAGGATTAGTACTGATCTTCCACCAGATTGCTTGCAGGTTCAGGGTATGATCTGCTTGCGGCGGATCTTCGCTTGAACACGCTGAGGCATGGAATGCCATAGCATCTTGAGACGTGCGACCACATTGACGCTAGGACTCGCAACAGGATGATGCAGATAAGATATAGAAGACATGATGTATGGAATGGTGAAATCCTTTGTGGGCAAGAGAGAACTTGAGTTTTGTAGCCAATCTGGAAAATTTAGTTGGGCTATTGAAAGCCTTTGTAACCTCAGTTCATTTATCAAATAAAGGGAATTGTTTCGTATACTATGTTTCTTCCGCTGCCAAATAACAATATCAAATATAACCATTTGAGAACTTGTCATCATGCCTTGTATGAGTGCAACTTTAGACTCGTATGGCATCACGCCCCAGCGAGGACGATTATTCGGATAAATCGATACGAGGATGAGCAATTATTCTTATCGGGGTGTGATAGTGGCGATGGGGATGATTTAATGATGATGATGATGGTGATCACCACGGTGGTGGTTTGTGTGTGGTGGAACGGGCGATGCTGGTCTTCGACAGGGAGGAGCTGGGAAAATTGGCCGAAGTGATGGAAGAGTTGTGGCGTTGGTCGAATTGTGTGGATATCGCAGCAGCTACGATGATGGGATTTATTTTTGAGGAAAGAGGAGAATAAGGGGCCTCCTTAAGTAGGAGTTAAAACCATTAGTTAGATAAGGACTAGAAGTCCAATTTGATAATTCTTCCCTCTAGTTTGAATTCAAATAAACATTTAAATTAAATTCAATCTTATCAAAATCCTATCAATGATCGTAACTAACAATTTAAAGTATTACTCTATTTTATCAAATAATTTTAAATTCCAATAGATAGAACATCACATAAATTAAATAAAATTTAACTACAAATTAATATAACCGTAATACTATAAGCGATCTTTATAATTATTTAAAATATTATTCTATACTATTAAATAATCCAAATCGTATGAATCCAAATCTAAATTAAATAAGCGATCAACATAATTACTTACTGCTATCAAAACAATTTAAATCAAATTAATAATAGATTATCAAATAATTTAGAACATATTTTTTATTAACCCAAAATTTATCTTAAAAGCATTTGACAAATACTTTATTCATCAAAAGCTATTTATGCTTTCCAAAACTGTTTTTCGGAGTCAATGCTTTGAAAATTAAAAATTAAACATCTTTTGTAAGACAAAATATTGATTTCAAGTATAATTATTTTTAAGAAAACCAAATAGTATTTATCAAACCAAAAACTCTAAGCTAGTTTTGAAATACAAAATTAATCACAAAATATCCTGCAGAAAGTCGTCGATGAAAAAAATACCTTTAAACACAATAACAATAATAATAATCATAATCATAATAATAATAATAATATTTTAAGAAAAATTCGGGAAGGGAGTTTACAAATCTACCCATCTTAGAAATAAATTTGTCCTCGAATTGAAGGCTTACTAGGATAGACGGATTTAGTTGGTCGGTGAAAAGATGGGAAGATTTTAGGATACAAAAATATTGATCAAATAGGTGAAACAAAAGAAAAGAAAATGGAAAGAAAAAAAATTAGGGTTAGGATTAGGGTTAGGGTTAGGGATTAGAATTAGGGTTTCACTGATTTGGAAATTGGAAATTGTGCAGAAAATAGAGGAATGCTCTTCTATATATAGGAGTTGAGGAAGTCCCAATTAGAAAAGGGCTAGGATGATCAAATCTTTCTAAGGTTTAAATAAATATGAAATCCAATAAATCAAATTTATTCCATAATAATAATAAATAATTCTAGATTGAATTATACACAATATATAAAAATATTTTAACCAAATATAAATATAACACTTGATAGCAGTAATAAATTTAAATACATACTAAGTATTATCAAATAACCTTTTAAAGTATATTAGCATAGATCAAAATTAATTTAGTAAACATTTATCTAATAATTTGTCACCATAAGAATATAAAGTAATATTTGAATATATTTGTAAATTAAAATCGTAGAAATAACTGATAATAATCTTTAATTATTAAAAGTCTATTTTCGTAATTATAAAAATATCTTAAAAAGTAACTTTGGCAAGGCTCTTTTCATTTCAAAAACATCTATAATCAAATTTAAATAAAAAAAATTCTTTTTAGACTAAAGTAAAATAAAAATTTTAAAACTTTGGGAAGTGGGCTTACAAATCTACCCTCCTTAGAAAAAAATTTAACCTCGAAGTTTCAAAGGAAGTGGTTAGGCACGATTAAGAACATAATCAATAAATAATTTGATTAATGATCAAAAAATGAGTTTGATCGTGAATAGAATCAAACCTTAAGAAAAGATACCATGTGGCACGATTAAAGTATAGTCAAATGGGTCTAGTCACAATGGTCAAAGATATAACCGAAACGGGATTAGTTAACCAAAAAGTCATGATTAACTATTGTTAGAGTTATATAAGCAGGATCAACAATCAAAATTTAGACAGTCTAATATGGTTCAAATCACTTAGATACAGCTAAGATGCAGTCAAGGTCAAGGTTAATCATGCAACTCATCCAAGCACGATATTAAAAAGTTGGCACAAGTAGGAACATGATCAAAATAGTCTTGATTATAGTGGAATATAAATCTAAGTATTAACAATAATTGAGTCAAAATATAAGCACGATTATGGTTATGAATCTAGTATAATGGGATCTAAAGAGGTTTAAATGATTTCTAGAAAACCTAGTAACGATACGAAAAAAGATAAAAGAAATGTTCAAGAGATAAAAGGATAAGAACTAATCAACTTTATAAGCAATAGTGCATGAAATTAAGAACCATGAAAATTAATAGTCATACGCCAAAAAGGATGTAGTTTCCACAATATTCAAAAATCGTATGTATATATGTAGAAACTCTACCGAGAATTTGTCTTGCTAGTGTACATTTGGCTGCAGTAAACTCTTGATTCCATGACACAAATAAGGATATGATATTGAATACTCTATCAACTCTATATAATATTGACATAACAACTCAATAATCAAAATAATATGGTTAGGACATAGTTTTAATATTATTCGATAACCTATACTTACTTGAAATTATTTTATCTTAGGGGTCATGCCTTGCTAGTGCGCTGCTGGCTGCAGTGAACCCACAGTCTCCATAATTTAAATAAATGGGGACAGTAGGCATCTGCCTTGCCATTCTAAGTTATCGAAAATTATTTCAACTATATCCACAAATTTTTTAAAGAAGCTACTTAGAAATTAAAACAAATCGATCATTATAAAAAAAATGTAAGTATCTGTCCTTGAAGTGAAGGTATCAATTATGAAAATAAAATAATCAAAAAAGCAAATGACGATGTCTTGAATAATTGAATCATGTTAGACACAAAACTCAACAGGTAGAAATAAAATCTTGACTATTAAAAATAATTACTATGGCCAACAGGAATCAAATAAGCAAAACGAATTTTATGATATGACGATGATGATTAGAGGGTAGAAAATAAAGTGGCACAAATGATCAAGGTTAAGAGTTGAATCCTAGGAAGGCCTAATTTACTAAGCAAATAGTCTACCCACCTTTGATCCAACCATCGTGTCAAAATATAATAATACATCCTTCTAGGTAAATTCCTCAAGTTATCTAATAGTGTTTAGAATTTAATAAATCCTTGGCTAAATCATATGGCCTATGTAGCAACCTTAACTACCCAACAATCAAATTAAATAAGGGACTTCCAAGTCCTAGTTCATTCTCCTAAAATCAATTCGATCATAATTATAAATGAGCACTTCTTAATCGCAGGCTCGCAGCACTACGACTAATATGGAACTACCACAAGTTCGCATGGTTTGTGAAGACTGACTTGCATGGGCCACCAAAAAATTTGTCACAACCGGCACCCGCTTTTCGGGATACGAGTGCGTGTCCAAGTCCAGCCTACGCCGCAGTATCGACGGTAGTACGCTGTCTAGCCCGAAATAAACAAAACCTTATAAAATATAACTTAATTTGCTCATTCACAAAATTAAATCAATTTTATAATATTTATAAGTTTTACATTTGAACAAAAATATAATATATCATAAATATTGAATCAACACTTCTATCTAATTAGTCTTCTAGGATTTTGGCCTTCAATTACACCTGTATCTCCCCAATGCTAAGAGTAGTCACGACTGACCTAAAAAATTGGTTTCTAGTCAGGAATGGAACGAGTATATTCTAACATCGGTTCTAATAGTTGATGGGTTGATAAACAGAGAATCATGATGGGTATGAAACATTTGAGTACATGATGGGTGGAACGAGTACATTCTAACAGCGGTTCTATAAAATAGTAAATAATACTAAAGTACATGATGGGTGGATAAACAGAGAATCATGGTATGAAACATGTGAGTACAAGCAGGAGAGTATGGTAATAAAAATAAAAAGTAATATGAACAATAATAAACAACTGAATTGAAAACAATAATATATAACAAGGCTGCATCTAACTAGTGAGTTGAAATATCACTTTCGACATATGAACAGCTAAAGGGTAAATCTGGCCAACCGTACATGTCGTGTGCGGCTGCTATTCTCCACGTAAGACTAATGGGATAGTTTTAGGTAGTTCACATGTCTACTAAAGTATTTTCTCGCCCAACTAAAACTCATGAATTCAAACATGTCATGAACACAGTAATACATTAGTCACGAAAAATAACAAGTAAAACAAAATAAACAATTGATAATAGTAGACATGTGAACCAAATCCCAAATTGGACCAAATATAAATATGTATATATATTTAATATGAGTAAAACAAAATAATGATAATAGTAGTAAAGGGATTTGGTCCAATTTAGGATTTGGCCTAAAAACATAATAATAATAAACAAATATAATAATTAATAATGATAATAGTAGTAATACCCAAAATTGGACCAAATCCCTTTAGGTTGAAACAGGCCTAAAATCATAGAAAATATTTAATATGTAACTTAAAAACTAAATAGAGCCCCTGGCCCATGGGCTCACTGGCCGTAAAGCCCAACCCAAAATTACCCCAACATACAACTGTTGCTTTTACTTAAAATAACCATAGTTAAATTAATAAGTAATAATAATAATAGTACATAACAATGATCATATACATTAATGTATTAACCTACTGATAATGAAAATAATAACGAACATTAGCCAATGCTTCTCTTCCCCCCTTGCTTCTTATGAAAACATAAATAAATAACTGAAGTAAAGGGAAGAGGCAAAAGCGGTCGGAGGGGTTTAGAGAGAGGGAAAAGTTAGTAGAGGAAGAGCGAGGGGAGGAGGTTCGAGAGAGTGAGCGGAGATTGCTTACCCACGCTGGCACAGCCGACGCTAGACATGGCGGAGAGATCGCCTCTGCTGGCACCACTGCGAAAATGACGGCCCGCTCGTAATCGGCATGGACAGGAGCTACGACGAGGTACAGGAGAGTAGGAGCGGTGGCATACAGCGGCGCAGGGTTCACGGTGGCTGACATGACGGTCGGCGGGCAGTTCCGTAGAAGGTCTGATCTGGGCTGGTTTAGCGGCCGGTAGCACCGGAGTGGATGACTACCCGACATCGGTCTGGAGGTCGCAGCTCGAGGTTGGCTGGCATGGATGTGTGCACCGATAGGGAAGGACATGGGTCGCGACGCTCAAGATCGGGGACAAATGTGGAGCTTACAGAGGTGGAGGTCGACTGGGCATGTTGATGGAGAAGGACGGGGATGATGGGGTTCGGGTGAGGCAAGGCCGGGCTGGCGGTGAGTGTTGGTGGGTTTTGGGTGTTGGAATATATTGTATATGAAAAAATTGAGTAGGACGACACCCGGGGTCACACCCGAGGCCGGATGCACGGCGGACACGATGGTTGTGCCGGACACTGATTTAATCGAACACGGGTATAATTACAGTAGGGTTTTAGGAGTGGTGGCTTTAGGCGGAGATAGTTGTGGCAATGGTGATGATTTGATGATGATGATGGCGATCGCCATGGTGGTGGATTGTATGTGGTGTCATGGGCGATGTTGGTGTTCGACAAAGAGGAGCTAGGAAAATTGACCGGAATGATGGAAGGTTTGTGGCCTTGGTTGAATTATAGGGATGTCGTAGCAACTACGAGGATAAGATTTATTTTTGGATAAAGATGAGGAGAAGAGGCCTCCTTAAATAGGAGATAAAACCCCTAGTTAGATAAGGACTAGAAGTCCAATTTGATAATGCTTCCCTCTAGTTTGAATTCAAATAAACATTTAAATTAAATTCAATCTTATCAAAATCCTACCAATGAAAGTAACTAATAATTTAAAGTTTTACTCTATTTTATCAAATAACTTTAAATTCCAATAGATAAAACTTCACATAAATTAAATAATTAACTACGAATTAATCTAATAGCAATACTATAAGCGATCGCAATAATTATTTAAAATATTATTCTATACTATCAAATAATCCAAATCATATGAATCTAAATCCAAATTAAATAAGCGATCAACATAATTACTTAATGCTATCAAAACAATTAAAATCAAATTAATAATTGATTATCGAATAATTTAGAACATATTTTTATTAACCCAAAATTTATTTTAAAAACATTTAACAAATACTTTTATTCATCAAAAGCTATTTATGCTTTCCAAAACTATTTTTCGAAGTCAATGCTTTGAAAATAAAAATTAAAAATCTTTTGTAAGACAAAATATTGATTTCTAGAATAATTATTTTTATAAAATCCAAATACTATTTTCTAAACTAAAAACTCTGAGCTAGTTTTGAAATACAAAATTAATCACAAAATATCCTATAGAAAGTCGTTGACAAAAAATTACCTTCAGGATGGGGGTTTACATTCTTCCCAAGCCGCAGGCAGCCACCTGTCTCCCACATCCTGCTCGGCACCCCTTTCCCGCCTCACTCAGCCCTCTGCCATCACCACCACCAGCATCACCACCACTTTCACCAACACCAACATCACCATCACCACCGCCACCACCACCACCTTCACCACCACCATAACAACACCAATTCCACTATCACCACCACCACTATCACCACCACTACCAACCCTGCGGCCTTAGCCGCTTTTTTGTTCTTTTGCATACAAGTAGGATTTAGTAGACAAAATGAGGATAAGTTTCATTCTTGAACCCATAATTCGGGGATTTAGGCCATAAAAATATAATGTTTTGGTAATATAGGGACTGCTTCTATTGCAAGAAGTCAAAGAAAGGAGAATACTTCTTGCAAATGGTTGTTCAGATTAGAACGTAGAAGTAGGGAGAATAAAGGAATACATTGACCACCACCTGCCCTTCATGAACTCGACTACACAATAACCATTGTTGTGGCAGAAGAGAAGCAGGACAAGAGCTCGAAAGAGTGTCAAATGAAGGAGGCATCGTGGGGGAGTGGAAACGAAGGTGCAGGCCCCGTGGGTCGGGGAATTGGGGGCGGCGTCGTGGGCAGGGGAGAGCGGGGGGGGCGGGGGCGGCGTAGAAGATTTTGTGTGAGCCCTTGAACCCAAAATTAGTATTAGTATTATTATTATCAATATGACCATTTCCATTATTATTACTGTCATAATTATATATGTATATCTGTATTTATCAAACCATAAAGTAATTAAGCTAATGTCATATTAGATTTCACTCACAAAGGTGAGTTCATGCAAAACCAACTAGGAAGGGGGGTGTTTGCAAATATGCCAATTCAAATTATCCTAAACGGCTAGCAACAGATGCGACTCAAATTCAACTCAATCTCTTCTCCTTAGCTCTATGAGATTCAAATTAGGCACATATATATATATATATATAGGTAGATGAGGGCGGGGCTCTCGTTTCCTCCCACCAAAACCCTAGAAGCCCTGCGCCCCTTGAGTTCGAGAAGACTACAAATCGAAAGGGAGTTTGACAGGAAGAAGCAGATCGATTCCTTCCAGGTAATTCGTACTTGTGTAAACCATTCTCTAATTCTTGAATCTTAGTTAAGTTTGATTATACTTTGTTTCACTTAACAAAATTGCCAAACAAAAGTTGGATTTTGAAAATAAAATGAGAAAAAGTACAAGTACAAATTTGATTCTGGGAAGTATTGCTATGGAAGTCTGATCTGTAAATGATCACTTTGTTCCTTGGACCATACGATGATGATGAAGATCACTGCTTGAAGTAGAACAACTTAGAAGAACTAAGTCACCAGAAAGGTATCGACGCACTTGGGCACTGATGGCGAGGCCGAATGCTTTCCTGCTTTGCTTCACTCTGTTCTGAAAGAAAAGTTTGAAGAAGAATGCTCTGGAGAATCAAAATCTCGAAGTTCTGATCTCTGTATTCTCTCCTGTCTCTCTGTGTGTTCCCTTTTCTAAAAAAAATGAGTCTATTTATAGACTGGGGCTTCTGTGCGTAAAAGAGCATCAAAATCTGTCTTTACGCTAACAACTGACACCCATGATCAGAGTCATCCTTTGCATATGTTGACACGCGTCCCATCATTTCAGTAAGAATAGGATACATGTACACACGTTCTTCGAAATATGTGGCATGAAGGCCATGTAGGCAAACCACGTTCCAAACTGGCCAGAAAGAATAGGGCGTAGAAATAGCCCCAACATCCTCTGGGCGTAAAGCAGTAAGATGAGCGTAAAATAGCTCTGTTATAGATTTCTCGCGTAAAGTGGTTATTGAATAACCTTGAGCGTAAAATGGCTCAAATAGACTTTACGCACACATTGCTTTATGAGCGTAAGAACTCATGTAAAACTCCATGCGTAAAAGAAACCATACAGTGAGCGTAAAGTAGCTCGATCCCCATAAACGACAACAATGGTCTTTGTATAAGATAAATTCTATTGAATTTTGTGGTAAATGCCATTATTAATATCTTCATGTCAGAGTTTGTATTAAATGTGAGATTTGACAGCTTTGTCCAGTATAAAAGAGGCTGCTCTGTCCTTGGCGTAAAATTATAGGTGTAGACCCAAGCGTAAAATGATCAGCCTGCTTAGGCGTAAATTGATTAGCCTAGTCTTGGGCGTAAAAGAGATTACCCGCTCTGCTTGGCATAAAAACCGATTACTTATGAAAGGAATGACACTTTCTTTGAAGCACTTTTTACGATCCTACTGCTATACAGTTATGCCGTTTGGTCTTAAAAATGCAGGTGCCACATATCAACGGGCTATGAGCAATATCTTTCAAGAACATCTACGGAAGATAGTTGAATGCTATGTAGATGACATCGCTGTTAAAAGTCGATCAAAGGATGATCACATTCAAGACTTGAAGACAGTATTTGAATTGATGCGCCAATATCAATTGAAAATGAATCCTACTAAGTCTTTCTTAGGGGTTTCTAGTGGCAAGTTTCTAGGATTCGTCATTACCTCTCAAGGTATCCATGTTGATCCTGATAAGGTTAAAGCAATTCTTGAAATGCGTCCTCCTCGTAATCTGAAAGAACTCTGTGGCTTTCAGGGCCGTATTGCTTATATCAGAAGATTTATATCTAATCTTTCTGGGAGATGTCAACCTTTCTCCCGTCTATTAAAGAAAGGGGTATCTTTCGTCTGGGATGAAGCGTGTCAAAAAGCCTTCAATGGCATTAAGCAATATCTTACAAACCCGCCTGTTCTGGTACCTCCAGTGATAGGAAGACCATTTTTGCTATATGTTCGAGTCCTGGATCATTCACTTGGCGCTCTTCTGGCACAGAAAAGTGATATGGGTCATGAACAAGCAATATATTATCTGAGCAGAATGATGGTCGGAGCTGAACACAGATATACTCCTGTGGAAAAGGAATGTCTAGCTTTGGTTTTTGCCGTCCAAAAGACAAGGCATTATGATACTGGACAGACTATTCATGTCATCTCCAGAATAAATCCCATTCGGGTATTGATGAGAAAACCAAGCATTCTTAATTTCAGGTTAGCTACCTGGGCGATGTTGCTCACTCCTTACGACATGGTTTATGTGCCTCAAAAATCAGTGAAGGGCCAAGCGTTAGCTGATTTCTTAGCTGCTCATCCTATACCTGAAACTTCAAAGTTATATGAAGACATTCCAGACGAAGTAGTGGATTGTAACATGACTTTGAAGAATGATATATGGCAATTATATTTTGATGGAGCATCACGAGTGGGACCTAAAGGCAATATTGTCTCTGGGGTAGGAATTGTCTTGGTTTCTCCAGACAAAATGGTCATATACCGTGCCTATTCTTTTAATGAGCCATGCTCTAACAATGTAGCAAAATATAATGCTCTATTGATTGGTCTCCAAGTAGCAAAACAATTGGATATTGAATTCTTAGAGGCTTATGGAGATTCTCAATTGATCGTTAATCAAGTTAGAGGGACTTATAAAGTCAGAAATCCTGATCTCATCCCCTATCATCAGGTGGTAGTCGAGTTCGTCCTATCATTCAAAGGATTCTTCATTGAATTTGTACCACGTTCTCAGAATGTGGAGGCTGATGCTCTAGCCAGTTTAGCTGCAGACTTGGCTGTCCCAATTCGAAGGCAAAATACAATTACTTTGTTGACCGAGACTTGTTCTGTGTGAAGAGTAATCTGCATATTGAACAAAGTTATGTTATAGAGGCAAGTTCCCAGCAGAAAGATTGGAGAACTCCATTCATTGATTATGCAGTTCATGGGATTTTGTCTGAAGATCCTAAAGAAGCTGCATCAATTAAGAGACGATCGTTTCGATTCTATTATGATTCGTCTTTACATATGCTATATCGTCGTTCATATGACGGACTCTTGCTGCGCTGTCTCACAGAAAGTGAAGCCAAACAAAAACTACGTGAGGCTCATGATGGTGTCTGTGGTGCTCATCAACCGGGTCCAAAGTTGCAAGATCGTATTCGAAAAATGGGGTATTATTGGCTCTCTATGATAGCAGATGCTGTAGACTATGCCAGAAGATGTAAAGCATGTCAGATTCATGCTGATTTTATTCATCAGCCGTCTGAATTTCTACATCCTACAGCAGCCTCCTGGCCTTTCGAAGCTTAGGGTATGGACATCATTGGTCCTATTAACCCTCCTTCTGTCAAAGGACATCGGTTTATACTTGCTATAACCGATTACTTTTTGAAATGGGCATAAGCAGTTCCCCTTGCTGAAGTGAAAACATCTAATGTAATCAGCTTCATTAAACATCATGTCATTTATCGCTTCGGGATTCCTCGACGAATAATTCATGACAATGGACCATAATTTGCCAGTCAGGCATTTTATCTGTTCTGTGACAGAAATCGAATTCAAAATCTGGCTTCTACGGCTTATAATCCAGCTGCTAATGGTTTAGCTTAAGCCTTCAACAAAACGATCATCAAACTTCTCAAAAAGTTTGTCTTTTCTAATAAAAGAGATTGGAATGAGAAGCTTAGAGAATGTTTATGGGCATATCGAACAACGGTCCGGACTCCTACTAGTTTTACACCATTTTTACTGGTTTATGGATGTGAAGCTGTCCTCCCATTGGAAATCCAGATCCCTTCTCTTCGAATTGCTATTGCTAATGAGCTAACTACAGAAAATAATGATCGCTTACGACTCCAAGAACTTGAAGGATTGGACGAGAAGCGTCTTCAAGCACAACAGCATATTGAGCTATATCAAGCCCGTATATCTCGAACTTTTAATCGTAAAGTCAAGGAGAGGGTATTTAAAGTTGGCGAGCTTGTATTAGCTTTTCGGAGACCAATGGTGATGACTCACAAAAGTAAAGGAAAATTCCTAGCAAAATGGGAAGGCCCGTATGTAATTGAGTCCGTGTTCTCCAATGGTGCCTATCGGTTGTCAAAACCCAATGGAGATCTACTCATGCTGCCGATCAATGGCAAATTTCTTAAGAAATACTATGTATAAAAGAGAAGACAGAACAAAAATAAAACTTCTTTTATTATTTTTGTTCAAGATAAAAGATTAAGGACGAGGGCCACTCCCTTCCTTATTGAATACATAGTCAGCCAATGCATAGAAGGCATCATTTTCTGAACCCATAAAATTTTTACAGATGGTCAGCCTCAATGCTTCTTCTTCAGGAGTTTTTCCTGGCTCTACTAAGAAAGCAGAGATGTCTTGGGGTGGCTAGGGCGTAGAAGAACTGTTGTCTACTTCGGTCGGACCCGTCACTATTGGCTCAGCAGGGCATGTCTCAATGTCGTCCTCAACGTTCCTGAAGACTTCATTCTTTTGCTGTACATCCTCGGAAGACATTTCCAATAGAGGAGTAGAAATAAGAATGAAATGATTACAGAGAATTCTCACTTATTTATAGAGGAGGATTACTAATGAACTGGTCTCTGAAATTGAAAATGACTTTTCATTTCCGAAAAGACTCGTTTATTCATGTTACCAGGTTCATCCATTTAATTATGGAATTGAATCATCCTTTCTGTTCCCAAGAAATACGTTGATTCATCCACCGTTTTGACATTTACGCTCACAATACTTGTCTTCTTAATCCCCAGCTACCAAGGTTTGGTTAAGCTGACTTCTTGTTTCCGGGGAAAAGGATTTTATATCTTCTATTTTTATCAATTGATTAGAAAGTGGGATTCCCTATTTATTATGTTTTCATGACCTCTGAATAAATATTAAATCTACTTTCTTTTCCTATCTATCACTTCTATTTGACCTCTGCATAGATATTAATCTAATTTTCTTTTGAGTTCATATATGCTATTATGTCCATATTACCTCTGATAGTATCATATACTCTAAAACGGAAAATAAGATTTCATTTATCTATCATGTCAATATTACATCCAGATAGATACAAATCATTGATCATAGAAGAATTATCATTTTCATTCCCATATCATCAAAAAGTCTATTACATTTCTTAGACTTTCTTACAAGTTATAATGAAAATCTCTTACATTCTTGGATTTTTATTCTATACACCAACGATAACCTAATAGAGATCTATTTCTTCTTTGATCCTCTTTGACGGGTTCGTTGTTGGTGGCAGTTTCTGACTGTCTGAGCTCCAGTGGCAACCAGAACAGCAAGAATCAAACTCTGGTCTTCTCTCTCAGACGAGAGGAGAATCCCAGAGTATGGCAGCCCGAAGGCGTGTTGCTGCCAATACAATTGGTAGATTAGTGGCGGCACCTCAAAGGAGATAGGAATGTATCCAGCATTGGGATACAATTTCTAGTTCTGCCGTGAAAGGAACTCTACTACCCGATTTCTCGGGGTAGAGTTGACTCCACCATCCAACTCTCCGTGTATAAAGGCTCTTCCTACCAACAGAGGAAGACCCTTCTATCTCACAAAGAGTTCTGAGTTGTCTGGTTTGTGCGTCAAAAGCGCATGAGCTCCCTGATGTTGATGTCAGAAGAACATGCTTCACAACGTCAAAGTCACCAATGCCGGTTCTGGAAAAGCTGCTCAGCCAAACTTCTGCAAAAAAAAACAACAAAGAAGAAGTGTTTTAAAAACAGAAGTATTATCAGATGCGTATTAAACGCTAATTAAAAATAGATCACAAGGCTTTTTACGCCAGTGCTTTAGCAAGGCTTTTACGCCAGTGATTCAGTAAGGCTTTTACGCCAGCAATCAGCAAGGCTTTTTACGCCAGTGCTTCACAAAGGCTTTTATGCCAGTGCTTCAGCAAGGCTTTTATGCCAGTGCTTCAGCAAGGCTTTTACGCCAATACTTCAGCAAGGCTTTTATGCCAGTGCTTAAACAAGGCTTTTGTGCCGGTGATTCAGCAAGGCTTTTACGCCAGTGATTAAAACAAGGCTTTTACGCCAGTGATTCAGCTAGGCTTTTACACCAATACTTCGGCAAGGATTTTACGCCAATGCTTCAGCAAGTTTTTATGCTCATGAATAGATGTTTTCAACAAAGAAATTCGAAGACAGATATTTGCTTACAATCGGACTTACCATTTAAGTTAAATGGTTTGGCTATAATAGTGGTTGAATCTACATTTGAAGACTGGACGTACAAAAGAACACCGTGGGAAAGCTTCGCCATCCTCATTTGGACAAGCCGTATTAAGATCTCGGTAATCTATACAAACTCGGACTTTTCCGTTCTTTTTCATAACAGGAACAATATTGGCCACCCAATCTGGGTGTTGTTCTTCACGAACAAAGCCACATGTAATCAGCTTTTTGACTTCTGCTTCAATTGCATCCATCATAGTCTTTGTGGTACTCTTTCCCAGATCTTGTACCAGCAAAAGTTTCTTCTTCAGACTCGGGAGAAGAAAGTACCATATTACAGGATTTAGTCTTTCTTTCCTTAGACTTCTTCTTGTGATGGTTGTTACGAGGAACTTCAGAACCCAATCCAGCAGCGGAATTCTGATTTTGAATTTGTAAAGGAAGACGTATTCCTTTATCATAATTCAAACCTTCTGCCTTTTGAAAGTCATAACCCATCTTCCTCATGAGAAGGACAGATTGCTGACTATACAAGTGGATAGGCAGTGAGCTTTGGATAGGTGTTTCAGCACAGGAAGAGGAAGAAACCTCTGCAACTACAGGAGAATGAAGCATAGACGTCTCTGTAGTTAAGGGAGGAGAAGGATTCGGGATACGAAGAGAAATCCCTGTTGGAGCTCTTTCATAAGCAGCAAAGACTTGTTGTGCCCGGTATAAAGGAACACTATTCATGGCTAGCCACTGCTGATGAGTAAGCTTGAGCTTGGTAGGAGGAGCTAGACTTGGAGGACAGAGTTTTAGTCCTTTCAGTCTATCTTCTAGAGGAAGGCCATCCCATAGATGATCCAAGTCATCAGGATTTGGGATAACATGAGAAATCATGTTGCAGGTTTTGACTTTTTTACCTTTCTTGGATTTTAAAGTTTTACCTTCATTTTTCAATTCAGGTACTAAGTCAGGATGTACCCACATGATTTTACCATTCTTCAATGTGAGCGGCAGCAATCCTGTATTTTCTTCCCTGGCAGGCAGGATGTTCACGATCTTCATCGTCGCCTTCGGAATTGGGATAATTACATCTGGGACTTGCTGTGGAGGAAATCTCTAAACTGAAGAGAGACCATGTTGGTTGTAACCGTATGGTCATCATTGGTTAAAGCGATAGCGCCACCATTTATCAGGTCTTGGATCTTCTTTTTCAAGACATAGCAAGCACTGGTAGGATAATTAATGCATCTATGATAGATACAATATTTGGGATTGTCAGTCAGATTTACCTTATTAGGCCTTTTTGGCTCTGGAATCTGAAGTTTGCCACTCTTCACCAGACACTGAAATATCCCTGGGATATCGCTTTCGTCAAAAGAGTATTCTTCCTTTGGCCTAGAAGATTCCTGATTATTTGGCGTCATTTTGTTCTTGGAGAGATTGACCATAAGAGTATCTTTTCCTTTCACATTACGATTGCCAGGATTATTACCAGGATTACTTTTCTTTCCTTTATCTTCTGAGGCAAAAATCATCCCATGTTCATGAGCCAACCTACCATTGGTCTCGGCAGAAACTGCTGCTATGATAAACGAAGCCCAATCTGTGAATTGGGAACCCGTGAAGACAGCAATGGATGGTCGCGGATTCATCTTGTATGTATCAATCAACGCTGAATCTGGCATACCAGGAGGCGTCTTTAGAGTAGCCTGTCAGAAACGTTCAATAAACGTCCGAGTATCTTCTTTCTCCTTTTGTTTGATTTCTATCAAGGAGGACATGTTCATGTCCATACCTCCTTCATAGAAGCGGGAGAGAAACATTGCCTTGAATTCGTCAAAAGACGAAATAGAGTTATCGGGTAAGCTATGATACCAGTCGTAAGCTGAACCCGTCAGGCACCCGATGAACACTCGAGTGAGAAGAGCATTATTTTTCTGTAAGTGTACAGTCATAATATCAAAGTAATTGATATATTGACTGGGAGATGCTTTTCCATCGAATAAAACTATGGATTGTAGCTTGAACTTCGGTGGGAAGGGTACATCATTCTAATGAGGAGGATAAGATAGCTTAATCCCTAACCTCTAGAGCTGATCTTTGTGCCTCAAAACTTCAAACTGTGCTTTGAGTTCACGCACTGCTTGAATGGCTTCACTGGTTTGAGGAAGCACATTTGATTGAATAGTCGTTGGATGTACCATAACCCCCACTGGAGGTGGTACATCTTCTGGAATGATAGGATCTGGAGATGCAGAATTTTGATTAGCAGCAGGCTCTTGAATATTCGAAGGTATATCAGCCCCTTGACTATCTTGAGTTTGTGCTGCTACTGGTACCGGAGTTATTACTGTAGGTTGAGCAGTTTGCTAATTCAAAATTATCTGATGCATGCTTTGCACCATGTTAAGCATGTCTTTCAATGATTGCTCCACGACAGTGAGACTTTGTTCCGTATTAGCATATGACGTCTCTGGTTCATCTCCAACAGCGTAGGATTCAACCTCTCTTGAAGATACAGAGGGATTAGTATAGAAGTATGAATCCACACTATCGGTATCAGACTCAAAAGATTGAGTACCCCCAGCTTCTGAATCAGAAATCTACAATTGTCTTTGTCTTCTTGATCGAGTATTCTGATATACTCCTTCAAAAGAATCAAGAAGCCTGTTGAACTATTGTTGACCTGGAGTTTGGGACATGTTCCGTCTCGGACGTCGTCCTCTGTTAGTATGAGATGCCATGTTGACTGACACATATGTCAGCTCATGTTCTTGATCTTCAGCTTGATGTTGAGGCGAGTTAAAACTTAAACGATCAAAAATTGACCGTTTTGAAGCCGAACAACAACAGTTGATCACAACCTGGTGATATTCACAATGATTTCTTGGGGGAATATTACCGGGGATTGTCTATTCTTATATTTTTGTATTAGCAATTCACGTAAATCAGAAGGAACAGATGGAGTATTCTTCTTTATTACATTTGGGGTAGAAAAACGTTTAGTCCCTTGTGTTTAAAGAAGACTACAGGCTTCATTCGCAGAACTGAACTGTACATTTTTACGCGTTTGGAGTTGCGTGCGTAAATCTTGAGATTTAGCACGAAGGACTCCATTTTCTTAGCGTGTAATTTGTAAGTTTGGTACTTTACGTAAAGCAGTATAAGAAGGTTGTTGGTGTAGGACAGAAGTTTTACCAACGACATTCTTACGCTGCACACGTTTAGGTACATTCACATTAGATGTACAAACATCGTTATGAATTTTATCTACACTGTCAAAGACAGAAGATTTACCTTTATGCGTGGAGCGTAAAAATTGATTATCTACCACATCACAGACGGAAGAATTTGCTTTACGCGAGGAGCGTAATTTATTTGGGCCTACCACGTCACCGACGGGAGACTGATTCTTACACTCAGAAGCATAAAGTTTAGAGTCTACCCCATTACGAATGGGAGATTCATTCTTATGTACTGAGCGTAAAATTTGGTTCTTACCTACTGAGCGTAAAACTTGATTCTTACGCAGTGGGCGTGAAACCTGATTATCCTTATCGTTACAAACGGGAGATAAATCGTCACACTTTGAGTGCAACCCTGAAGTAAGGACTGCCTCGTTACGAACGGGAGCACCTACGACAGGAGTGGGAAAAATTCCCTTATCATCAGAAGCAACAGAGAGATCAGAAACCACTTTGGATTTGGGAATCCAAACTTTTCATGCTTTGCGAGACTTTTGAACATTAGAGTGGCGAGAACCACCCCCAGTTCGGAGTATTTCTTCATAGGCAGTCTGGTCGACGTGTACAACCAGAGTCTTCTTGGTCGAACCGACCGAAACATCATCATATTGAGTAATTGCCTCCTCGTCAGAGGAGAAGGTCGTCCCCAGCAGAGTCGCCATTTTGTTTCGCTTAACAAAATTGCCAAACAAAAGTTGGATTTTGAAAATAAAATGAGAAAAAGTACAAGAAGTACAAATTTGATTCTGGGAAGTATTGCTATGGAAGTCTGATCTGTAAATGATCACTTTGTTCCTTGGACCATACGATGATGATGAAGATCACTGCTTGAAGTAGAAAAACTTGGAAGAACTAAGTCACCAGAAAGGTATCGACGTACTTGGGCACTGATGGCGAGGCTGAATGCTTTCCTGCTTTGCTTCACTCTGTTCTGAAAGAAAAGTTTGAAGAAGAATGCTCTGGAGAATCAAAATCTCGAAGTTCCGATCTCTGTATTCTCTCCTGTCTCTCTGTGTGTTCCCTTTTCTAAAAAAATGAGTCTATTTATAGACTGGGGCTTCTGTGCGTAAAAGAGCATCAAACTCTGTCTTTACGCTAACAACTGCCACCCATGATCAGAGTCATCCTTTGCATACATTGACACGCGTCCCATCATTTCAGTAAGAATAGGATACATGTACACACGTTCTTCGAAATATGTGGCATGAAGGCCATGTAGGCAAACCACGTTCCAAACTGGCCAGAAAGAATAGGGCGTAGAAATAGCCCCAACATCCTCTGGGCGTAAAGCAGTAAGATGAGCGTAAAATAGCTCTGTCATAGATTTCCCGCGTAAAGTGGTTATTGAATAACCTTGAGCGTAAAATGGCTCAAATAGACTTTACGCACACATTGCTTTATGAGCGTAAGAACTCATGTAAAACTCCGTACGTAAAAGAAACCATACAGTGAGCGTAAAGTAGCTCGATCCCCATAAACGACAACAATGGTCTTTGTATAAGACAAATTCTATTAAATTCTGTGGTAAATGCCATCATTAATATCTTCATGTCAGAGTTTGCATTAAATGCGAGATTTGACAGCTTTGTCCAGCGTAAAAGAGGCTGCTCTGTCCTTGGCGTAAAATCATAGGTGTAGACCCAGGCGTAAAATGATCAGCCTGCTTAGGCGTAAATTGATTAGCCTAGTCTTGGGCGTAAAAGTGATTACCCGCTCTGCTTGGCGTAAAAACCGATCACTTATGAATGGGATGACTCTTTCTTTGAAGCACTTTTTACGCTCCTACATACTTTTTAATAATAGTATAGATGATTGGGTTAATGCCTAAAAGGAAATCTAGGGGTTAATGCATTATAGATAGTATCAAAAAAGTATCAGACATAGGTCGAGGCATGTGTTTTCTTTTAATGGGGACAACCTGTACATAGATAGGGGCTGAACTATTGTAGGTAAATTAGGGAGAGTATTAGACATATGTGTAGGTTTATGGGTCTGAATAATAATCATAGGGTGACTAGTAGAAGCTATCTATCGGCCGTAATAGTCTTTAAAATCATGGTGTGTGCGTGCGTATTAAACCTTAGTAGGAAGTAAATCTATGTGATGGCATATGAGTTATTTGGGCATCCATCATGAGTAACCAATTGGGTTTCATGTATACTACAGTATGGTTGTCCGGCTAGGTACAGGTGGGTAAGAAAAATAGGATGTGACCGGGTGTTCTATAGGCATCTATATTTAAGGCCTTTGAGTATCAGCAAACTAGGGGACACATAGGAACAAGAGTGTTGCCTATAATTTTCAAATTGTATGCATCATAGTCTAACATAGAAACCCAGAGTATATATTGTTACCTACAGGATCAAAGGGTACATCCATCTCCATGCGAGTCAACTGTCATAAGTGCCTGTGGGATCCAAAAATAGGGATTGGGTACTAGAAAAACTGATGAAGAAGAGTGGTATATTGGTAGGTAGATACAACTGTAGATTGCCAGAGGTGAGCCCAAGGTCCAAGACAGGTTCAGATGTACCTATGTGTATGCAACATCCAGGATATGGGTGAGTGCACATGGGTATCATGTAAAGTGTAACATAGTAATAGGTAGGGATATGGAACAGAACTAACTATAGAAGGGGTTAACTCAAAGTATAGAGAACAACTGCTCAATACCGAGTGCTATGAAAGAAAATATGAATCCTATATTAGGCGCAAGGATATACCAATAGGAAAGTAGATCCTGAGTGCTTGTGTTGAGCTAGGGGATACATAGACCTAAGTATGGGACTACAAGTTAAGGGTATCAGTCGATACCAGTACAAATCGTACATAGGCAAGATATGAGCCACGATGAGCCTATGTGTGGGTACATAACAGAGCATAGAAAAGTAGGATACCAAGGCGCTATCAATAACCAGTAAGGGTATCATGTATCCCTTGTGCATATCAATCCGTACTGTATAGATGGGAGTATGCATTAGTTCATGGGTTAAGGGAAGCTTAGTATCGGGAACTAGTGCTAGGATTGGATCTATGCAGAGTACAGACAATATTAGATGTTGCCACACATGTTTTTTTCTATACAGATTTATGTAGGTATGGGACTTAGGTATAACCTATAGGTTCTTTTATTCGAGTATACATTTGTACCTAAACTGGTACATGTAATTACCTTCAGCCTTGTATACATAGGCAAGGGTATATAATTGGGAAGTATGTAGATTGCTATCGCAGCAAATTTTGCTATTATAGAGCATTAAGTACAAGTGATGGATGTAGCTATCATAGGTGAAGTGATAACCTCAATAGCAGCAGTTGCTTCTTTGGATGGCAGCAAAGCTATTGATGTGAGTTAATGTGAAGTGTCAAAGGGGCAATCGACTTTGGCACCTACTATAGTGTCAAACCCTACCTAATGGTATCATATAAATGTTAGAAAGGGAAGTAGTATGTGGTTCATCCTATCTATGTATGCGTATACCTTTCAGTAGGACCTACTGTCTATGTACAAGTATAAGGAATAAGCCATAGTAACTTTAGGCAGGAAACAGCATATATGGGTATAGGGCTCAAGTGGGACGTCCAAACAGGACCAACAAGTGTATGTTGTGTCATTGTTATTATAGCAGATAAATTGTAGGTCTATCAGGAATTCCTGTAGCAGTCCTACAAATGTGTATACACTAAAATGAGGCAATGGTAGTCACAAGGGTCAACATCTATATGATTAAGGTATTAGCATACACTGGGTAAGAGGAAAAATATTTATATAATATGGGGTAAGAGACTTGATGTGTGCCTGAGTATAAGTAGATAATTAGTATGAGATATAGTGGTGAATAGGGTTAAATATTCATATAAGTAGGTGGCTTGGGTCATATAGCAGTAATGGTAATCAAGTTTCAAGCATATCCTAATTGCTATAAGCATAACAGGTATATGGAAGACTAGTAATCATGTAGGAAGAAAATAGATATAACTAAGAAATATAATATTAAGTGTGGATTACCTAAAGGAGTACAAGTTTAACTGGAAAGACTAATAGGAGTAGATAAGGTTGTCTCTTTTAAATTCTAATTTATATCTATTAATTTAGTAATACTAAATATAGGTTACTTGGACTCTGACTTTAGTACTCGACCCGTATCTGTAGCTCAGGACCACAGGCAAGTACATATAGTGATTGCTTTAGATTCCTAATATTTTTTCCATTTTATGCTATACATATGATTCTCCTGTTTGGTTGACATGCTCATTACACGGGGATTATTATCATGGATCCTTATTTATTATATTTGTTGACTGTCATTCACATAATTATCGTGCTAGTGACTTGTTGAATCCATGAGTACTAGTCGAGCAAAAATATATTTTAGTCGACGTGTGAACTACCCTTTCCATCCCATTGGTCTAATCGTGAATGATAGCAGTCGCATACGACATGTACGGAGTGGCGAATTTATCCCTTAGTCGTTCACATGTCGAACTCGATATTTCAACACAAGTAGATAGTTGTTGTTTCATTTATTAATCATGTTTTCTTTATTACAAACCATGTTAACATATTTATATGTTTTTCCCTTCTGGTAAATATATCATGTTATAGAGTTACCTATCTCTTTCTTAATATGCCATGATACCAGTTTTACTTACTAGTCTATTTCCACATATGCTATTTCTATGTTTTGTAAATTCTATTATGTTTTGAATAGCATGTCATATGTGTGCTTATTCTAATCCTGGCTAGATAAACTATTTTTAGGTGATAATTTAGAGGATTTTTGTACTACTTATTATGAGCAAACTGTAGATCCTGATCTTGGCACACCGGATGACCTGGATGTGACTTTAGCAGAGTTTCCATCGGTGGATGATAGTTAAGTAGATGATATTAGTTTGGCCAGATCTATCTTCGGGAAACTTTAGTTGTTTATTTATTTTATTAGAGGATTGGGTGATTTGAGCAGTAATTTGTCATTATTATTATTTGACTCTTCATTGAGATTATCAGTTTTTTCTCCTATCTGTCCTTTCTAGTTGTGGTTAATTATATTTTGATTTATTTGTGGATTTTGAAGCAATATAGAATATATAAATTGTGTGGTTGTGTTTCATAAATTGTGGAGGGTTAGACAGCGTTCTACTGCCGATATTGCATCGTAGGCTAGACGTAACCATGACTCATAACCAAATTTTTGGTACGGGTCGTGACACATTTTTATGGTGGCCCATGCAGATCCATTTCTCTAAAAAATGCCAACTCGTGGTAGTACTTGTAACTACCACTTTGCTAAAATAAGGGTAATTTTAAACTCTTATAAAATTGATCATGTTAGTTATTAAATAATAGATTTAAATCAGGTTAGTGATAAATTGGTGAATTTTTGATTATTTTTATATTATTTAATTGATGTATTGTGATTTTATCATTTGTTAGTGAAAGCTTAGAACAACATTGACTAGAGACTAACCATGACTATAGAGACCTAGCTAATGGATTTGGATTAGTAATTAGGCTCTAATCTAGCTAGGAATCACTTAGAACCAATTTTAGGAACTAAGTCATGGTGCTAGTTTGGGCCTTTAGCTAAGGGGCTATAATTTACAACATAGAAAGGCCTTTTAGGCAATTTCACCTAACCAAACCTAGCCTACTAGTCATGGCTAGCCACAATATGATTCCCCTCCCGATATAACTCATCATTAGCCCCCTTCTTCCCCTCTTTAATTGAAACCCTAACCCTAGCTTGTGTTCTTCCCCAAATTTGCCCCTTTCACCAAATCAACTCCAAATTCATCCAAACCAATTGCAAACTATTTTTCTTAAGGAAAGAAGGTTTCTATTGGCTAGCTAGGAAGGATTTGGAGCAATTTGACCATTGGATTTGGTGGAAGAACTTTATAAGAGGATTTTTATTGGGATTCCAACTTCCAATTGGTAAGAGCCTCTAAACCTATTAGATTTCAGTTTTATTGTTATAGATGCATTAATTTAGGGTCCCCCTAGCCCTAGAAATGATTTGGGTTCAATTTGTGTCCATTTAAGGTCCGTATTATGGGCGTATCGCTTCGTTTCTGAAGGGTATCTCAAGTGTTCGACGATATACCACATAGGAAGTTTTTGTCACCAATATCGGAATAAATTACTTATTTGGATAGCTTATGTTATGTAGATTACATTGGTGATTGACTGAGTTGGTTTTGGTGTCATTTGCTATGTCAAACTGGACGTAGGCACATGTGGCTTGCACTGCACGGGTACTGTAGCATTCCCCTGCTACCACAGTCATCGTGCACCCTCGACACGACACGAATCCACCTCCTAGTGACTGGTTCGAGTAGGGGTAGTGACTGACACCTAACCCTAGTCGTGGGGTTTCAATCTATGATGTTTTCAAACTGTGGCATTAGCCATAGATTTTGACTCAGAGCAGTCGAGACACTGCACTACAAGTTCTGATACATTAGATACTATTCATTTGCCATATTCGACACTCTAAGGATACTGGACACTTGGACACCATAGTGACACTCCATTGACTCATCTTGATATGCCTGCACACTTGCTTTGACACAAACTTGTATTCACACTTCAAATTGACACTGCTCTGAAATTACTTGCATCTGACACTCTGTGACACATTACTGCATACATTGACACCCATTAGTTCACCTATTTTTCTATGCAATCACACACTTTCACATGTTTGAATCACTATACACTCGATACTAATGCACTTCACATTCTCTGTTGGCTGCACAATATTCTGGTGCTCACACTCATTCACTTGTTGAACACTCACTTTACACTTTTGTCCATATTCTGATACTCTTGACAGTTTTATACTGACACTTAAAATGTTCTGACACTTGACACTTACAATCACCATCACACACACATGTTTGACACTTGCAATCACACAATTGTATAGCTGCACACTGCTCTGAAACTCTGATAACAAGTTGACACATCTCACTTGCATTGCTGCACATTCTCTATATCTGCAAGGTTATGATACTCTAGTTCACTAGACACTTCATGAAACATTGACATTTCTGAACACTTGTCTCTGTTGTACACCAATGGACACTCATTCACAGTCACTTGACACTTGTACTGAACACATTAGATTCTGATACCCGTGCTTCACATGTTTGACACATACTCTGACACATATGCCCTGATACTCTTTGACATAATCACTTGTTCGCACATGCTTTGATTTACATTGACACTTACATTATTGTACAATTGACACACACATCACTGCTCTCATATTCACTCAAATCATACTATCATCCACTACACTACATAATTTTATGTCTGTAAACACTCATGCATTCACCAAATACTGCATTCCTTTTAGTCCCAGTTTATATACTTGATTAGCCATGTCAATCTTGTTTGAGCCTCATTTGGCATGTGAAGCACAGATTGTAATGTGCAGACCTCACAATTGCCATGTAGTGTTCAGACTCCTCATCTTATGATCAATCCTTGATACATTCCACTCGATTACCTAATGTCCTGAATACTTGAGTCATTTTACTCTAACTTGAACCATTCCCTGCACAGATGTTCAGACCTCTGCATTACCATAGGTTCAAGTTCCTAAACATTACATGTTCACGCCTTTTCCCTATTGAGTCCATGTTGATGATGTCTTTTATATAATGCATTACTATTCTGACCATACCACTACTATGTCCTCCTAGCCACCCTTAAGTATTTGACCATTTAATTATTGCCCTGCATTCCCTATAGTTCAATCCATATATGGACTAGAGAATTTGATAAGTTATTCTTTGTATTTCTTCCATATTCAGACATGAACATGATGCATTGCCTTCACATTAAATAACCTGCTACACTCATCACATTATCCACTTATCTGCTCTCTTTGTTCATTCTCTCTGCCATTACCCTCTGGTTCTTTTCTGTCATGCATATTATAGGGGTTTTGGTTGTATATATATTTATTTATTTATTTATTTTGGTTGTATATATATATATATATATATATATATATATATATATATATATATATATATATATATATATATATATATATATTATATATATATATATATTATTTTTATATTATATATATATATATATATAAATAAAATAATATATATATATATATATATATATATATATATATATATTTATATTTATATATTTATATATATAAATATATATATAAATATATATATATATTTATATTTATATTTATATTTATATATTTATATATATATATATATATATATATTTATATATATATGCTACTTAGAAAAAAAAAAAAAATATATATATATATATATATATATATATATATATATATATATATATATATATATATATATGCTACTTAGGTATGTTATGTGTTAGATGATTGATAGGTAGGTTTATGAATGTGGTTGTTCGAGAGGGTAGGGCTATAGGTTTGGTTGTGAACATAGTGGTTATATATGCAACATGTATATAGGATACGGTTTAGAGATGTACATTATCCTTTGTATATGTATATGTGCATATCTATTATAAATGTCATACGTTGTATGTGATTCTTAGGTGTTATATATTGGGGGGGTTATATACATGTTTTATGTATAAGAAGGTTTATATGTCTAGGACCATAGACATTGGTTGTATATATATATGGATATATATATGATATAGATATATGGTATCCTAGGTATGTTTAGCCTATGGTTTAGTTTGAGTTAGTATATCATAGAGTTGACCTAGATATTGACCTAGTTGACTAGACAGTTGACCAAAGCCTAGATATTGACTTATAGTTGACCAGAGTTGACCAGGAGTTGACTTTGACCAAGAAGAGCCTAGTATCATGTAGATTATATTATAAACTTCAATTATTCAATATTGAACTCATCATAACCTGTAATGCTCTAAATAGGACTATGTGACTCCAATTCAGACATTTATTCACATCATTTGCTCAGGGTATCAGGCGAGTACATTCTCTATTAGTTTTCATTCATGATAGTATCTATATTGTCTGCTTTAGACTACTTTACTTGAAATTGACACATTGTTCACACGGACCAGTACTCTATGGATCTTGTCATGCGATGTTAACCCCTCAGCAGATACATCGAATATTTCATGTTCATGTACTTTACCATGTGCATCGTGTACTCTTTGTATTCATATTATTTTTATACAAATCGTGTGCTCTCATGTATTCTCGTGTGCTCACATGTGCTTATTATACAAAACTAAGCATCGAGTACGTAACATAACTTGGTCGGATCCTTATGTATTGATCGGAATAGGAGAGTAGAAGTGGTTATGTGATTAAACCCCTTAGTGCAACTCGTGTATATGTCCATTATACCCTTACGTATAATGGAGACTCTGTAGAATACATCGTGTACAAACCTAAACCAATCACATAGTCATCTTGTGCTCTAAAGCACTTATATTTATTTTAGTTCATAGTTTTTTATTATATTTCATGTACTTAGTTTACTTATCCATATCTCCTGTATTCCTGTACTTCTCTTACAGTACGTCATTTATTTTATTCTACTGTTAGCTCTATATTTTCTAACATGTTTTGGAACTGCTTTCAGAGATATATGCTCGTTCCCGTCCTGACATGATAACGTTAAAAATGTTATAGATAACTTGGAGGATTCCAGCTAGCCTAGGGAGACACCAGTAGACCTTGGAGTAGATTGTTAGGTCCTTGTCTAGTTGTAGTTTTCAGTTATTTCATGAGATGTACTTATTTCATACTCTGAGTGTGTAGTGATGATAACACTTAAACTTCTTCAAATATGGTTTTGTATGAAACTTTATGATCCTTCTATCTATCTTATTTTGTGTTGATATCCATCTTAGTTATTTTGTGATTGAGTTATATCCTTCTGAGATTTTCCTCCGTTGGGAGAGTATATTTATATTATGCTGGTTCATTGACTTGTGTTAGATGTTGTTGAGACCTAGGACAGTATTCTACCGTCAACACTACGACGTAGGCTGGACGTACCCACGGTCTCGTGCTCTTTCACTCGGTACGAGTCATGATACGTTTTTAATGGTAGCCCATGTAGGTCAAGATTTACATTTCGTGGTAGCGCAACGACTTAGTTGTTCTACCACGAGCTGTGATAGAATATAGGAAGTAAGGTGTTAGAATGAGAGGATACTCAATCACAGTTAGAATTCTTGAAAGATTCTGGGACGACCCTTGAGAACCTTATTTTGAACTTCAATTTGAAATCCTTTCCTCTTGTTTCTGTTCATCCTTGCTCCTTGTTATTGAATTTGATTTTGATGGATCATTGTTGATTTTGATTTTCATATCGAAATGAATTTTATGACCTGAGTTACGGTATCTTCTGATAACATATGTTGACGATGATCACAGGAAAGGTAAATCGTCTACTTGATTATGGAACTTGGAGTTAATCGTAGCCACATTAGCCGGCATGGCAGAAACGTAGAGACCTTACTTCAGATATATATATATTGATTATGAGATTTGGAATTACTCGCAGCTATACTAGTCGGCATAGCAAGGATTCCAGACGACATGATTATAGAGGTGCATACCCCAGTTATAAAATCTACCATTTATCACAGTCTTGCTTACTCGCATGGCGAGGATTCTGAGTATCATAATTTTGGACAAACGTATATGATTATCAGATTGTATCTTGAGAAGGTTCTTAAAGTATCACCGCTACCATTTCACTCCTGTTAAATAGATTCTTTTCCATCATCAATTAACTTAGGAGTAGGGATATTTTTAGTTCTTGTAGAGGTTATTTCATATGTAGTACCTTCATAGTGTGATGGTTTGATAACTTGTAGTGTGTCTGTATCCTTGAGATGATAGTTAGCTATGGTATTAGAATAGTAACCCATTGTAGATATTTTTTGTTATTTATAAATAATCATCAGTTTTCATATAGGACGTTAGACTGCCTTATAGCCTTTAGTAATTTCTTGTTTTCCATCTATTTCCAGTATGGCACCCATGACCAGAGTCCGTCCCCTGAGCGCAGCTGCAGTTCCGGACATGACTGAGAGCGTGCTTCTATCTCTTGTTACTCATGAGGTCATGACCCCTCCGGCTGACTAGAGGGTAGTTGCACTTCCTGTCGTTGAGAAGGTGGTAGCAGCCTCACTAGAGAGAGCTGTAGTTTTGTCTGAGATCGAGAGTCTTCCTCTGACTCCTGAAGTTGTACCCCATACCATATTCTCAGAAGATTTGGCCCCTGATGGAGCTCAGATACTTGGACTTCTCTGGGATATGTTAGAGACACAGAGAGTTCAGGCTGAGATCTTGAGGGAACAGAGCCAGTGGATTCAACATCTGTGGGACTCAAAAGGATAGCCTAGTTCCAAGAGAGTAAGGACAAGTATCCACTTCCATCCAGAGCCCCGGGAGTACCCAGACCTTTAGCCTGCACCATCATTTTCAGTTCAGATTCCTGTCCAACAGAGACCAATTGAGCGAGTGCCTACATATGATGTCTGTAAAAAGTTTGGACATGTATGGGACGACTGTAGGAAGAGGAGAGGGTTGTGCCTGTATTGTGGGGTAGCTACCCACACGATACGAGACTGTCATATTGCACTTATCGCAATCGAAGCCCCACCTCCAGGAGGGAGTACCAGCCACCAGACCTAGTTGAAGGTGAGTCTTGACCTAGACCTTGGCATATCTTTTGAGATATTTTGATGCACCCTACCATTGCTTGTATGTTTTGATACTTTGTGACTGCCTTGTGATATAGTATGACTAGTGTAGCTAGATGAGACCTTCAATTGATATAGCATGTCATGACCTCGAATGTTATTCTTCAATATTGTGTGATTTAGATAAGTTTTCTAAGACCATGATTGTTGGGGGCGTGACCCTAAGAGGAGTACGACCAACCAAAATTTCGAGGACAAAATTTTTTTAAGGGGGAGGATTGTAACTACCACTTTTCTAAAATAAGGGTAATTTTGAACTTTTGCAAAATTGATCATGTTAGTTATTAAATAATAGATTTAAATCATGTTAGTGATAAATTGGAGAATTTTTGATTATTTTTATATTATTTAATTGATATATAGTGATTTTGTTATTTGTTAGTGAAACCTTAGAACTACTTTGACTAGAGACTAACCATGACCATGGACACCCAGCTAATGGTTTTGGATTAGTAATTAGGCTCTAATCTAGCTAGAAATCACGTAGAATCAATTTAAGGAATTAAGTCTTTCACGTCCCAATCCCAAAATACGCAGGACCAAGCCACGTGGCATTGGCCAGCTACGTATTCAGCCAGACTCTAATCTGACTAGAATACGTATAAGCTATTCAAAATGGTGTAACTATCACTACATCAACTCTATATCTCAATCCAAAAATAGAAACATAAGAAAGTAAATATGAATACTAGTCTGCAGCCCAATAATCATTCTTATCCGAATAGACTCGGAAAGATAAAATGAGTCTATAAATACTAGGCTACTAAGCAGATACGAATAACAGTAAATAAAACATATAACTCTGGAATATTGAATACCTGTAATGAATAAATACCATCAACATCCAGCAAGGCGCTCAACCAAAACCTATTCAGCCAACATGGAAGGAAACCAGGTCCTGAGAGGGACGTAATAAGGTACATAATATACAGGCCAAGTGTACTACAATAAATGAATAAATAAAGTATAGTAAGACTGATAAAGTGGGTGAAACTAACATAACCAACTAGTATGAAATACAATTTAAGAAACATCACTCGAATATGAGGGCTGTCACGGTGTAATCCGGGGTTCTGATAGGGAACTCCAGTAACTATAAAAAATCTGCAGTTCCAATAAGAAACTGTGGTAATTATGAAGTATCCGCAGATCTGGTAATGAGGTAGCAGTAACTCTGTGGGAAAGTAGCCCAAGCGCACGGTGTATGTTTCTTCCCGCCCATTTGACTTCACGAATCGTATCTACGAGTCGCTCGGTCAGACCTCTAGCTAGTACAACGAGTCATAACTAGAATAGTAACAGTGCATGCATATCAATGTCATTCTCCTAGAATCAACTCGAATCTCCGTACAGCAAGATGTAAATAAGTACGAAAATCCGTCAACAAAGTAGTGTTACATGAATTTGTCCTAGGGTCAGAGTGTAATACACAACGAATTTGTCGCGATATCGTAATTGTGAATGTCTAGGTTCAATACCCGATAACATTAACGACCATCGGCACCCAAATGTGATTGGGACGCGAAGTACCGAACACGGCCCTAGGCATTGCAATTATATACTCATAAATAAATATTTAAGAATTTTAAATAATATAACTGAAGTACAAGAATGGCAAGGTACACTTGCCTGTCTTCGGGTGCTGTAATAGATGAACTGGTTCAAAGTCCACGTTCGATGAGTCCAAAGTGTAAAAAGGACCTAGAGAATAATGTAGAAATTAATTACTTATTTGCTACAATGACTACTTATAACAATACACATAGTTTATTTTAAAAAGTTTATTTCACTACTTCCTACCATATCATAGTAGGTCCTAGTCATTTGAGGTTGGGTAAGTATTAAGATTGATAAGCACAAAAAGTATATTAAGTTGATGGCACAATTCAACTAAGGAAAACCATATAAATTCCAAAAAGAAAACATCTAAAGCATAGACTTGAACCCGAGACAACTCCTAGATACACCAACATACACAACCAAGTGGCCGGTTGCTCTCAACTTATTATATATGGGTTAATCTAATTTATCAACTCTTGTGGGCACATGAATAAGAGAAAAGAAAGGAAAAAGAATAAAATAGCCCCATAAACCCCCACACAGGATTCAAATATGTGACCAACTACATGAACAATGTATCACTCAACCAACTAAGCTAATCCTCTCATTTGTAAGGATATGGCAGCTCTACATTTTCTCCTTGATGCCTCCTATAGATCACCCCTTGAGAACAGAATAATGAAAAATAAGAACACATAACAACCTATAAAAACACCATCTTTGCTATCCATCTTCATACCACAGAAAATAATATAATCTACACTCAGGATTCTACAACCTCAAGCTCTCGCAAGGCCGGTTCAACCATGCATGTCACCCCTTCTTTCAATTGGAAACATACACAAACAACTAGATTAAAGGAAGAAAAAAATCCCACAATATAACCTATTCTTTAGATGTAGCAGTAAGGAACCAAAAACATGGCATGTAAGGAAGATTTAAGGTAGTACGGGAGGTATCAAGCTCGGGAGAAACTAACCGAGGAAAACTCGTCGAGATCGAGCCCGCCATGAGAGGAGGTGTTCCAAACGATGGCGAGAGGAAGAGGCGGCCCTTGTCCAGGCCTCAGCTTGGTCGCATGGTCGGCATTGGTTTGCACCCGAGCTGTGGCCTCGCCTCAGGTTGACGTCGGTAGAGAAGGCTCCTTAAGTTCGACACCACGCCAATGGCTCTCGGTCGACCAAGAATTTGATCAGCGGCTTGCTCAAGGGAGGGTTGATGAAGAAGGAACTCGAAGAGGTTTCCAAGGGTGACGGCTAGGGTTTCTTTGGAGGAGAAGATGAATATATAAGGGAAGTGAGGTTTTAGGGAACAGTTGGATTTGAGAGGAATGGACGGGTTGGACCGGGTCGGGTTTAGGGTTCTGGCTACATTAGCTGCTTGGTTGCTCCTTATAGTAACATGCTAGCAACTGCTAAAGTTAGCATTTACTTCTAAAAGGTTGGCTCACATGTTAGTTAGCTCACGTTAGCAAATGAGAGTCCCATTTGGCTCAAGTTAGCAAGAATGTATTTGGATTGGTTTCAAAAGCTTCTGAAGTCTTGGCTCATAATAGCAAGAAATGATTTCAAAGGCTCACATTAGCAAAGTAGGAGAAAAGACATACTAGACTATAAATTATGTGCTAGCCTATTATAATTAAATAAATTTATATACCTTCTATTTCAAAAACAACAACATTTTCTAGAATTTCCTAATTAATCAAGTATTCCTACAATCCTTCTAAATACATAAAATATATTTAATACCAACTAACCATATCATGATTTATTTTAACTAACTATAAATATATCAATATGTATAACTACAAGCAAAACTATAGACGGAGTAAAATGCAAATATTATTACAACATTCATTTAGCACCATATACAAGAATAACTAAAATATATATATTTACTATTTATGGTAAGAGATATACTCTAACAAATCTATATACATATGTGTAAAATAATTATTTTTCTTAAAAAAGAGAATTTTGTAGGTGTATAAATGATTATAACATAATAAAATAAATAATAATATTAAATGGGGGGCTCACAAAGTCAAGGTGCTAGTTTGGGCCTTTAGCTAAGGGGCTAGAATTTACAACATAGAAAGGCCTTTTAGGCAATTGCACCTAACCAAACCCTAGCCCACTAGTCATGGCCAGCCATACTATGATTCCTCTCCCAATATAACTCATCATTAGCCCCCTTCTTCCCCTCTTTAATTGAAACCCTAACCCTAGCTTGTGTTCTTCCCCAAATTTGCCCCCCTTTTACCAAATCAACACCAAATTCATCCAAACAAATTACAAATTATTTCTTTTAAGGAGAGGAGGTATCTATTGGCTATATAGGAAGGATTTGGAGCAATTTGACCATTGGATTTGGTAGGAGAACTTTGCAAGAGGATTTTTATTGGAATTCCAACTCCCAATTAGTAAGAGCCTCTAAACCTATTAGATTTTAGTTTTATTGTTGTAGATGCATTCACTTAGGGTCCCCCTAGCCCTAGGAATGATTTGGGTTCAATTTGTATCCATTTGAGGTCTGTATCATGGGCGTATCGCTCTGTTTCGAAAACGTATCTCAAGTGTTCGACGAAATACCACATAGGAAGTTTTTGTCACCAATATCAGAATAAATTACATATTTGGATAGCTTATGTTATGTAGATTACATTAGTAATTGACTGAGTTGGTTTTGGTTTCGTTTGTTGTGTCAAACTGGACACAAGGACACACGACTTACACTGAACGGGCACTATAGCACTCCCCTGCTACCACAGTTATCGTGCACCCTCGACACGATAAGAATCCACCTCCTAGTGAATGGTTCGAGTAGTGGTAGTGACTGACACCTAACCCTAGTCGTGGGTTTCAATCTATGATATTTTTGATCGGTGGCATTAGCCACAGATTTCGACTCAAAGCAGTCAAGACACTGCACTACATGTTCTGATACATTGGACACTATTCATTTGCCACATTCGACACTCTATGGACACTGGACACTTGGACACCATAGTGACACTCCATTGACACATGTTGACATGCCTATACAGTTGCTTCGATATACACTTGTATTCACACTTCAAATTGACACTGCTCTGAAATCACTTGCACCTGACACTCTGTGACACATTGCTGCACACATTAACACCAATTAGTTCACATATTTTGCTATGCAATCACACACTTTCACATATTTGAATCGCTACACACTCGACACTAATGTACTTCACATTCCCTGTTGGCTGCACAATGTTTTGATGCTCACACTCATTCACTTATTGTACACCCACTTTACACTTCTGTCCATATTCTGATACTCTTGACACTTTCACACTGACACTTAACATGTTCTGACACTTGACACTTGCAATCACCATCACACACACACATGTTTGACACTTGTAATCACACACTTATATAGCTGCACACTGCTCTAAAACTCTGATAACAAGTTGACACATCCCACTTACTTTGCTGCATATTCTCTATATTTACAATGTTCTGATACTCTAGTTCACTTGACACATTGACACTTCTGAACACTTGTCTCTGTTGTACACCAATGGACACTCATTCGCGGTCACTTGACACATATACAGAACACATCAGATTCTGATACCCATGCTTCACATGTTTGACACATACTTTGATACTCTTTGACACGGTAACTTGTTAACACACGCTTTTTATATTGACACTTGCATTACTGTACAATTGACACACACATTACTGCCCTCACATTCACTCAAAGCATACCATCATCCACTACACTACATTATTTCAGGTTTGCAAACACTCATGCATTCACCAAACACTGCATTCCTTTTAGTCCCAGTTTATATACTTGATTAGCCATGTCAATCTAGCTTGTGCCTCATTTGGCATGTGAAGCATAGATTGTAATATGCAGACCTCACAATTGCCATGTAGTGTTCAGACTCCTCATCTTATGAACAATCCTTGATCCATTCTACTCGATTACCTAACGTCCTGCATACTTGAGTTATTTCACTGCATCTTGAACCATTTCCTGTACAGATGTTCAGACCTCTGCATCATCATAGGTTCAGGTTCATGAATATTACATGTTCACACCTTTTTCCCCTATTGAGTCCATGTTGATGATCTCTTTTATATTATGTATTAATGTTCTGACCATACCATTGCTCTGTCCATCTAGCCACCCTCAATTGTTTGACCAGTTGATTATTGCCCTGTATTCCCTATAGTTCAGTCTATATATAGACTAGAGAATTTGATAAGTTATTCTATGTATTGCTTCTATGTTCATTCATGAACATGATGCATTACCTTCACATTAAATAACCTATTACACTCATCACATTATCCACTTATCTGCATTCTTTGTTCATTCTCCCTGCCATTACCATTTGGTTCTTATATGTCATGCATATTATAAGGGTTTTGGCTATATATAATATATATATATATATATATATATATATATATATATATATATATATATATATATATGTATATATATATATATATATATATATATATATATATATATATATATATATATATTTTATATATATATATATATATATATATATATATATATATATATATATTATGATACTTAGGTATGTTATGTGTTAGATGTTTGATAGGTAGGTTTATGAACGTGGTTTTTTGAGAGGGTAGGGCTATAGGCTTAGTTGTGAACATAGTGGTTATATATGCAACATGCATATAGGATAAGGTTTAGAGATGTACATTATCCTTTGTATATGTATATGTGCATGTCTATTATAAATATGTCATAGGTTGTATGTGATTCTTAGGTGGTACATATTGGGAGGGTTATATACATGTATTATGTTTGAGAAGGTTATATGTCTAGAACTGTAGACATTGGTTGTATATATATTGATATATATGATATAAATATATGGTATCCTAGGTATGTTTAGCCTATGGTTTAGTTTGAGTTAGTATATCATAAAGTTGACCTAGATATTGACCTAGTTGACTAGATAGTTGACCAAACCCTAGATATTGACTTATAGTTTACCAGAGTTGACCAGGAGTTGACTTTGACCTAGAAGAGCCTAGTATCATGTAGATTGCATTATAAACTTCAAATATTTAATATTGAACTCATCATAACCTGTATTACTCTAAATTCGACTTTATAACTCCAGTTCAGACATCTATTCACATCATTTGCTCAGGGTATCAGGCGAGTATATTCTCTGTTAGTTTTTATGCATAAAAGTATCTATATTGTCTGCTTTAGACTACTTTACTTGATGCTGACACATTGTTCACACGGACCGGTACTCTTTGGATATTGTCATGCAATGTTATCCCCTCAGCGGATACATCGGGTATTTCATGTTCATGTACTTTACCATATGCATCGGGTGCTCTCATGTACTCTCGTGTGCTCATATGTGCTTATTGTGCAAAACTAACCATTGTGTACGTAACATAACTTGGTCGGATCTTTGTGTATTGATCGGGGTGGGGAAGAAGAAGTGGTTATGTGATTAAACCCCTTAGTGTAACTCATGTACATGCCCTCACGTATAAAGGAGACTCTGTATAATACATTGTGTACAAACCTAAACCAATCTCATAATCATCTTGTGCTCTAAAACACTTATATTTATTATAGCTCATAGTTTCTTTATTATATTTCATGTACTCAATTTACTTATCCATGTCTCCTATATTCCTGTACTTCTCTTACAGTACGTCATGTATTTTATTCTACTGTTAGCTCTATATTTCCTACCATGTTTTGGAACTGCTTTCTGAGATACGTGCTCGTTTCCATCCTGATAGGATAATATTAAAAAATTTACAGATAACTTGGAGGATTCCAGCTAGCCTAGAGGAGACACCAGTAGAGCTTGAAGTAGATTGTTAGGTTCTTGTCTAGTTGTAGTTTTCAATAATTTTATGAGATGTACTTATTTCATACTCTGAGTGTGTAGTGATGATAACACTTAAACTTCTTTAAATCTGGTTTTGTATTAAACTTTGTGATCCTTCTATCTATCTCATTTCGTGTTGATATCCATCTTAGTTATTTTGTGATTGAGTTTTGTCCTTCTGAGATTGTCCTCCATTGGGAGAGTATATTTATATTAGACTGGTTCATTGACTTGTGTTAGATGTTGTTAAGACCTAGGACAGTATTTTACTACCGATACTGCGACGTTGGCTGGACGTACCCACGGTCTCATGCCCTTTAATTGGGTGCGAGTCGTGACAGTCTCAAGTTAGACGTATTACTACGGGCTTGCGAATAGGATTAGATTTTAAAGAACCTTCTCCACATATTTGATACGTTATTAATCTCCATATTTGACTTTAATTACTCCTTTGATTTGCATCATGTTTGAATCTTCCTACCATCTAATGATTTTTCTTGAATTTTCACGACTGGAACGCTGCACCTATGAACACCCCCACCAACTACACGCAGACTTTCTATAGATGGGATTCCACCGACACATGGAGGCCAGCTTACTTATCTGGGTGATCCATCACAGCCGTAGACCTCGAGATTCTGCGGAGACGATATTCTAACACCCCTACAGTTTTCTCCGCAGACTCCATCTCCAACACCTGTTCTGCCCCCAACACTTGTTTTGCCCCTAGCACCTGCACTGGACAACGCTTAGCTTTTTGGGATCTTCCAACAACTTATCAATTCTCAGATGGAGCAGGACAACATCTTTTGTGATAGCTTGAAAGAGGCTCTTCAGGCTAGTGATTCTCCCCGACTATGCCCTAGAACTTGTAAGGACTTCATGAACCTCATGCCCATGGAATTCTATTGGACGAAATGGATTCTCTATACTGATGAGTGGCTAAAGAATGTAGATCAGTTTCTTCGGATGGCTCGAGTTCCTAAAGATCTGAAGAAAGAGTCTGCCAGCATGTAGCTCTTCGACATCGCCCGAACGTGGTATAGAGATGAGCCCTGACTTTTTGCACAAGAGATAGAGTCCGTCAGCATGCAACTCTTTGACAGCCGCAGACCTTAAGGTTCAAGGAGTTGTTCAAGAAGAAGTTCTACCTCGACATAGCTCAAGACGCATTAGAGAGTCTGGAGCAGGAAAACCTCACCGTCGACGTGTACACCTCAAAGTTTTTTTTGCCTCAGCCACTTCAAAGAGAGCATGGTCAACACCCCTGAAAGAAAAGCTCGAAGGTTCAAGAAAGGATTATCCTACGAGATTCGCCTAGCCGTCGCCACCAGTCGAGCAACTTCCTACGAGAGATCTTGAAGGTCGCATAAGCAGTAAAAAAAGAGCTAGATCGCAGGTCGAAGAGAGACCGAGATGCATGCGGAGGATGTAGCAACCAATTGGGACCAGTAAAACATCCCAATGTTCCAGGGAAGACCTCAGCACAGCAGTATCAACCACATCCTCACTTCTAGCTATAGTTATAGCCTTCTGGTAGAGCTCCAGCACATCAGCAGAACCATCTTTCGGTTCGAGCTCCCTCTTTACAGCAAATTCAGTAGAGATAGTCAGCTCCCTCCTGCAGCTAATATAAGAAGCCGGTGCATATTTGGAAGGCGTATAGGAGATGAGTTGGAGCATATTTATTCTGTAGGTCGAGTGCACGCCAGATGAGGGAGTGTCCTGTAGCGCAAATTCGTATAGCTCAGGGGACAGCCCTTGCCCCGAGAGCACTGGCGAGCCCTGTGATAGCCCAACAGCAGAGTAGGCCCCTGCCCCCACATAGCAACAGCGCTTCATCTAGCACCAGTAGCGGGGTAAGGCTTTTGCCATGGCGGCTGAGGAGGCAGAAGCATCTACTGACGTAATAGCAGATTTTATTCTTTTCAAAACTTTTCCAGGTATTACTTTATTTGATTCTATTGCCAGTCATAGCTTCATATTTATAGCCTTTATTTTTAGACATAATATTGTATCTGAGCCCTTGGATTTATAATTATAAAATCTCGACTGGCGGAGGCATTATCCTAATTAAGAAAGAAAGAAATATATATATATATATATATATATATATATATATATATATATATATTATATATATATATATATATATATATATATATATATATATATATATTTATATATAGCCTGGCGTGCCATTCGATTTTCGAATTTTTTTTTTCCATTCCTCGTTCCAAAAAAAAAAAAAAACCACCATCACCCTAGGGCCCCACGCCCCCCCTTGGGCCCCGAGCCCTCCCACCCCCCAACAAAACTATCCGATTTCAACAATTCAAAATTTCGGTCTTTCGAAATTTTGAATTGTCACTACCCCAACTTTTGTGTCTTCTATTAGATTACTGTTTACTACTTTCATTACCAAGGCCTTTTGTGCTTTTTCGCCTATGGTAATACCTGTAATGCTCTTTTTGAGCCACTACTTTTATTTCAATAAATTTTGTTATATATATATACATTTATATATATATATATATATTATATATATATCTATATATATATATATATATATATATATATATATATATATATATATATATATATATATATATATATATATATATATTATATATATATTCTTTCTTTCTTTCTTATATATATATATATATATATATATATATATATATATATATATATATATATATATTATATATATATATATATATATATATATATATATATATATATATATATATATTTAAAAAAACCAAAGCCGGTGGACGACTCCATCCGACCTTGGCCCGGAGGCCGTGGCCATATATATATATATATATATATATATATATATATATATATATATATATATATATATATATATATATATATATATATATATATATAAGAAAGAAAGAATATATATTATATAATTTTGAATATATATATATATATATATATATATATATATAGATATATATATATATATATATATATATAAAAGAAAGAAAGAAAGAATATATATAATATAAAAAGAATAATATATATATATATTTATATATATATATAAAAAAAAAATTATATATATATATATATATATATATATATATATATATATATATATATATATATATATATATATATATCATATAGACTTTTGGAGGCTCTCGCGTGCGCAAACCTAGCGCCGCGGCAGTGATTTCTGATCGTTCATCCTTCGCCGACCCCGGCTTGGCCGTCGGCCAGGCCGGTGCCATGGCTGCACCCAAGTCCTTCGCGGATGCGGTTGCAGGCAGAGTTGATGCTCCTCCTCGGCTATCAGCTCGTGTGGTTTCCTCCTTTAAAGGAGCGCCCGCGATTTCGTTTACCGTGGAAGAGGAAGAAGCCCTGGCTGTTCCTCTGAAATATGCTCTCATTGGGAAGTTCTCGCATAATAAACCCCCGAGGTCGTTCGTAAAGTTTTACAAGGGTTTGACTTTAAGGGTTCCATGAAGGCAGGTGTTATTGATCGTAAACACATTCTTATCAGACCTTCACTTGAAGAGGACTTTCTACGGCTTCGTTCAAAGGAGATGTGGTTCATTGCTCGAGCTCCGATGCGTATTTTCAAGTGGGAACCAGATTTCACCCCATTGATTGAATCATCCTTCATGCCGGTGTGGGTTAATCTTCCCGATTTACCCCACCACCTATATGCCAAAGACGCGTTCTTTGCGATTACGTCGGTGATTGGGACACCGCTCAAGATTGATCGGGCTACAGAGGATTTGGCTCGGCCTAGTATGGCCAGGGTTTTTGTTGAGACTGATGCTGGGAAGCCTTTGCAGAGAAGAATCCGTATAAGCTTAACCAAGGAGAGAAGTTTTGGCAGAACGTGGAATATGAAAACACACCATTATATTGTAATCACTGCTTTCATCAAGGTCATACAATGGATACGTGCAAGCTGAAGAATAAAGGGAAGAATATAGTACAAGAGGAGGATATTGAGCCTAACACAACCATGCGTCAGCATCCTGCACAATTGCAAGTAATACCCAATCCTAGAGAGGATGAAAGAGTTAATGCGTGTAGCACTAACACTAATCCCTCAGGGGGGGGTATTAATAATGATCATGCAGCAGCCCCGGTTGCACCCAATATGCCGCCATCCCACGTCCCCCCTGGAGCAAAAACTCCGGCTCCACGTGGGCCTATCAGCGATGAGGAACAGGAAATCATCCCGGTCGCCGAGGGACGCCCGGATCCTATTGTTGACACGACGGAGGCGGTCATTCCTTCGCAGACCACTTTCGACGCCAATTTGTCACCCACGGAGGATATGGAAGAAGGAAAGATTCGGGGTCTTCATGGTTGTTGGGCAGATATTGTTGAGGAGGAAGAATTACTTGATCGGAGTGGTGATGGACCGCCGGATCCCATAGGGGGAGCCATGCCACCTGACAATGAAGACAACTCGGAGGCCGGCCAAGGAGTCCAAGACTTACATCAAGAGCCTACGCAGCACTAAATTCAGCATGCAACAGGACCTACTCAGAAGCGGAAGAAGGGGACGAAGATTGTGGAACCGACTGATCGAATCACGTGCTAGGCTGTAAGCAAGGCACAAGCTGGTATCCCTCAAACCCTTAATGTATAATTTCCTCATATGGAATGTTAGGGGAGTCGCCAATGCACTAACTCTTAAAAGACTGAAGACCCTTATAAGACTGCATAAAGTACATTTCCTTGCTATTATTGAACCCAATGTTGATAGTGAACAGCTTCTGCGGTTTCGGCTTAAGCTGGGGTTCTCCTATGCTTTTTCTAATGCTAAGGAGAATATCTGGGTTATGGCAAAGGCTAACAGCGAGATTGCACTTGTGGATGAGTTTGATCAGGCAGTCTCAGTTCAGCTTGTTGATCATGTATTGCCTGTTGAGACTATGGTATCGATTGTTCATGGGGACAACAAGAAAGAAGGCCGTAGGCTACTATGGGATAGACTTCTTCAACTTCAATGTTCTCAGAGGTTACCATGGATAGTTAGGGGTGATTTTAATGCTGTTCTCCCGACCGAAAGAGAAAGTGGAGGGTAGACGGGCCGAATCGGTGTCAATGTAGGAGTTTGCTAATTTTTAATTATCTGCTGGAGTGTCCGAATTGCCATTTACGGGAAGCGTATTCACTTGGGTGAAATCTGACAAGTCGGATCATCGTGCTTCACGCTTAGATAGAGTGTGCATGGATAGTTCGCGGCATCAATGGGCTCCTTGTTCGGTCGAAGAACATTTGAATCGGGCTGAATCTGATCACTCGCCTATCCTGGTTAAACTATTGGCACAGCAGCAAATTGTTCGTAAGCCATTCAGATTCTTAGATTTCTGGACCAAGCATGATGATTTCTTGCCGCTGATTCAAGGAGCTTGGCACTCTGTGGATCATCGCCATGGTCTCACGAAGGTTGCTCTTCGATTGGAAGCGTACAGGATGGCTTTGTCAAACTGGAGTCGTGCTACTTTCGGAGATCTTTTTTAATCAGTAAAGGAAGCTGAAGATAAAGTGCTTGCAGCTGAATTAGTTTACGAAGCGGACGGCTCTACGGAGAACAAAGCTGCTCTCTCCCAGGCTACTGTATTACTGAAACAACGAGTTCGTATTGAGGAGTATTGGAGGCAAAAGTCTCGGCTGAGATGGGACTTGGAGGGGGATAAGAATACGGCATACTTTCATGAATGCGTCAACTACAAAATGAAGGCTTTCCGTATACACTCGATCTCAACTCCTAATGATACTTTATTGACTGAAAAAGCCCAGATTCAATGTCATGCAGTTGAATTTTATTCGTAGTTGTATCAACGAGGGGAGATCGAAGAAGGTGATGAACTACTCTCGGTGATCCCATGTCTGGTTGAGGAGGATGAGAACGATTGTCTCATAGCCCTACCGGATAAGAAGGAGTTATTGGACACGATTAAATCTCTAGATGTGAATAGTGCATCGGGACCCGACGGCTTCTCTGTGAAGTTCTTCCTGAGATATTGGGGGATTATTGGTGATGATGTAACCGAGGCTGTGGGTATGTTCTTTGACGGCTTCTCTCTTCTTCGGGCGATCACGAACACATCTTTGGTGTTGATACCCAAGATTAAACACCCGAAATGCTTCTCGGATTATCGGCCTATTAGTTTGTGTTCTGTTTTAAACAAAATTATCTCGAAGACCCTTGCTATTAGACTGGCTCCTCTTCTTCCCAAGCTTATCTCCCCTGAACAGAGTAGCTTTATTAGAGGTCGTGAAATTGTTGATAATATCGTCCTTGCCCAGGAGATAGTGGCTAAGATGAACAAGAAGCATTGGGGAGGTAATGTGGCTATAAAGTTGGATATGATGAAAGCTTATGATCGCGTTGATTGGAGATTTCTTCTAAAGGTGTTGCGTAGATTTGGGTTCCACAACAAATGGGTTGATATGGTGTTAAGACTGCAGAACAATGTTTGGTTTTCTCCTCTTATTAATAGGGAATTTGCCGGATATTTCCAGTCATTCAGAGGAGTTTGTCAGGGTGATCCCTTATCTCCAGCCTTGTTCATCCTAGCAGCTGAGGCTCTCTTTCGAAGTTTGAAGCTATTGTTGTCCACTGAAGGGTTCACTCCGTTCATTTCTCCTAGAGGATGCAAGCCTATTACTCATTTATCATATGCTGATGATGTGCTTATGTTCTCAGCAGGTGATTTTCGATCGCTATCTTTGGTTCAGGATACTCTGCGAAGATATGAAGATGCGTCTGGGCAAAAACTTAATATAGCAAAGACATCACTCTATGTCGTAGAGAAAATGCATCCTGATCGAATAGCGGAGCTGGGAGATCGGACGGGGTTTGTCATTGGCTCTCCACCCTTCACATATCTTGGGTGTCCTATGGCTGCGGGTCGTAGGAACGCAAATATATATGACGAACTTCTCAACAAGGTTCGGGCTCGAGTTGATGGCTGGCATAACAAGATCTTATCACCTGGGGGAAAGTTAGTGCTTCTTAAATCTGTCCTAACCTTAATACCTGTATACACACTGGCTGCGTGTGATCCCCCGTGCTCAGTTCTGAAGCGAATGGAGGCTATGTTTAGCTCTTTCTTTTGGGGCTCGAGCAATGGTGCTCCCAAAAGAAAGTGGTTGGGATGGGATGCAGTTGCTCGCACTAAGTCGGAGGGTGGCCTGGGAATCAAGCGATTGGAGGATATTATGAAGGCTTTCACAATCAAATTATGGTAGAAATTTCGGACACAGGAAAGCCTTTGGGTACAATTTTTCATGTCGAAATATTGTTCTCAGATAAGCCCGCTGATCACTTCGAACTCCTCTTATGTTTGGAAGCGGATACTGGCAGGGAGAGAGATGGCTAATCAGTTCATTCTGCAGGACGGGATGGGGCTACATTGGAGAAGGGTGTCGGGTAGGTTCACGCTTGCCTCGGCGTGGGACATCTCTCGGAGACAATGGCCGCTCATTCCATCTTTCATTAATATATGGGGTACATACATACCCTATAAATGGTATATCTTGATGTGGCGGGTGCTGCACCATAAGCTTCCAACTGACGAGCATATTATGAGTATAGGGTATAGCATGGCTTCTAAATGTCATTGTTGTGTCCTTAGCTCGGTTGAATCCATGGAGCATATTTTTAACTCGGGGGAGTTGGTGACGGATGTATGGTTCCTCATGCAGCCGGAGTTCCAACTTAAGGGAAGGAGCTCGTCGTTGTTATAGAGATTGCATAAGTGGTGGCGGGGGAAACATCTTCATAGACGACAGATAGGAGTAGGGGCGATTATCTGGGTGTTATAGAAAAACCGTAACAAATGGTGCTACGAAGGTCACAAGCTCTCGACAGATTTGCTCGTGAAGGAAATCCATAGACAAATCTCAAAGGCTACAATCAGGTGTACACATTAGTTTGTCGGATGGATGGTTTGTCTTGTAAACATGTTTTGTTTTCACTATGGCTATGAATAAAATATGGTTCTTAAAATATATATATATATATATATATATATATATATATATATATATATATATATTTTATATATATATATATATATATATATATATATATATATATATTTTCTTTTATATATATATTCTTTCTTGTCGGGGACTATTCCTTTTGACGCTTGTTGGCGCGGATGGCCTCTGGGCCTCGCACCTTCGTTTGCTCTCGGCGCACCCCGTGATTCATATGTTTCTTCGGGAGACCCGCCGGGCGCAGCTGGTTCTTCGGGCGCTTTTGCTGTGGGCCCCTCTGGCGCACCCTGTTGGGCTGCTAGCTGGGGTGTCCCACCGGCTCAGTTGGGGGCTCCGATGGCGCCTTTCGGTTTGGGCTCACCGTCTGGTGCCTCGAACGTCGTGCGCTCGTCGGGGATCATGTAATCTGGCACAGTCGCCTCAGCTCGGAGCGAGCTGCTGGGTGCCACTGTTCCTTTGGTGGCCACGTTTAGCGCCGGTGGCTTTGTTTTGGGCGTGCTTGGCGCAGTCCCCTCTGGCACTTACTACGGTTATGCCACCCAACCCAACCCTCCTTATTCTGGTTGCACTTCCTGTGGGCGCTATCGATCCCCTCCCCTCTTTCCTTTCTCTCCCTGCCTCTTCGCCAGTACTTGCTTCGTCTGACGACGTGATGCTCCTCACAGATGCAGCCGGGCTTCTGAGTCCGTCGGGTGGCGTCCCGCTGCCTCTGGGCGCTTTCCAGCTTCTGGAACAGGCGCAGCCTGGATCTCCTAGGGGCCCGGACTCACCCCCTCCTAGCCGTCTCCTACTAACCCAGCCTCCTCCAAACGCCACCTAAACTCTCGCACTGGCGCATGTGGGATCCCCGTCATGTCTGTCCCCCACCTCTCTGGGCGCTAGCCAACCCCCTTTGGCCTCTGCGTCTTCTAGCGTAGCCCAACTTCCGGCTTCTCATATTTCGGGATCAAAACCAGCCCACCCCCATCTTTCACCGATGTCCTTCACCCGGATATGGCTCACCAGCCGGGGCCCCTCATCCAGGACGTCCCGCTCGCCGAAGTTGAGTATTCGCCGGCAGCTTCCATACCGACGGTACCTTTCACCGACTTGGAACTCTTTTCTCTGGCCTCCTCTTTCTCATTCTCCTTCGTCCTCAAATTCTCGTTTGGCTGTCCTAAACTCGCCAGGGTCGCAGAGGTTATTGCCAGTTGGCGGCTAATGGCTGGGTACAAGGTAGCCCTCCTCGACCCGAAGCATATTCTGTTACACCTTTCTTCCGACCTAGACTACAAGATGGTGTGATCCATAGGCATCGGGAGAGTCGACTCCCACCTGATGTAGTTTATCAAGTGGTCAGCTAACTTCAACACCCGGGAAGACTCTCCGACAGTGGCCGTCTGGGTCACCCTTCCCAATCTCCCCCTCGTCTGTTTCGTTCCGGCGGCCTTGCGACGTATAGCCAACTCCTTTGGGACTTAAGTGGCCACCGCTACGGAAACCAGTAACCTGACCAAAGCCCACTACGCCAAGATAAGTGTGGAGCTCGACCTCACCTCAGAGCCCCCAACCACATACTCATCGAACTCGGGAATCGAATTCATACCCAGCAAATTATCTACGACAACCACATAATCTTCTGCACTCACTGCAACTTACGAGGGCACTTATCCAAGCATTGCCTCCGCCTCCATCCCGAGCTGAGAAAGAAATCTGAACAGACAAAACCAAATCCCAAAGGGAACCGACATCAAAATGCGTCCAATCTCCCCTACTTCCTCTACCGAACTCCCATACCAGATTCTACTCCAGTGAAGGAGAATCCAGTAGAGACAACTCAGCAGATAAAGCCGTGGTCCCCTGCCATCCACCCGCCATTCCTTTGTCCAACCAGTTCAACGCCCTCGTGCTAGAAGCTATCGAATCCTCCCTGGAGATGGCGCTTCCTAACGACTTCGTCAGAGCCTCCGGAACGGATTCGAAGAATTCGGATGCCCTTCCTCCTGAGGCATCCAAGGAGCCCCTCCTAGAGGGAGAAGTGGAGTCCCTTCCAATATCCGTGAGCACTACCGACCATCATTTATTGTACGTTAACCCCGCCATTGTCGCCTTGGCTACTCTAGGACCGGAACAGGCTTGTAGTGGCCTCCAGGTTCTCGCCGCAGGAATCCCTCTCAAAGAGGAAAGAGAACAGATGGACTCCCCCAATGACTCCCTCCTCATCCTACTAGAACAAGCCGATCTCGATTCAGTTAGAGAAAAGGTCGCACCCCGCGACCCCAACGAGGACTCTAGCTCATCTGCCGAGAGAGTGGGGATAACATCCGTCGCTCCCAGGATCCAAAAATGCTCTGAGGAATCCAGCTCATCCTCTAAGAGAGTGGGGGCTACATCCATCGCTCCCAGAAAATCGAATAAAAAAGGGAACGCTAAGTCCCCGTCCATGCACACTAGGTCTATTGCTAAGCGGTCCAACCAACCCCACCCAAACACCCTTTAATGGTGAACATTCTCTCCTGGAATGTCCGCGGTCTGGCGAACAAATCTACTATGAGAAGAATTAGCAGCCTTAAGAAAACTCACAAGATCGACATCTTGATTATCCTGGAACCCAAAATCCCATACAAGAGACTCAAATCCATCCAATTGCAGTTAGGCTTCCACTCGGCCATAGCTGGCAGACACGACATTTGGATCCGCTGCTCCAAGGCCGTCCAAATCGGAGTCATCCATGAGTCCAGCCAAGCCCTTTCTTGCTAGATTAAACACCATCTGATCCCCAACCGCGCTATCCTCTTCGCGGTTCACGGTAGCTGCGACATAGTGGACCGCAGACACCTCTGGAACGATCTTCTCAACATCAACAATCACAACCACAACACCCTATGGCTTTGTATTTGAGACTTTAATGCCATCACCTACAGAGAAGAGAAAATTGGAGGCCGCCCCCCTCTCACCGCCATGCAAGACTTCAACAACTTTCTCTTCAACTCCCACCTCTCCTCCCTCCCGTTCACTGGCAATGCATTCACCTGGTGCAACATGCAGGTTGGCGACCATCGCCAATTCTTCCGTCTCGACAGGGCGTTATCGAACGCTCACTGGGTGGGTATGGGAACTACCTCCAAGCCTTCTCACCTTAATGCCATCGAATCCGACCATGCCCCCTACTGGTCGAAATCGCTAGCACTTCCAACCAGTCCAGGAAAAGCTTTCGTTTCCTGGATTTCTGGAACGAGCACCCACAATTTCTGGGGGTAGTCTCGAAAGCTTGGAACAGCTCGGACGCTACTGATCCTCTCAATCAGATGGCTCACAAGCTCCATGCTACAAGTAAAGCTCTGGCGGCTTGGAGCAAGCAAGCTTATGGTGACATCTTTCCAGCCATTCGCGAGGCTGAGGACGATGTTACTCGGGCAGAAGCCAAGTACATCAACGACTGTTCGCCTGAGACCAGGAAGGCTCTGAATCTCACCAAAGCTATCCTCAAATTCAGGCTTAAAATCGAGACTAATTTTTGGAAATAGAAAGCAAGGATCAAATAGGACAGCGAGGGGGACAACAACTCAAGATTCTTCTACGCCTGTATTTATGGACGTAGACAGAAACTAACTCTACACCAGATTGCCGCAGAAGATGGTACCAGGATCAGCGATCCTAAAGGTATCCAAGTGGTGGCTGCTAAGTTCTACTCTAGATTATTCTCCATGGATACGGTCCTCAAAGACAATACCTTCCTGGACGAGGTTCCCCACCTTATTACCGACAGAGACAATGCCCGGCTCGAACAGCCCCCTTTAGAGGATGAAGTAAAAGAAGCCATCTGGGACCTCGACACTCACAATGCGTCGGGGCTAGACAATTTTTTGGGTATTTTCTTTCGTACCTGTTGGGACATCATCAAGGTTGACATCCACAACGCGGTATCTGCCTTCCTCCAGGGAGCTACCTACCCTAGAGCCATCTCGAGCACCAACCTTATTTTCATCCCGACGAAAGATAACCCAAAAACATTCTAAAATTTCTGCCCCATCAGTCTATGCACCTTCACCAAAAAGATCATTTCCAAGATCATTACTTCCCGCATGGCAGGACTTCACCCCAAAATCATCTCGGAGGAACATAGTGGCTTTGTTCGGGGGAGAAATATCCAAGATAACGTCATGTTAGCCTAAGAGTTAGTCACCTGCATGAAGCTCCCAGCAAGGGGGGCAATATTGCCATTAAATTGGATATAGAGAAAGCTTATGACAGACTAGATTGGCAATTCATGATCTAGGTTTTTAGAGCTTTTGGATTTTCTGAAACTTGGACCAACACCGTGTGGAGATCGATCAGCAACTCGTGGTTCTCCACGATTATTAACGGCCAAGCGGACGGTTTCTTCAAATCCAGTCGAGGGGTTAGGCAAGGAGATCCCCTATCTTCCACCATCTTCATTATTACAACGGACGCATTAAGTAGAAACCTTAATAAGAAGGCGAGTTCCCCCAACTTCCAACACTTCCACACAGCTAGCGGCTGCCCGATCATCACTCACCTGGCCTTCGTCGATGATATCCTCATTTTCTCCTCCAGGGACACCAGATCTGTGGACGTCGTCCACAATACGCTCCAAAGATACGAAAGGTGCTCTAGACAGAAGATCAACTCGGACAAAAGTTTTGTCTACACCCACCATAATATCAAGAGAGGGCAAGCGGCTAGCATCTCTACCACAACCTCATTCCCCATCCAGCATCCTCCATTCCACTACCTCGGGTAACCCCTCGTGTATGGCAGATCTAACGTCGGGATCTTCGAGAACCTGATCACCCGCATCAGAAAAAAGATCAAAGGCTAGCACAACGCCACGCTTTCCCCTGGAGATAAGATAATCCTCATCAACCATGTCCTCACTTCCATTCATGTCTATACCCTGGCTGCTTGCTCCCCTCCCAAGAAAGTTCTCTCATAAATTAAGAGCCTCTTCAGCAACTTTTTGTGGGGATACAGCGGCGGCCACGACAAGCACTATTGGGCCAGCTGGGATACCATGACACGGCCTACCGGGGAGGGGAGCCTAGGTTTTACTAAACTCTCTCACATCGTTAATGCTTTCTCTATAAAATTATGGTGGAAGCTTCGCACGAGTAAGAACCTATGGTCCAGGTTCATGAAGGCCAGATACTTCAAGCACACCCATCCGTCTACGGCCATCGTGAAGAGCAGATCCTCAGCAGCCTTGCATCGCATCGTCATCGATCGGTCCCTCGTCAAACCAGCGATTCGCCTTAAAGTGGGCAACGGCGAAGCTTCGCCTTTTATGGAGCGCTAGGTCGGCGACTTCTTGATTCCCAATATTTTAGCAGCCCCCAAGAACAGCTCTATCAAGGACTTGTGGGACCCCACTAATAACTCTTAGAATTGGAACAAAGTTCGGATATGGGCTGGGTTAGAGGCGGTCGAGGCCATTCGTCGTAGCAGAGTGAAGATTGGTCCGGACGTTGATAAGCTAGAGTGGTCTCCAGATGTCAATAGGGCTTTCTCGGTTAAGCTGGCCAGAACAGTGATCCTAGGCAATGAGGCTCCATCTCCAACCATTGCATCCTTCTGGCAAAGCTGTATCCCAAAGAAGTGGTCCTTTCTCATTTGGAGAGCCCTTCGTAACATCCTACCAACTGATGACACTCTCAACACCGTTGGGTTCAGCCTTACTTCAGCCTACACTTGCTGCTCTGATCGACAGTCGAAAACGGTCAACCACATCCTCAGATAAGGGGAACTACCGAGCATGGTTTGGAGAACCCTCTCCCAGCGTTGTAGACGGCCTCACGGGGATGACAATTACCATCTCATGGCCAAATGGGCTTTCACGTCCCATGGCCACCAGATCGTTGCTACGGCAACAACATGGGTGCTCTGAAAAAATAGAAACAAGGCTAGATATGAAAGTCGTCAATACAGCGGAGACCAACTCATACGGGAGACCATTCGTCAATGCCACAAACGGAGATCTCTCTGCAATCATGGCCAGACAGTTTTCTGGGACACCCTCCTATCTTCGGATTAGTCGTGTTGCCTCTAGGTTTCCTTTTCTTTTGTCAGTATACGTGTATAGGCTTCGGCATTTTGCGCCTTATGGTATACTTGTAAAGGTTCGGCCTTTCGGCCTTTTTGAATAAAATGGGTGGTTGAAATTTTTTTTATATATATATCTATATATATATATATATATATAAATATATAAATATAAAAATATATATATATATATATATATATATATATATATATATATATATATATATATATATATATACCGTTGGGAACGGTGGAGAACCCCGGCGCAGTGGCGCGGGTTCGAGCCCCCTTGGAGGCATGCCTCCAAGCACCATTAAGAAGTGGACACCCACATATATATATATATATATATATATATATATATATATATATATATATAATTTCCAACGGGTCTTCTGATCCATCGGGTGGGGAGAGCACCTGCGGTGCAGGCGTCGGACGTCCCATCGACAAACACCTCGGGTACGCTGCTCCTGGCGCACAACCCGAGGTAGTCTCGGAGTTTTACGCGCATCCCTCTGCGAGTAACTCTGGTTATTACGCTTCTCTTGGAGCAGCGTATAACCCTTCCATCGATTTTGCTGGTGGGTCCCACCCTCCTACGGATCGACGCTTCTCTGATTTTTACGCGTCCGATGGAGCCGAGTATAACCCTGGTGGGTCCCATCCTCCTGTGGATCAGCGCTTTCCTGATTTTATGCGTCCCATGGAGCCACGTATAACCCTTCTTACTATCACTCAAGTGGGCCCTACCATCTTGAGGACCAGCACATCTCCGATTTTTATGCTGCCAGAGCTGCAGCGTATTTTCCATCCGTCTTTCCCGCTCGTAGGACCCTACCACCGCCACCAGCTCCTGCTTACGCGCCCCCTACTGTCCTCCTCCCCTCTACGCTGACCCCCATGCCCTCCTTTCTACGGCCCTGACCCCCCTTTCCACTCGTTGCTCTCCACCCCCCTTTCCTCACCGTTGACCTCCCTCCCAATCCTTAATTTGCCCATCCCGACCTCTCCCAGATTCTCCTCACAACCCCTCCTCTCAACCGCCCCCACACTTCCCCTCCAAATCCAACCCCCTGCTCGACTAGCGCTCCCTCCGTCCAAGCCCCCCCCCCCGCCCCTTCCGCGGCCCTCTCTCCCCAGTAATCCCCTTCAGTCGCAGAGTCGCCGGTATCAGGGCATCTTTAGTGACAGATCCCATCGTTTCTTCTCATCATTGTCAGGCAGATTCTGCCGTACAGGCGGTGCATCCACCATCTCTTGGAACGGCCCCCACACCGTCCTCTCCAGCCTTGCAGGCAGATCACTCTTCTCTTCCCCCAATTCCAGGTCTTTCCCGGCCGGTACTGGACCCCTATCGACCAGTCAAGGACCCCCCATTCAAGATTGATCCTTCCCTCATCAGGACCCAGGACCCCCTTCCAACGGAGCAGTCAAGCCTTCTTATGCCGCAACTCTGCGCCCGGACCTAGCTCCCCCGAAAGCCCTTCTTCTCTCCGACGTCCACCTCCCGGACATTGAATACTCGCAAGACTCCCCAACTCCTTCGATCCCTTTCTCGGACTAGGAAATAACCTCTCTGTCATCCTCATTTACCCACACCTTTATCCTCAAATTTTCTTCTGGATGTTCCAAACTATCCAAAGTTCAGGAGGAGATAGCAAGTTGGAGACTCTCGATGGATTACCGGGTGGCTCCACTTGACCCAAGACACATGATCCTCCACCTCTCCTCCGTCAGTGACCACAGGACAGTGTAGGCCAAGGACACTTACAGAATCGACACCTACCAGATGAAGATCATTAAGTGGTCACCAAACTTTAATACCAAAGTGGATTCAGCGACGGTCGCCACCTGGGTGACCCTGTCCAACCTTTCCCTAATATGCTTTGTCCCAGCGGCTCTCAGGCGTATTGCCAATTCGTTCGAGACGTACGTGGCAACTGCGCCAGAAACCAGCAACCTCACCAAAGCTCACTATGCCAAAATCTGTGTGGAACTCGAACTCTCCTCAGAACCTCCCAACTCCGTTACCATCGAGTTGGAAAACCAAACCCACACTCAATAAATTATCTATGATAACCACATAATATTCTGCAACCACTGTCACTAAGAGGTCACCTTCCTAAGCACTGTCGTCGACTTCATCCAGAACTCAAGAAGAAATCTACCCGGACAGCTGCTAAGTTTATAGAAGGAAGGTCTCCCAAGTCACCTCTGCTAACCCTACCGAACACGTACACTAGATTCAGCTCCAGCGATAGCGAAACCGACAAGAGTGTATCCCACAGCAAAGCCCTGATCTCCTTTAAAACCCAACATATCACTCTCTCCAACCAATTTGACATTCTTGAATCAGGTGACACGGCAGCATCCCCGGAGGCAGCAGGCCCATCAGCTACTTTATCCCTCCCCAACACATTGCCCAACTCCCCTATCACGGAGAAGGCAGTGGCAATCCCTGACAGCAGCAAGGCTAAGCACCAATACCGCAACGAGGACCCCGTCGCAGTTACCTTGGCAATCACCAACGGCGATGGTGATCAATAAAACATGTGCGAAGACCATATTGAAGAAGACCTCACGATATTAGGGCCAGACCTAGCAAGGAGAGGACTCCAGGTTCAAGCCGCAGGCTTTCCTCTCCAGCAAACAGCTCTTCTCAATGAGAGTGCCAACGACTCACTAGCCATCCCCACCGAGGACCCCTCTCTGGATTCCGCAGGGGAGTTGATAGATCCCACCACGGTCCATCTCGCGCAATCCTCCAGCGACACTATCATCTCATCCCAGGCGAAAGCTTCCACCTCGATCGGGAAATATGCCAAAAAGGAAACGACGAAGCCACAGCCAACCAAACTAGATCCGCCACCAGGCGGAACAAAAAACCCTCACAAAACTTTATTAATGCTTAACATCCTATCTTGGAATGTCCGCGGCCTGGCGAACAAAACCTACATTAAGGAGAATTTTCAGCCTTCGGAAAACCCACAAGATAGATATCCTCATCATAATTGAACCCAAAATCCCCTCCACCAGATTAAAATCAATTCAGCTGCAACTAGGCCTCCCATCGGCCATAGCAGACAGACACGATATTTGGATCCTATGTATGAAAAATGTCAATATTGGAGTCCTCCAGGACTCTTGGCAAGCCCTCTCCTGTTGGGTGGAACACCCCATACTTCCGAAATGGGCCATCCTATCGGCAGTCCATGGTAGCTATGATATCGCCGAGCGAAAACACCTCTGGAACGATCTTCTCGACATCCATCAACTCAACATCAACTCCCCTTGGCTTTGTATTGGGTACTTTAATACGATCACCTGCAGAGAAGAGAAAATCGACGGTAGGCCTCCCCCCGTCCCCGCTATGCAAGATTTCAACAACTTTATCTTTAATGCTCACCTAACCCCCCTCCAATTCAAAGGCAACGCTTTCACCTGGTGTAACATGCAGGAAGGTGATCGTCGCTAATACTCAAGACTGGATAGGGCCCTTACGAATGCTCGTTGGCTCGGAATGGAGATCAATTCCAATCTGACTCACCTAAACTCTACTGAATCTGACCACTCCCCCCTAATGGTTGAAATTCATAACAATACTAATCCCCACAAGAAGAACTTCCAATTTCTCAATTTCTGGACCGATCACCCACAATTTTTGGGCATCGTTGAGGAAGCTTGAAAAAGAGACGACTATCCCGAACCCCTCTTGCGGGTGAGCAACAAACTCAAAGCAACGAGGACCGCCCTATCAAATTGGAGCAAAATGCCTTCGGGGATATTTTTCAAGCTATGCGGGTAGCGGAGGACGATGTCTCCCGTACCGAAGCAGTATTCATCGCGGACCGATCTTCCAGGGCTAGGAAAGTCCTGAACCTCACCAAGGCCATGCTCAAATTCAGACTCAAAGTGGAGACAGACTTCTGGAAGCAGAAAGCACGGTTGAAATGGGACAGCGACGGGGATAAAAACTTAAAATATTTCTACGACTGCATCAACGGCCGTAGACACAAACTATCGATCCACCATATCACTGACGATAACGGAAACCTCAAGACTGACTATAAGAGGATCCAAGCAGCAACCGCGGACTTCTTCTCCAAATTACTCTCCAAAGAGATGGTCCACAAAGACAGATCATTCCTGGACCAAATCCCCGCCCTCATAAATGATGACGACAACGCCCAATTGGATCGCCCTATGATCGAGCAGGAAGTTAAAGAGGCTGTATGGGCTCTGAACGAGCACAACGCCCCCGGCCCAGACGGATTCTCAAGAGGCTTCTTGCGCACCTGCTGGGAAATTATCAAACAGGACATCACTGAAGCGGCTACCACCTTTCTCGAAGGAGCCACCTACCCCAGAGCCATATCTAGCGCCAAGTTGATCCTTATACCGAAAAAAGATAATCTGAAATCCTTTCGTAATTTTCGACCCATAAGTCTGTGCACCTTCACTAATAAAATTATATCCAAGATCATCGCTACCAGAATGGCGGGTATGCTACCCAAAATCATCTCTGAGGAACAAAGCAGCTTTGTTCGTGGGAGGAACATCCAGGACAATATCATGCTAGCTTAAGAGTTAATCACCTACACGAAGTTTCCAGCCAGAGGGGGCAACATCGCCGTCAAAATTGACATAGAGAAAGCTTACGACAGACTGGACTGGCAATTTATGATCTGGGTCTTCAGGACTTTCGAATTCTCGAAAAATTGGACTAACACCGTGTGGAGATCCGTCAGTAACTCATGGTTCTCCACAATTATCAATGGTCAATCTGAGGGCTTCTTGTAACATCCAGTTTTCCAGATGAGGGTAATTTTAAAATTTTGTAATTATAATTATTATTGTTATTATTTATTTCGTACTATGAGTTTTGGTAATTTTTAATCATTTTAAACTATTTAAAAACTATTTTAAGTCATGACTTGTAATTTTGATGTGCTGCTAGTAAAACCCAAGAGACTGTCTGACCTAGAGCCTAACCAAGTGATTAGAGATATTTATTTATCATTTTTAGCCTAGGGGTAATTTGGTCATTTTGGTTTATTAGAATTATTGGTTAAAATATTGGATTAGGATTCCTAGTTTGGACTTTAACTTATTGAGACTTGTAGACTAGCCTAGAACCTAACCCTAGCTATGGTAACCCTAGTCTAACTTGAGTTAACCCATTTTAGTAATTAGAGATTAGTTTTAGAATGAGGGGATTTGGTTTAGTGAATTTAAGTCATGACTTATGGTTTTATGAATTGGCTTATGACTTCATGACTTAATTGATCATGACTTAAGCCCATGGGCCAATTTAGGAAACCCTAACCCTAATTATTCCACTCATGACCAGCCATAGGAGAAACCCTCCCTATTTAATGTCATGTTGAGGAGTTCTTGCCTCTTTTAGAGCTTGACCTAGAAATTGAAGAAAAGGTATTTTCTCCCCTTCCAAAAATCCCCATAAATTCATTTTAATTCCTTTTTAATCCTAGTCTTTTGCATTAGGATCTAATTCTTGGTTGTTTATTATTTCTAGAGGTTAATCTCAGTTTTTGGTTCATTTGGAGCTTCGGAGTTGGTATTTGGAATCTTTCCATTGGGGCTTTCTTGGAGGATTGACACACATAGGTAAAAACCCTCAAACTATGATTTAATCCTAATTTTTGTGCATAATGGCTTAGAAATAAGTGTCCCCTAGCTATTGTAGAAATTTTGTGTCATTTGCATTAGGTTACATGTCCGTATCGGACACATATCGAACCAATAGGCTAGGTGTTCGACGAAATGCCCGAACCGACTCGATTTGCTGTTTTTGCAAATCTATTTGAATGGAAACCTAGATCTAGGGTTTGCTTATAGATTTCTATTATTTTTTCCTAATTTTAGTTTTGTGTCGTGTCCACACGGGGACACAAACACGCTGACCGCGCGCACGTGCACTGTGTCCAGCATCACGGGGCTCATAACTCCCGACACAGGACACGTGGACACGCCAAAATTGGTGAGCATGATGGGGCATTGTCTGCCACCATCCTCCCAAAATTTGGGTTGATATGGTTGTATGTGCGAGGAGAAATCCTCCCCGCACTGGCCATACGGCCTGTCGATGCGCGCGCAAAAGCGCTGCTGATACGCGATCGTATCAGACATGACACGTGTCGTAGACATTATGCAGGCGGTCCTAGGGGTAGCCCTACCCCTGGTGCACGTGTACGCAAGGCCACGTGTCACCACGTGGCCTGTGTCGCGTATGGGACAAGCGTACATACGTGTACGACATTGTGCACTGTGTAGTGCACTCGTGTGTCTTTGAGTGTGCTGGACACGTTCGTGTCCACTTGGTGGGACACGAATACCTTTTTTGACACGAGTAAACTTGTTATATATATTACCAACCAATTAATTGACATATTAACCTGTTTTTAGCATTCAAAATTGAATTTCCCATTTCAACTGATACATGCTTCCCTGTTCTTCATTTCTGAATTTTAATTCCTATTTTAACTGAATCTTGGTGTTAGATTTTCATGATTGGATTCATGTACATATGTATTAGTACCTGCTGAGTTGGTTTTGCAAGTTAGATTAGGTTTTATGATCTAGTAATGGATTTTGAATGTGGTTTGGGGGCTGTGCTATGAATCGACTGATACAATGTTCTGAAATAGAAATCCTGAACTTTAAATTCCTATTCTAACTGAAATGTGATGTTCAAATTATATGTTAGATTCAAGTACACCTGTGTTAGTTACTGTTAGGATGGACATTCATGTCAGAATAGGTTGTTTCAAGAGAAATAGAAATTCGAACATAGAAATGGGCTAAAAATGATAGCCTGAATCACACATTTTCCTGAAATTAATTTCTAACTTTAAATCCAGTTTTTAAACTAATTTTTGAATGTTCAATTGCCATGTTGATTCTTACACATGTTTATTAGACTGCTATATGTTAATTGTTGACTGGTGTGAGGTTTTCAACTTTCGAATTAAGTTTTGGGTGGTTGAACTGTCAATGAATCACTATACCCTATTTTGAATTGCTTAAACATTTAATTCCCTGTTTAACTGAATTTGATTTTGGATTTTGGATTAGGTTAGGGGTCCTTAAGTTAACTGTTGGTTTATTATACACTGTCATTTTATTTTTTCCTTAAAACCTGATAATAGGCTTCGATTGGTCATAAAACTGTCATGTTGATCACCTCACTGATTTCCTAATCCTATTTGTCACTGCTCTCTAATACACACCTACACATACGTGCTCTACACCATCACTAATGTAAACTGTCACTTGGTTCATTTTTCTGAAAACCAAATTGTTGGACTGCCATTGACACATTACCCTCTCATAAATTCTACTCTACACACACCCACACTTTATGGTATCACACTCACACCCTCACTCTACTGTTCACATGTACACACATACACCTTGACACAAGCACATATATTCCTCCCTATCACTCTTTGTATATATATATATATATATATATATATATATATATATATATATATATATATATATATATATATATTTTATATATATATATATATATATATATATATATATATATATATATATATATATATATATATATATATTATACAAAAAAAAATATATATATATATATATTATACATATATATATATACATATATTATAATATAGCCTATATATGTATAATGTGGTTATTATATTAATTTAGATATAGTTTAATATTGTAATGTGTGAAAATGCATGATATAGCTATATGGCCTATGGCCTATATACAGGGCAAATAGCCTATGGGTGTATACCTATAGCTTATAGCCTGTGTATATGGTTTGAATGCCAGTATAGGTGTGCAGTTGGCTTGTATAGCCTAGATATGGTGTGTGCATGCTAGAATAGGTTGGTTACGCTTAGTGAGACTTGTTTGGCTTAGGTTTGACCTAGTTGACCTAGTTTGACTAGTCTAGTTTGACTGGAGTCGACCGAAAGTTGACTTTAGTCCAGTTTGACCCCAAACATCATGTAGATGCATTGTAGCCATCTGTTATATCATTTTAGACTTATAGTGACTTGTACTGTTCTATAGGAGACAGACACCACTCCTCGGACAGTAAATACTCTCCAGATACTCATGATACAGGCGAGTACATTCTCTGATCATTTTATATCTTGTTTAGGATTATATTTTCTGCTTTAGATTATTTTACTTGATGCTGACACGTTGGTAACACGGATTAGTACTATATGGATCTTGTCGTACGATGTTATCCGCTTAGCAGATACGTCGGGTATTTCATGTTCGTGTACTTTATCGTGAGCATCATGTACTTCTTGTATTCGTCACATTCGTGTGCAAATCGTGTGAAATCGTGTATATTCATGTGCTCACATGATCTTCGTGTACGACTATACTTCGTGTGCAATAACATAACTTGGCTAGATCCTTGTGTATTGATTGGGGCGGAGGAGTAGAAGTGGTTATGTATTCAATCCAGTAGATTACTCGTGTGCAACCTTTTTAGATTACTCGTGTGCAACATCGTGCCTTTACATAACCATCTTGCGCTCTGAATCAATAGTCACTGTTAGTTCTCTATATACTGTAGCTATTTACTTACAGTCTCTCTCTTTTGCATGTTTATATTTCCTAACATGTTATGATTTATTGAGATGTACTGTACTCGCTCCTGTCCTGACTGGACCTGTTGAAAATTTTACAGTAAATGATGAGGCTCTGGTGTCTACCCATTATGGTGCAGCTTTAGACAACAATTGTGACTTGGACCCACTTGCAGTAGAGGATCTACCACCAGTGGTTTAGACTGCTAGCTTAGACTCTTACCTTGTCTTCTTATTGGTACATTATTATATATAATGGGAGTTTGTTTTGTCTGATGTTTCTGGATATGTATTTATCTTAGACACTTAGACTTTATCTGGATTGTTTTCTCTGTGGATTTATTCTGTTCTTATCTATCTATCTATCTTTTATTGTCACTACCACATTTCTAGTATGGGGGTATTTTGGTCATTTTGAATTTTTGGGATTTATTTGGAATTATTATGAATTATTGAGGTTTATTAGAATTTATATGATTTTTGGTATATTTTAATTAGGGGTTATTCTAGACTTTGACTAGTGTTGACTTTGGAGCCTAACCTAGAAGCTAACCCTAGTTTTAGTGACTTGGTTAGATTATGAAACCCTAGGTTAATTTAAGTTAACTATATTCTAGTCATTAGAATCAATTTGGGAATAGGAATTCGAATAGATTTTTGATTAATGACTTATGACTTCACAAGTCATGATTAATGACTTAAGCCCATAGAGGCCCAAGCCCAACACCATGTAAACCTAACCCTAACCCTAGCATGGCCGACCACCTAGCCTAGGGATTCCTACCCTATAAATACTCTCCTCCATTAGGTTAAGCCTCTTTAGGAAAGTTCACATTGGAAAAAGAGGTAAATTCCATCTTTATAAATTCCTAGAAAATCTAGTTTAATTCCTTTTTAATCCAAACAAATTGCCTTAGATCCTAATTTTAGTATTCTTGCTGTTCATGGAGAATTATTCCAGCTTGGGATCAATTTGGGGAAGTTTGCTAACAAGGAGGAGGATCTAGAAGGAGGCTTTTTCTTGAGGATTTCACCACTAGGTAAATCACCCTAAACTCCATTTAATTCTGGATTTCTTTGCACGAAGACCTAGCCCTAGGTGTCCCTTAGCTATAGGAATTGGTTTCGTGTCAAGGTGGACTTATTTTGTGTCCGTATCGGACACGTATCCGACTGTAGGCATAGGTGTTTGTCGAAATGCCCCAAAGGGCATTTCGAGTTGATTTTAGGGAAGTATTTGAATAGAAAATTATGTTTTCATGTTGCTTGTGTGTTTCTACACGTCTGAGGTGATTTTGAGCCGTGTCCGAGTCATACTGGACTCGTGGGCACAGTCCCCTCACGCGGCTACAGTATTCTCCCGCTACTCGGGGGCATTTTCACTTTGGACACAGTACGTGGACACGTGATACATCGAGGACACATTGGGGCAGTGTCTGACACGACTCTCCCCAAATGGCACGACCTTTCATGTCGTGTCGAGGGAATACGAGACACAGCACTGATTTTGTACTGGGTTCGGTTCAGTCCCTATCGCTGTAGAAGCATGAAAAAGAATAAAGAAAGATCCATGCGGCCAGAGAGCCCCATGCGGCTCAGAGAGTTCATGCGACTCAAAGCATCCATGCGGCTCGAGCGTCTATGCGGCTCAAACAAGTTCTATGCGGCTCAGAGAGAAGCCACGTGGCCTGCAAACAGCTCTTCCGATGGTCCTTTACTACATTAAATGCCTTGACGGCTGACAGCTCCGACAAGTTGACAGTTCAGACACAAAGATATCATTATGACTGACTCATAAAGACGGACTCCTAGGGAAGCGAAGAAAATCTCTGACATGATCCCCTGAGATTCAGAAACTGTCATACGGCCTTGATACGTGGACAGTCATATGCGGCTCAAGTAGAGACCATCATATGCGGCCCAAGCGGAGGCTCCCCCATGCGGCTCATAAAGACTAGCCCCATGCGGCTCACTAAGACTGTCTTCATGCGGCTCACGAAGACTAGCCCCATGCGGCTCACGAAGACTATCTTCATGCGGCCCATAAAGACTATCTTCATGCGGTTCACGAAGAAGGCACCCATCATGCGGTCATCCACACTCATGCGGCTCAAATCATTACCATGCGGTCCAAATGTTCAGGGGGCCACTCTCAGGCAGCCTTGACACGTGGCCAGCCTTATGCGGCCCAATAAGGAGCAACTTTTCTACGGCTTAGATTTCTGCTGTGGCTTGCAGTTACGACACGTGGCATGATAGCAGGGCACGTGGCATCAGATTGATCGAAATCCCTCAACAAATCCCAATAAAATATTAGGATCAAATCAGATCATTTGCAAACAAGCAAATTAATGACACGTGTCGAGAAATCCGAGGTTGGCATGACAAATCAGGAGGATTTATGTCAATCAGCATCAATTACCCATAAAAGATTTAATGTAATCACATTTATTGCTCAAATCTCGATGAACGGCCCAGATCCAGTGATCCTTAACCGCCGACTTTCAAGAATGGGCAATCATTGTAAACCCTAATGAGGCTCCCCACTCTTATAAATAGCAAGGTGCCATTCCCTTGCAAAGACACACAGAGACACAGAGACATACATACACAGAGAGAGATATACAGAGAAGACCTATACAGAGAGAGCCAGAGAGCCAGAGAGAGAGCCTGAAAAGAGAGCATTTCTTTATCAACGCCGAGCAGTTCTTCTACAAGAGCCAAGGCTGCACCCGATCGTCCAAGGAGTAAGGCAGAGCTGCCGTCGCTTTCCCGAGCCTCTATCGTCACCCCCAGAATCTAAAATAAATAATTATACTTAGATTGCTGTACCTAGGTTTTCGTCCCTAGGCTTTTTTTGTACAAGCGAGTTTGTATTGTGAAGTAAAAGTCCAGTCCTCCGATAATTGTTCTGTTCTTTTATATTTCATGGCAAACACGATGGCGACTCTGCTGGGGATAAACTTCTCCACAGCTGAGGAGTTGGTGACGCAATCGGATGCAGCCAAACTTGGCTCTACGCAACAGAAGATGGTCGTCCGCTTCGACCAACAGGCGTTTGAAGAAATGCTCTCTGAAAGAAGTGCTGGCCCGGTCTAGAGGCGAACCCGCACAAAGAAGGCTCGCTGCGAGTGCAGACCAAAATTATTTGCTCCTCCCTAAGCTCTGGACGGAGTACTCTCTGCTACCCAAGACGGCGAAGGCGACTCTTATACGGTTCAACTTCAAGCCGTAGAGGACTCTGCTGTCCCCAAGTTTGGCAAAGAAAAGCACTACGATGCTGGACTTGTAGGGACAAAGAGTGATTCTATGCACCCCAAGAAGAAGCCGAATGCTCATAGGGCCAAGTCTGCCAACCGTATGGGGGATGCTCATGCGGCTGAGTCTGCCAGCCGCATGAAGAAGGTCTATGCGTCCAGATCATCCAGCCGCATGAATAAAACTCATACGGCCGAGACTCCCAGCCGCATAAAGAAAGCCTATGCGGCTACGCCTGCCAGCCGCATGAAGATTATTGATGACAGTCGCATGACGCCTACTCCACGTGCCTCTGTCTTCGACCGCCTCTCCTATGGTCCTGATCTCTTGTGCTCCCAAGAAGATATGTCTGACTCTCTCTAGCATCACTTAGACTCTTCCTACTATGTGCCCTTACATACTAGAGCGAAGAAGTCTAGGGCAGCGCGAGCTTGGCAAGCTCGATCCGTTGATCTGACCTCTGACCATCCGAGCATCTCGCATACTGTTATGCGGGCCTCAGATGGGAAGTTGTACAGAACCACTCGAGTCCAGCCCCCGGCGGCAAACGGACAGAGAGGTTCGCAAAAGTCTCCCAAAATCCAGAGAGCAAACATGGTCGATCCAGACCCATCTGACTTACGTGAGGCTATCCTCCACAAACGCAAGGAAAGAAAAGGTGCATCGGGGTGCAAAGAGTCCTCCCACGAACGTCACTGCACCCAAGTCATCGTCAACTGCTGTTGCAATAACGCGACGATACTAAAAGACTGGCAGTTCGTCTTCCAAAGACTGCAACAACGATGTTCGGAGGATGAGGCATTTCCCGTCGTCTCCTGCAACTCTGCTCAGAAAGTCCCCGCCGATGGGAGAGGGAAGAAGACAAATGTTCCCAGCCAGAAGATTTCAACCACTATGACTAAGAAACTGTCGTCTAAGCGGGTGCCCACCACCGAAGTTTTCCAAGGTACCCGTTCTAAGATGAAATCTACTATAGTGGGAGATTCGTCGTCCACACCACTGGGGGTTGCTGGGACTGGGGGTAGCACTCCTCCAAACCTCCACGATAATCTAATGTTCCAAAAAGACGAGCCGGGGGAAACAACTCTCCCATCAGATGCAGCAAACCCCGACATCCCCAAGGACGTCCATAACTCCCAAGACGAGGCAAACTCGGAAATTGGGGGTACTGTTCCTTCTGAGTCCGAACCAGAGGAAGACATTCCCACATACCCCGATGACTTCTCACTACAGGGGTATGATTCAGAGGGCGCTTTCTCCACCGTTCCGTCCATCTCTCCTCATGAAAAGACGGTGTTCATGACGGACAGCAGCCAACGTGGTTCCAGTGATCGCCAACGCATCGACACTCTGGAGGCCATACTGCATGCCTTGGTTAAGTCTGTGGACGAGATCAAAGCGGCCCTTCCAACTCTGCAAGGAGGGATGCCTGCCCAAACAAGTGCGGGTCCCGCGGTCAATGCGGACTCGAATTCAACGGCACCGAATCCGGGCAACAATCCTCCTGAAGTAATAGCCCCCACCGCTGTGGATGAGGCCCGAGAAGCGAGAAGAGAGGTCCAAGAGCTCCAAGCCATGTTTCACGCTCGAGAAAACTCTCAAGACCTCAGAATACGGTAACCGTACCCTGCTGTATGGAGGGATGTCCCCTTTCCACCAAGATATAAGCCGTTCAATATCAATCCTTATGATGGCAAGACCTCTGCAAGTCGGTACATCACTTACTTTGAGGTCACCACCGACCATCTGCCCCATGACGATGCCATCCTCACACGATTATTCATTAGGGCATTGTAAGGGGTCGCCTTCGACTGGTATCGCAGCCTGCCAGACAACTGCATCCACTCCTTCGCCAGCTTCAAGCACATGTTCTTGGAGAGATTCTACGAAGTAGGGCAGGACATCACAATGTCCACCCTCATGGATGTCGTCCAAGGAGAGAAAGAACTGACAAGGAACTACATTGAGCGGTTTCGCCAAACCGCAATGAAGCTGCCTTCTGGAAATCCGGATTCCTCCCTGATTGAAATTTGCTAAAAGAGATTGCTCCCAACAATCAGTCTCTGGATGGGCGAAAGTCAATTCAAGGACTGGAAGACATTTATCATCAGTGCCACAAGTGCCGAAGAACGGTTGAAGAAGGCTCGCCAATTGGGATTGTACATCTCGGACGGAGAGAACAAGGGCAAGCGTCCTAACACCAACAACGACAATAGGGGTAGTCCCTCCAACAATCGGGACAGCAGGGGTAAGCAGGCTATGGTGGCCGATACAGCCCAAAAACCTGAGTCAAAACCGGTAGACAAACAATGGCCGCAAATCACCTACTCCTTCGAAGACGGCCACGTCAAGCCCATCTTGGACATGCTCATACAAGGAGACAGAATTCAGCTTCCACCACCAAGACGGGAACCTCGGCCGGCAGAGATGGAGAACCCAAAGTATTGCCATTACCACTGCTATGACCACCATGCTATACACGACTGCTACAAGCTAAAATGGTACATCCAAAATCTTATCGATTCGAACGCTCTGGCCATCGATTTTGAAGAGGTAATAGTGGCAGCCAATATGGTGTCGGTACAATTCGGCAGCTTTCCTCCGACGGAAACTCAAGACGGTGTGGTCCCCATCCCTCTGGCGATAATAGAGATTGCTAATCTTCCACCTCCCCGAGATCAGGCTGCTGGTCTAGTGCCCCTCACCACATCACGAGGGGAGGTCATGTGGGTCCAGCCAAACTTGGTATCAGAAGTGACTCAGCCCACACCATCTTCTATTTGTAAGAAGAAGAATGGAAAAGTCAGGTCCTGCCGCACAATCTCGGCAGATATCGAAGAAGCTACAGCCGTCGTTACTCGGTCTGGAGCACAATCCCAACCCGTGGCTGATAACTCAGCTGAAGATCATCAGCCCGCTACAACTGACGCTCCGGGACCTTCTCAGCCTCCGACGACCGACAAGCCTAGGCCGAAGGAGACTCGCTTTGACAAATCCCTCCGAAAAGAGGCACCGCAGGGGCTGGAGAAGCCCTACAACTTCGACATCGGCGCAACTAGCCAACACACCGGCCAAGTTGTCATTATACGAGCTTCTGAGACTCTCAAAGGATGTTCGAGCGGCTTTGAGCGATGCACTCCAAAATGCCGATGCGTACCTGGCTCAGGTCAACCTCACGGAAGAGAACCCGCCTGCAGATCTCCAAGACAGCGCTTGCACGGGAGCGATGCCCAACATTGTCTTCATCCCGCAGGACATGCTCATCAAAACCAACCTGCACGATCGCCCGTTATACTACACTGGATACATCGGCGACGTAAAGGTGGATCGGATGCACATTGATCCTGGCTCTTCCATAAGCATTATCCCGAAGGGTCGGTTACATTATCTCCGCATCCCTATGCATCGCCTGACGCCTACAAGTACCGCCATCAGCGGTTTCAATTCGGGCAGGAGCTACCCAATTGGGAAGATTCGTCCGAAGTGTCAAATTGGCGATCTCCAGTCGAAAGTCACATGTTACGTCATAGATGTAGACACTTCTTACAACATCCTCTTGGGGTGCCCTTAGATATACGATTATATGATCGTGCCTTCCACGCTGCACCAATGCTTCAAGTATGTCGACAAACACAACTTCGTGAGGACAGAATTTGCAGACATCGATCCCTTCAAAGGGGTCGAATCCTACTACTCAGACTCCTGCCTGTACGAAAAGTCGAAAAGGCACCTTAAGGAGATGGACAAGCTCGTACCGAGACGGCCACGAGATCAGAAGAACCTCTGACGATCCACCTCCAAGCTTGCAAACCTGGCAAGTCCGTACCTCTTACAGCCACTCTGCGTAAGGACGCAATCAGCCTCTCGGCACAAGAAGAGCAAATAATAATCCGGCTGCCAAGGTCTGACCAAATGCCAAAACCCACAACGGAGCCACTGACAATCAGACTGCCAAGAGTCGGCTAGCCACAAACGGAGAAGCTCAATCCCTCCAACAAGCCAATAACGATACGCCTTCCCAAGAAGAGTCGTCACCCCGATACAAGGTCTGGGACTTCTAGCGAACCAGCCACTCCCCGCCCAGCATCGAGTACCAAACTAGGGGTCGCTAGTCTGCCAACAACTCCACGTTCTGCTCCACCATCTGAACCCCTAACGATCAAGCTGCCCAGGTCGTCCTCTCAGTCTTCGTTTATACAGGGGGTAGCCGAAGAGGAACTGGAGCTAGCCAAGTATGTGGCTGCCCACACTGATGTTCCCTCCGCAGATGATGAAATCCCACTAGAAAAGATACCTTACTTCATCAATAAAGGGCTATCTTTGAACTACCTCGAGCTTAATAAGCTTTGTACAATGTATGTTATGGAACACGGTATAGGCACTCACCTACACACACAGGTGACAAATGTGTATACCGCAAACCAGCTTACTCCAGTGGAAGGCGCTTACCGCATAATCGTGGGAGGGGACCATCCAATCATCTTCGGCCGGAAGGACGATCCGCAACCCTTCACCATAGAAGAAGTCGACCTTGAATCAGATGTCGGGAGATTTCCTCTGCATCTTTATAGCCCCTAATCCAAATATCTCATGCAAAAATAGGGATATGATCTGGAGACGATGCCAGGTCTGAACTACGGTACTGGACGACGATTACCTTTGAAGCCACTAGTCCCGGCTGGCAAACTACGGGACTACTATAGCAAGACTCGATGTGGATTAGGATATGTTACACCCACGATGACCCCTGAGAGTTCAGACTCGGATACCAGCATCGGAGACGTATTCAGACAAGTCATGTCAGTCAACATGGCATTCGTCGACGCTTATGAGGAAGATGAAGACATTTCGAAAATCCTCGAGTTAGAGCCGTAGACCCAACAGTTGGATGCACAATAAAAAAAGTGGTTCGAACAGAGAGAACCTTCTACTGAAGATGAGGTTATACAGGTCGACCTCGGCAGCGAATCTTCTCCGAAACCAATCTTCGTCAGTAAAACCCTAACAGACGAAGAGCGAGCATCGCTACTGGAACTTGTCAAAGAATATATTGACGTGTTCGCCTGGAGCTATGAAGACATGCCAGGACTAAACCCCGAGGTTGTTCTTCACAAACTCAACATTCGGCCAGATGCAAACCCAGTCAAGCAACAACAACGACGCTTCCGCCCGGGCATCATGGACACGATCGAAGCCGAAGTCAACAAACTGATAGCCAGCAGCTTCATACGTGAGGAGCAACATCCGGATTGGGTCACCAACATAGTACCAGTCCTCAAGAAGAATAGGAAGATTCGAATCTGCATCGACTTCCGCAATCTGAATGAGGTATGCCCCAAAGATGAATTCTCTCTCCCTATCACAGACATCATGATTGACAACACATGCGGCTTCGAACGTATGTCATTCATGGATGGCTTCTCGAGGTACAACCAAATCAAGATGTCTCCTGACGACGAAAAGCATGCGTCATTTCGAACACCGATTGGCACATACTGTTACACAGTCATGCATTTCGGTTTGAAGAATGCCGGCGCCACATATCAAAGAGCCATGAGTATCGTCTTCAGAGACCACTTACACAAGACGGTGGAGTGCTATGTTGATGACATCGCCGTCAAGAGTCGCTGTAAGGGAGACCATTTGCAGGATCTGATGACGGTATTTGACCTGATGCGAGTGCACAATTTGAAAATGAACCCTACGAAGTCCTTCTTGGGCGTATCCAGCAGAAAGTTCTTGGGTTTTATCATCACCGCCCAGGGTATCCATGTAGACCCTGAGAAGACAAAGGCAATTATGGAGATGGGACCTCCGAGAAATCTTTGCGAACTCAGAGGCCTTCAAGGGAGGCTAGCTTACATCAGGAGGTTCATTTCTAACCTCTCCGGGCGATGTCGACCATTCACCCATCTCATGAAGAAAGGCATCTCATTCGTATGGGACGAAGAATGTCAGCATGCCTTCGACAGCATCAAAGAATATTTGTCGAACCCTCCAGTCCTGGTGGCCCCGGTTGCTGAAAAACCATTCCTGCTCTACGTACGAGCAATGGAACATTCACTCGGGGCTCTGCTGGCACAACATAACGATACAGGCCATGAACAAGCCATATATTACCTCAGTCAAATGATGATTGGACCAGAGCACCGATACACCGCTGTGGAGAAGGAATGCCTCGCCCTAGTGTTCGCCATTCAGAAAATGCGGTACTATGTCACTGGAAAAACCATACATGTGATCTCACGAGTCAACCCTCTCAGGGTCCTCATGACTAAACCAGGGGCACTCAGCTCTCGCCTCACTATATGGGCAATATTGCTATCCCCCTATCATATGATCTTCATCCCACAAAAGGCTGTTAAAGGTCAAGCCCTGGCAGACTTTTTGGCAGCCCACCCGGGCTCGGAGTCGTCCAGAATATACGAAAAAATCCCAGATGAGGTTGCCAACTCGCATACAACCTCCCACGATGATATATGGTGAATGTTCTTCGACGGTGCTTCGAAAACTGGACCCAAGGGCAACATTGTCGTCGGAGTCGGGGTGGTACTGGTTTCTCCTTCTGGATTGGTGATCAATCGCACTTACTCTCTCATAGAACCCTGCTCTAACAATGTGGCCGAGTATAACGCTTTGGTCATTGGCCTCCAACTTGCAAGAGAGCTGGGGGTAGGATACCTTGAAGCATACGGCGATTCTCAGTTAATCGTCAATTAGATCCGGGGCTCATACGAAGTCTGCCATGAAGACATGATCCCCTGTCACCAAATAGCGATCGACATCATCTCGTCGTTTGAGGGGTTCTTCATCGAACATGTTCCCAGACTCCGAAATATCGAAGCCGATACCTTAGCAGGCCTGGTCGCTTCCCTAGCAGTGCCAAATCATACTCACCAATCGATAGATGTGATAGGCTACGAACTGGTCTGCCCCAAGAACAACGTTCAATTCGTGGCAAGTTATTCCACTCAGACGATCGACGAAGTCCCAGATTGGAGACAACCATTCATTGACTTCGTCGTCTACGACATCCTGCCCAAGAACCCAAAGGAAGCCACTTCCATCAGAAGGCGTTCTCTCAGATTCTTCTACGATACAGAGACGAAGATACTGTATCGGCGATCCTACGATGGGTTATTGCTTCGGTGTCTGTCAAATACAGAAGCCAAAGAAGTCGTACGAGAAGCTCATGATGGTGTCTGTGGGGCCCATCAGCCTGGCCCTAAATTGCAAGACCGTCTTCACCGAATGGGCTACTACTGGCCCACGATGGTAGCAGATGCGATAGACTATACTAGAAAGTGCAAAGCTTGCCAAGTCCATACAGACTTTATCCACCAACCATCCGAGTTTTTAAATCCGACAGTGGCGTCCTGGCCATTCGAAGCATGGGGGATGGATATCATTGGTCCAATCACTCCACCTTCCTCCCGAGGACATCGCTCCATACTCGCAATCACAGATTACTTCTCCAAATGGGCGAAAGCTGTCCCGCTTGCAGAAGTAAAGACTTCAAGCATGATCAGCTTCCTTAAGCATCACGTCATCTATCACTTTGGATCGTCCCGAAGGATCATCCATGATAATGGTCCCTAGTTTACAAGCCACGCCTTCTATCGGTTCTGCGACAAGCACCGCATCCAAAATATTGCTTCGACGCCATATAATCCAGCAGCGAATGGGTTAGCAAAAGAATTCAACAAAACCATCATCAAGTTACTCAAGAAGTTCGTACCGTCCAACAAACGCGACTGGAACGAGAAGCTTGGTGAATGCTTATGGGCGTACCGTACCACAGTCCGAACGGCCACAGGGAACACACCATTCTCCCTGGTGTACGGGAGTGAGGCAGTTCTCCCATTAGAGACTCAAATACCTTCGCTCCGTGTCGCTCTCACTTATGAATTAACGACGGACGATAACTACCGTCGCCGACTACAAGAGTTGGAGGCCATAGATGAAAAGTGCCTCCTGGCTCAGCAGCAAATCGAGCTATACCAAGCACGCATCTCTGGAGCCTTCAACAAGAAGGTTAAAATTAGAACATTCCAGGTGGGCGATCTCGTTCTGGCAGTCCGGAGGCCGATGGTCATGACTCACAAGACCGCCGGCAAGTTCCAGCAAAAATGGAAAGGTCTATTTATCATCGATACTGTATTCTCCAACGGTGCTTACCGCCTCGCAAAACAAAATGGAGACTTGCTCATGTTGCCCGTCAACAGCAAGTTCTTGAAGAAATATTATGTCTAAATGACACATTCCAGATTATCGAGCCATGTACCCGCTGGTGCCGCTGAACTCATATCTACAACTTTCCAGATTATCGAGTCATGTACCCGCTGGTGTCGCTGAACTCATATCCACAACATTCCAGATTATCGAGTCATGTACCCGCTGGTGCCGCTGAACTTACATCCACAACATTCCAGATTATCGAGTCATGTACCCGCTGGTGCCGCAGAACTCATATTTCCAAATTCCAGATTATCGAGTCATGTACCCGTAGGTGCCTCTGAACTCACATTTCGGTCCCTCTTTCAGATAGTAAGTCATGTATGACCATACCTCTGAACTTTCTTCCTGGAAGAGATCCTCCCTCATGATCCACTACCCGCACTCCCAGTGCACAAAAAGGGTAACCGATCCACAAATTTCCAAAATGGCCATGTCCTCATTACCTCTGAATCGTTTCACTTCCGCCAAAAACAAATCACCCCTTTACATAGAACTTCCATGTCCTCATTACTTCTGAGTTATTCTATATACCCTCCTTCATTGAGCCCACTCCTGTCATGTCCTCATTACCTCTGAATGGGAAGGCTCCGTCGAAGAAACCTTCATGCTTGCCATGTCCTCATTACCTTTGAGTAAGTATGATGATTCCCTTTCGACTTATTATCTGTACCCACAACCGGAGTACGCCAAGAATAATAGGTCCACAAATATTCTCCGCTGAGTCCACTCCTACCATGTCCTTATTACCTCTGAGCAGGAAGACTCCACGATAAAACCTCCGTACCTACCATGTCCTCATTACCTCTGAGTAAGTATGTTGGTCCTCTCTCGTCTTATTATCCGTACCCTGAACCAGGGTACGCCAAGGGTAATAGGCCCACAAATGTCCTCTGTTGACCACAAATATCCTTCGTTGAGTCCACTCCTGCCATGTCCTTATTACCTCTGAGTAGGAAGACTCTACGGTAAAACCCTCATACTTGCCATGTCCTCATTACCTCTGAGTAAGTATGTTGGTTCCCCTTCATCCTATTATCCGTATCCTAAGTTGGGGTACGCCAAGGATAATAGGCCCACAAATGTCCTTTACTAAGTCTCTTAGTACATGTCCACCATTCCTCATCATGCCCCGGGAGCCCAGCTGCTCCACGACACTCTATCTTCCGATACCCTGAACACCCACGACCACCTTACTATAGAACTGTTCTAGGTATCCCTAATCAAACTTGTTATCCGTACCTAAAACCAAGGTATGCCAGGGGTAACAGGTCCACAAACAAGTCCCCCATGCGGGGCACACATTACCACAATACCACAGGCACAACAAGCAATACAAATGAAGGGTAGAATAGAAAGTACTTTTTATTTGAAAGACAAAAAAGCATTACATATGGTGGGGACTATGTCCCTATCAAAAAAGAAAAAGAAAAGGAAAACAGAAACAAAACGAGAAAAAGGCCGACTATAGTTCAACATTACACAACTCCAAGAGGCGGTTTCTCACTAAGGCAGTACCCCGCTCAAGCCTCTGTCTAGCTCGGCGCTCAGCCTCTTGGGATAACCGCTCCCCATTATCCAGGTCCATGAGTACCCGCCAGTCGTCGTCCAACCTCTTCAGAGCCACTTCCAAGTCAGCCGAAGCTTTATTGACTTTATCAGCCTCCTGGATAATCAGCCCTCTGTCGATCCGGGCAGCCTCAAGCTCGAACTCAAAGAAAGTTAACTTCCTTTGGAGCTCAAGGATCTGCTTCCTTATTTCAGTAATCCCACGGGAGGTAATCGCTTCCCGAGCTGTAACATCTTCACTCTCATGGCTCAATTGATCATAGCGATCAGACAGAGTACGGAGATCCTCCAGTATGGCCGGCCTGGTTTTATCCTGAGCAGTCCTCGCCGTCTCTATAGCGGTTGTGAGGGAACCGCGCTCCTGATCTATAGCAGCGGACAAATCAACCTGCCGCAATACCTGAAGCTAGGCCACCAACTGATCAGTCTCCAGCAATTTTGCCTCCAGGAGTGCAGCCACCCCTGCCCCACCAGGAAGGGCCTTAAGGATGTCAATATGACCCTGGGCGCATTGCCGGGCCAAGACGAAAGAGGTCCCTCTCTCCACAGCAGCTTCTATCCCCCTTTTCAAGTGACGATAAAAGCTGTCGACCACGTCCTGTAATGCTTCGTCCAGGACCTCTGTAGAGGACGGCGTCAGAGAAAGCGTGGCCGACAGCATCGAAGGAGTGGTACTAGAACTCGCCACCAGGGGGGCAACTTTCGAGCAGAACGATGCACGGATAGCGGCTAATTCTTCCTCCGCTACCCGAAGAGCCTGAACACTTGGCAGGGCGGAGAGGTCGACTCTCGGGGACGCCCAAGCAGAGGAAGACACAAGGACCATCGTCCCCGACCCTGGTTGTCCCATCACCGGACTTGCCGAACTCGAGCCCACAGGAGGCCCATCAAGACAAGCCGGAAGGGAAGGAGGTACGCTCCTCTCCGCTAGTACCCCTTTGGTAGAGTCGGTCTCAACAATGTCCATCCTCGGCACTGGAGAGGCAGGACCTGCATGTCCATGACAATGATCAATCGACGTGTATTTTAATTTGGAACACCTATTTAGTGTGCTTAGGTTTCGGAACGGACAAAAAGAGTGCCAAATTAAAAAAATGTTCCAAATATTACTTTTCTTTATCTTTAATAAAATATATTTAGTTTGGAACACCTGTAAACCATTCCAAAACCATTTCAAATCATAAAAATTTAGTTCATGTGAACTTAACAAAGCGTCTAGTCCATTTTCCTCCAATCTGGCACACATACTCCCATTCCCAAATCCCCCTCTCCCTCTCTCTTTTCCACCTCTCCCTACCGTATTCAAAATCTCCTCCTTCCGGCACCACCCCAATATTTGGATCTAGCCCTCATCGTCGCCGCCGCTATTGTCCGCAAAAGAAAGAAAGAAGGAAATGTCGAGCGGAACGGAAACAGCAAAGGTGCCGACTTTCTTTTATTCAAATCAAATCCATCGAAGAAAAAAATTCTTTTTTGTTTCCCTTTTGGTCTGAACTTTTCGATTCTTGATAGGAAGGGCACGGAGGGGGGGACGGGGAGATGACGATGTCGGATCCGAGGCTCGTGGCTGCGGGGAGGAGGTGGGACGGGGAGATGACGATGCCGGATCCGAGGCCCGCTGCCGCTGCCGCTGCCGCCGCGCGGCCGCCGCTACAGGCGTGGTTCGTAAGGGTCTTCTCCTGCATCCTCGTCTGGACCTGCCTCGTCCAGCTTCTTGCCATCGCACAGCTCTGGGACCGCCCCTCTTCTTCCTCCTCCTCTTGGGGTTGGGGGCTCTTCATCAGTCTCTCGACGCATTCATCTTCTTCGTGCCGGTCCCTCGATCTTCTTCCCCCACCGCCTCCGCCTCCTCCTCCTTCTCTTCCTCCGCGTCTGCCTTCTCGTAAGCTCCGGACCTCTTGTGTATGTTTCTAGTGGTTTACTCGATGCCAATGTACGTGTTAAATTTCAAGAATTCTACTATGGTTCTAAAGAGTAGGTGTTGACATTACGAAGTTGTTCGATATAGTGCATAGTACCTAGAAAGAAACCTACTTTTTTTGGCAGCACAGTTCGAGCTCCATGCAGAAGGAACCTAATTCCTCAACAAACACCAATTTGACAACGATGAACTAGGAGCAATATTTTATCGCTAGGATTTTAATATAGTAGTGCATAGTACCTAGAAAGAAACCTACTTTTTTGGCAGCACATTTCAAGCTCCATGCAGAAGGAACCTAATTCCTCAATAACACCAATTTTTGACAACGATGAACTAGGAGCGATATTGATATAGTTCATGGTTTCGATCTTCAATCACAAATCTAGGTATTAGGCAACAAAGAAGAAGATGTGAGGAATTAGGAAGGCTTGACTGAAATTAGGGAATTGCAGTTCTTGTGTGTGTAAAAAATCATGGAATATACACTAACGAAATAGCACCCTATATGGAAGAGTCTAGATGAATATGTAAGGGCTTGTACAATTTTCTATCAGGAATTGCATCCATATGTATGGTCTATTAAGCCAGTAAATGAGAAGGATCGACATTGCGAGCTTATTAGAAAAGAGAAGAAGAAATTTGGATGAGTGGTATTTGGATGCTGAATTTAAACCAAATATTGGGTTTATAGGGCCTTTGTTTTTACAAATGGAGATCACATTCCTCTGTTGTATTATGCTTTATTCACAGCCCACTATTGGCTTGTCAGATGAGTTATATGACCAAAATCATACACTTATCTATGGAATAAGCATGATAAACACGAAGCTGCTATGCCAGATCAATCTACAATGGTGACCAACAAAAACAACGAGGCCTTTCTCCCAAATTGTTGGGCAGAACAATCTGTTACAGTTAAAACAATCATAAATTGCCACAATTTTGCCAATGGCCCATTCTTTGGCAAGTAGAACACTGGGCTATACCATGTGCACACCGAGGGCTCATCTATGTCGATTTAGTTACATAGAATATAATAAAACCATATGTATAAAATAAACTTTACGATAAATGTGTTGCAGCATTGTCTTCATTGATTTATTTGTCTCAGAGCCTAGGTTATGTGTGGTACTATAATGACATTGAGATTGCGTGACAGAAAGCCTCATCTCTCAGCAGAAGTACTGCCTAGATCTTGGAGGAAACTGGCTTTGTAGGTTGTCGATTGGTCGATACTCCTATGGATCAGAATATTTGAATATTCAATATTAGTTCCTCTTCATCTCCTCCTGATCCTAACATGTATTGTCAACTTATCAGCAGGTTCTTCTATGTGACTGTTAGTTGTTGTCTCTTACTGTCTTTCACCTTCATGCCGTTACAGAGCATTTTCTTGTAAACCCCGATTCTGCTTCTCTCTATATGTATATGAAAACGATTCTCGTTCAGGGGCTTCTCTATCAACCCTCACCCTCCTCATCTCTTAATGCTTATACTAACGTTGACCGTAACTATAATTACGAAAAGTGCGACTCAAAGCGCGCCGAGGCAGTCGCGAGGCTCACCCCTCAACGCCACCATATAGATGGAGTGAGACTTAGTGATGCCCATGCTTCACAGTGATTCTTGGCGAGGCTCAAGCCCATTTGAGGTGAAACATACAGATTATACTTTTTACTGGCATAATACTTAAATTCCAAATTTTCTTTTGATTTTGATTCTTGGTATCGTTATTAGAGTGTTAATATGTTATTGCTTATTGTTCACGTGAACACTACACTAAAAATAAATTAGTTATTTACTGTGTAAAGAATAAAATGATAAATCATCAATAATAGTATTTGTTTGTTTTCAAGCAATATTTATTACATGTATATGCTTTATAAATAAAATTTACAAAATCTGGGATAAGTGTATGCTTCGCCTTTATGAGGCTTGCACTTCAATCATGAACATCCTTTTCGTCGTAGTACTCCTTGGGCCTCTAATAACTATGACACTGACAATTTTAGATTTATTAGTGATCACCGGTCTACCCGTATATGCTGCACCTTCGGCAACAATTAGTTACATGGCGAAGCAAGAAACAAAATGTTATTTCCTGAACTTCTGCTGATACATTGTATCGCTTAATGGCTAATGCAGTTTCCTTGACAACTTAGCTACGTGATGAAGCATGAAACAAAATATTGTTTCTCGAGCTTCTGTTGACGCATAGTATGGCTCAATGGCTTATGCAATTTCCGAGCTCACATGTATGAATGGCCTGCTGATTGATATAGGTGTTTTGCTCACTTCTCTAGCATATCTTTTCTGGGATAACAAAGTTATTCACATTATCAAGAAGTCTGTCTTCCATGAGCACACCAAGCATATTAAGGTCAATTGCTACATTTGGGACAATGTCAAGCTTCAGAAAATTCTTCACCATTCCCATCTCTCTCTCAGTTCCGTAAGACTAGAAAAAAACTTCTAGGTTATGGTGACTAAAAAAAGGGTGTACTAGTGCCACGAGGCCCCGCTTGTGCAGGGTTTAGGGAGAGTCAAGATGCATGTAACGTTATCCTTATATATATATGGAGAGACTATTTTCGTGACTCGAACATGCATCCTCCAGTCCAGGATGCAAGCAGCAAGCCCACGATGTCCTTTTGTGATGCTGATGTGAAGTTAAAAAATAACAGAAAGCTTGAGTGAGTAGGGAGAGATTTTGAGTAGACTTCACCACAAAATCATCTGCAAATGGCTTGTTCTCTAATGTTGCAAAGACATTCCAGATTATGATTTCTTGCTTAGGACATGTTTGTCTGGAAGTCTATGCAGTACTGTAGATACTCTTTCTATGATTTAAAGTTCTGTTCAAGTTAACATGGTTTCTTTTCTCATTTTCGTTACGGTTCCGGGCAAGCTATTCTGCAAGTTGTAGGCTTTACTCTTTGGTTCTCTGCTCTTATAAAAAACTTCTTGTCTCTGGTTTATTTATCTACAGCATACTTTTGTGCTAGTTTTTGTTTTCTTTGATTCATTTTCGTAATTTGTTACTTGAATTGACACCTTTACAATATAATGATCTCCGATTCTCATCTTCTTTATAACCTCTTACTTGAAATGTTCTGTTCCATTTACATACAGGCATGAGTTCCAACATAATCAACATGAGTGGATCAAGGCTAAACATACAAGTAATTTGTTGGAGGCTAGCCATGCACATATTGACGATTCCCACTCTGTAAAAAATAAAATAGGTGTGGCCCTGAATTCTCTTTTGAAGGTAACTCTTGGTATTCAGATGTTAGTGGAAATAATTATTACTCTTCTACAGTTTCTTGCTTTAACCAGCATTTTAAAACATCAATTCTTTATTTTTGGTTTGCTTAATACTATGACGAGTATCATTTTATGGAAATATTTAAGCCATCCACTATCTTGCTGTCGAAATAATCGGGCCAGCTGATAGCTATGAAGTTCTCATTGGATTCTAGCTACACGGTTTTATAACTGGGTTTTAGCTTTGGTTTTGTTCGCACCACTAGTTCCTTCAGTTTAGACGTTTGAAAGTTTCTATGGCTTTGGTTAGGGTTTTTTTTAGGGTTATGGCACCTTTGGAACTACATATATAAATAAATAAAAGAATTTCCACGATAACTGGTCAAATGAACCAGACTTACTGTCCATATTATTTGACCAATTCTTCATTTAAAACCAAAACTAGCCATCCTTATCTAAAACCCCATCCCAGCTATCCGTCTGACGTCTTCATCTTCTTTCTTCCTCTCCTGAAAAACTCTCCGGATCTCCTTCACCTCCAAAAGATGCTATGCCAACCTACTCGAAGATCTTACTTAATGTTCACAAGTGCAGTGACCGTACTCACAACTCTGAACAACCAGCAACTCCAACAATAGATCTCAGGTAAAAGATTAGGTTTTCTTCTTTCTTCCTTTTATTGTTTCCACTTTCCATCTTTTCTTGTCGTGTAATTGTTTTTTTTTTAAAATAACTATTAGAAAAAACCTTTCAGTCATGTGTTTTGGCTGAAAGTGATTTAGGTCATGGTTTTGGATCAGAATCTCGGAATTTGACCCAAAATGGCCACGAAGTGGTCGAGACCCTGACAAGCCAAATCTTGGTCTCTTCTTGTGGTATGCATCTCATGGAGTTTGTACTTAAACCATTTTCGTATCCCTGGAAACAAACTTATATGAGTAATAGTAGTTAACTTAAAACTAGTGTTCTAAAATGCGTTGAAAAGCGACACCTAGGTGCTATCGTGACTACCCACCGCTAGGCGCCTGGGCAATGAAAAGCGGTGCCTATGTAGCGTCTGGGCTCAGGCGCCCCCTTGCCGCATAACGGCTTCCTAGCGCTTTCTATGACATTGCTTAAAACAAGCACTTCTCCTATTAGATGACCTTCACTTCTAATCCCATATATAACTAGTACCTGATATCATTCATTCTTTTCTGTACAGAACTCAAAGTTCCTTCAGTTTGTTTCAAAAATGAATCGTGGGGAGCTTATAGTTGATGAGAACCAAATCAAACCAGTTATTGCATCTACGTCAGGAAATTGGGCTGATGAATATCAAACACAATATAATGCCAACTCTAACTCTTGGGCTGATCAGTTTGTGGGTGAAGAGGCAAGTTTTGTTATATTCATCAATATTATCGTACTTAAAGTTGTTTTTTCATGTCAAAGATTTAGTTTGAATTTTTTTGTGTAAACTTTTTGTTTTTTTCTGCTGCATGAGTATATAATATATATATATATAATTTTCATGTCTTGGAGCAATCTGATCGTTAGGAAGGTATGTTCTATGTCTATTAAGTTATGACTAGAAAAGGATGTTTGTGTTAAATTTCGTCAGTGAGATCAGTAACCTCTTGATGTCTACTGAAATATTTGACCAAATTGTTCTTCTTTCAGCTTGCACAAGGAACACATAAGTAGGTAGATGAGTTTGCCAAGGAACGCCAGCACTCTGAACTTGATGATCAGTAGGTTAATGATTTTTCCAAGTTACATATCCAGTACTGGGCAGAAAAATTTGGGCAGCAGATGGGTAAAGGTGCTTTCGGGCAAGGATCTGCTAATAATTGGGCAGATGCATATGACAAGTGAGTTCTATTATGGTCAATTATTCTTGTGATGTTCTCTACTCTTATACTTTTTTCCACGTGCTCACATGGAATTCCTACAAAGGTTATGCTAACGTTACTATTTTCAAACTCTTGTTGCAGCTTTTGGAAGTTTGAATTCTTTTTTGTAGTTTTTCTCTTGTTTGATTGGAGCTATGTAGGATATATAGGAGTTTGAGTTTGATTAATTGCAGTCATAAGTATTTTTGTAAGCCCTTACTCCATTCAATTATACTGATGTAGTTAAAGCTGTACCTGTCCAGGTAAATACTTTGCTACATTCTCTAGATATTGATAGTGATCAACGGATCGTAGGGCACCCACGTGGACATTTTCCAGAGTTGGAGGAATACTGGACTGAGTCCCAAGGTGCCTTGAGACCAGGGATGCCAAATTCTGCAGATACATGGGTTACTGAATTTAGTGCACAAAGGCAAAATGCTAATCCTGAGGCATGGGCTCGCTCCTTCGAACAACTACATGGTGCACATGGTTGGGCTTCAGAATTTGTGCAAGTAAGATATCTTGTACGATTTTGACTTTGAGTTTTGTATTTGCTTAGCATGCACCGTGAACCTTCAAAAAAGTAACTCTTGATCTATACGTACTCCTATGTAATAAGCTTATGGCAAAAACATCATCTAGACTTGACCCTACAGCATCATCAAAATATTAGCATATTGTCATAACTAACATAGAAAGATTAGAGCATGTTGCTCATGGTAAGCTTGTTTGTTAATTTGAAAACATTATTCTGATTCCTTCCCTCAAATGATACTGCAGGAATCTACAACAACAATGACTTCCTTAAATTATCTTGCAACGGAGGTCTGAATCAAATGTGCTCATCAGTAAGTATTTCATGCATCTTTGCTTTGTTATATTTTGTATATTATTTTTTGTTATCTCACGTGTTAAATTTTTGTATGTAATTACTATTTCAGATATGTGACATGGTAACTGTTGCTCGCTTCTTGAATCTCACATTGAATATAACCTCAACATGTGAATATATTTTTATTTGGAAAGTTGGGATAGATTTGCATAGTTAATCTTCGTTCTTTTATGATTTTTTTCCTCCACTAATTTTTTTTGACCTTTCGTCTTTGCAGGCCCAATGTCCATCCCAACAATGAAAGAGTTTGATCACAAAGAGATGGAGAATTAGCTATGGGGAAGAAAGAGAACGAGGAAAATATCTCAAACTATTTTTACATCACTAGGACATTTTGTTAGAATTATGGTTTAGAAAAATTGTATTAAACATAATACAATATTATGTAAAACATTTTGACTTCATTAGTCAATGCAAATTTCTCTTTACATATTTTGTGTGTACTTGTGCTATGATATTTGTTTACTTTCGTTTCCAATATACTCAGTTTAGTTTTATAAAATCTATATATAAATTCAGATTATTGGCATGGTATTTTAAAGAATCCGGGAAATTAATAGGAACACATTTCTGTCGTTCTAATACTGGAACACATTATATTCGTTCCAGTATGAATGCAGAAATTAATTTGAAATGTTCCTTATTAGGAACACTTTATTAGTGTTCCAACATTGGCACGTATGTAATGTGTTCCAAAAATCATCCCTTGGAACCCTTTATTAGGAACGCTTTATAGGTGTTACAATATTGGCACGCATATAAAGCGTTCCAATAACCATCCCTTGGAACGCTTTTATTCCGTTCCAAAAATTTTGGCAGCGCAAAAATAAGCACGGAATAAAAGTGTTCCAGAAATTTTTTGGAACAGAATTTCTCCGTTCCAAAATGACCATTTTGGTGTAGTGGTGACCCGAAGGATGTGATCATATAGCAGATAGGCCTCCTCGCAAGTTAAGATTCGGCTTATCTTACCGGGAGAGGAGCATGGAGGCTGCAGCTCGTTCGCAGCTGGCAGGGTCTCCTCACCCGCGATCTCCAAATTAAATTTGGCCAGCTCCTCTGACCCAGCCACCTTAGAGGGAGAGACAACTCGATCAGAATCATCTTGACGGAATTCAGCAATTTCAGGGGCAGGCTCACCGGAGCCCACGTCATCCCGAGTCACGATCTCGGCAACTCGAGAGTCCTCTTCTTCTGACGCCTACAAGAGGGAAAGAAGATGATTAAAATCAAAGCTAAAAGAAAGGAAGGATCGGTAGTAACTTATTTACCTCTGATGCGGGGTCAATTTTTTTGCCTCTTTCTTTTATAGTTAGCCCGCGGTGTCGGGTCGCAGCCAGTTTTTGAGAGCGAAGAATGCCGTCGATAGGAGAAAGTTGCCTGCTACGCTTTTGTGCAGGGCCGGGTGCAACGGATGGCTGATCTACCACCATCTCATCTGGCAAAACAGGCGGCTGATCCGCCCCTACATCTGCCACTGGAAGGGAAGAGTCATCTCCATCATGCTCGTCGCCTTCGTCATCTATAGCAGCGGAGTCCGAATACGGCACTTCGACTCTGTTCTTCCTCTTCCCTGTCTTGGCCCCCTGGGAACCCTCATCCAGGCCGGTACCAACGATGAAACTGACACCCGGATTAAAACCGACAGGGGGCTTGTTCTCCATGACGTGGTACAGAGCCGCCATATACAAGATCTCTACCGACGCCTTGATGGCTGCAACTGAAAAAATGGTACGGGTATGGAATGTGTCATAGTAATGCCAGGCCCGGATGCCGTCAAGAAGGCTGCCTTCAAAGCCCAGACAAGTGCTGGAGCTGTCTAGAAAAAGCTGACTATATCCAAATTATCGGGCGAACCTGCTAGGCAGATAAGGCTCCAGAAAGACAGTGTTACGGTTGCGATACACCAGATGAGCGGGGCGGATATTTTGCAGCCACAGAAGCATCTGGCCGGCCAGAAGTTAAGGGGGCCCAATACCGTCAAGATGGACAGCCGCTATTTCCTCATCAGTAAAACGAGGGATAGATATAAAAATATTGTACATGTCTGCCCTCGCCAGTGCCATCCGACAAGCACGCATGGTCTCGAATTCCTAAGACTCATTACGATAGCGGAAGATAAAAGCGTCGTCATCAGTTACACCGTCTTCGGAGCCCGGTCTCATCAAAGACGGATAATGCATCAACAGCCACCCCATCAAATAATGATAGGACAGCTCAGTCCGTTCAAAATCTTTTGTCACATCATGGGCAATGACCTTGGATATGAAAGTGCGAAGGCCACGGTGTATGCTGCACACCATGGCCGGGAGGAGAGCTAGCATGACTCGCAAAACTAACTTCACAGCCGGAAGGATGAAATTGCGACTGATCCTCTCGATGGAACCTGCTCCGTACGAGACTACACAGTTTTACAGCCATATCATCAAGAATCCTGCTAGGAGTGCCTTCTCCGACAACTCTTGGGTGTCCTGATAAAAATAACTAAAAGAGTCGGTCTGACTCCCGAATCTTTTACTAGAGGTGGCCACCCTCTTAGCTGACGACACTAAGGCTTTCACTGCCTCCCGGGATTGAGGACGGCGGGGAGTAACTTGACCTGAGGCATCTGTCGTGAAGAGATAGCGCACCCAGTCCTTGGTATAAGGGGCATTCCCTTCCGAACTGTTCTCCTTTTTGGCTATTTGATGACATGTGCTATAATGGCACAATATCTCTTGATAAAGAGCCACGAAGCCTGGACACCGTCTTTCCAACTCTTCGAATTCCTCATTCGTGGGAGTATGCACCTCAAAAGCTTCGTCCCCCAAGGAAGCTTGGAGATCGCATGCATTTCGTGGAGCGCAAGCCCCATTTCCCCTACGGGCGTATAGAAGGTTCCCGTACGGCGATTATATATCTCCAGCAGAGATATAAACAATCTCTTGTTTATAGGCAAGCCATGGCTGGTATCCCGAATAGCATGGTAAAGACTAATCTCACACAGAAAGGCCTCATACTTTCGCAAAATCTACATAGACAGATTGGTCCACGAGGGAATGGGATGTATCCAGCTAGGGAGCATCAACCGACCAATGGGATGGGAGCCCTTCCGAGTAAGTTGGTTCATAAAAGTGTCGACTGTAGAAAATGTGAAATTGGGACCCGACACATTCAAGAACGTACCCGATGCCAATCCTATTACAGAACGGCTGGTGTGCACCTTGCCCGCGCACACTGACTTCAGGCTGTTGTTATAATAGATGTCTCCCACAAACAACCCACTTCGGGTAGGAGTTAAAGAATCTTCCATCTTTCGGTCCAGTGGGAGCATATTAAACCAAGATAAAAGGAAGTGACGCTCCATCTGGGGGATGCGGATCGCCATCCCGTTAGAAACGAAACTCCAGTTCTCTGACACCTCCAGAATCTGACTGTTCTTTATAGTCAAGGCATCTCCAAAGAAGAATCCGGGCTTCAAGTATTCCCCTTCTAATTTTCCCGAGTTCATCATAGCGTTAAAAAAATAGAAAGGCTGATTCTTGAGGGCATTCGATCTCGCCGAAGGTTCGTCACTCGGAAACTGGTCCGCCATATGTTGGACTATATGGTCGTACCTATAGCCCAGAGCAGCTTGGGCACTGCCTACCAGGAGCTCTCCAGCAGCATTAACCGGCAAATTCACTGAGAAGAAGACAGAAAAAGATAAGTTAAAAAGAAGGACAAAAAGGAACTAATGGGTGCTTTCGAGCTTATGCGGCTCCAACTTGACAAAGCCTCATGCGGCTCAGGAGAACACTTATGCGGCACCAACTTACTGAAGCATCATGCGGCTCAGAAGAACACTTATGCGGCTCCAACTTACTGAAGCCTCATGCGGCTCAAGCTCAGAAGAACATTCATGCGGCTCCATTTAATGAAGGGTCATGCGGCAGTGCTTACATAGGGCCCACGGGGATCGGATAAGTTCGTGCGGACCACGTGACAGACAAACGTGTACGAATCTATGCGGCTCAGTATAGCTTATGCGGCTTCGTTGGCGAAGCGCGTATACGGCCACAGTGGCTATTCTTATGCGGCTTACGGCTGGGCCATAGGACGAACATGCGGCTCATATGAAAATAGAGGCTCGTGCATAAAGCATGCGACGTAGCCATAGCAGTTAGGGTTCTTTAAACCCACACAAAGTCCTTACCAGCAATAGGGGGATGAACGTCAGGGTGAGCTGCGGGCACGACGGCCGACGGAGGAGCAGCCACGGTCGAAGTAGAGGCAGTTGTCTTGACCTTCGCCGTCGCAGACGACGAAGACGCTGCCTTCTTGCCCTTCGCCGCAACAGTCTTCTTGGGAGCCATTGATGATTAAAGAAGAGGATGACAATGGGGTAGGGAAAGTTCGAAGTAAAGGAGAAAGTAAAGAAGTTTTTTCTTTTAAACTCCTCTTATTTATAGGAGGACAAGAGAGGGGGAAACATGTAGACTAATAACCGCCTCGGAAAAGACAAAACTGACTCCTCGAATTTTGTCCCCTCTCTCATAAAGGAGATTCACCCAGGGCATAAAATCCAAAGATTTAATGAGCCGACCCTTGAGATTTCCCCTAAAGGCGGCACTAGAACGAATTTGAGGCAATTAATGACATGCACACGTGGCAATGAGCTATGCGACCGAGACATCCATGTGGCCGAGACATCCATGCGGCTAGGACATCATATGCGGCCAGGAGAATTTATACATGGCCATGCTTCTTATTCAAAGTATTTTAATTTTGCAAATTGAAAACTTTGAAGGAGGTCTTATAGAATCATGGAAAAGAATAAAGAAAGATCTATGCTGCCAGAGAGCCCCATGCGGCTCAGAGAGTTCAGGCGGCTCAAAGTATCCATACGGCTCGAGCATCTATGCGGCTCAAACAAGTTCTATGCGGCTCAGAGAGAAGCTACGTAGCCTGCAAACAGCTCTTCCGATGGTCCTTTACTACATTAAATGCCTTGACGGCTGACAGCTCTGACAAGGTGACAGTTCTGATACAAAGATATCATTATGACTCCCTCATAATGACGAGTTCCTAGGGAAGCGAAGAAAATCTCTGACACGATCCCCCGAGATTCTGAAACTGTCATGCGGCCTTGACATGTGGACAGTCGTATACGGCTCAAGTAGAGACCATCATATACGGCCCAAGCATAGGCTCCCCCATGCGGCCCAAGCGGAGGCTCCCCCATGCGGCTCATAAAGACTAGCCCCATGCGGCTCACTAAGACTGTCTTCATGCGGCTCACGAAGACTAGCCCCATGCGGCTCACAAAGACTATCTTCATGCGGCTCACGAAGACTATCTTCATGCGGTTCACGAAGAAGGCACCCATCATGCGGTCATCCACACTCATGCGGCTCAAATCATTACCATGCGGTCCAAATGTTCAGGGAGCCACTCTCAGGCAGCCTTAACATGTGGCCAGTCTTATACGGCCCAATGAGGAGCAACTTTCCTGTGGCTCAGATTTCTGCTGTGGCTTACGGTTACGACACGTGGCATGATAGCAGGGCACGTGGCATCAGATTGATCAAAATCCCTCAACAAATCCTAATAAAATATTGGGATCAAATCAGATCATTTGCAAACAAGCAAATTAATGATACGTATCGAGAAATCCGAGGTTGGTATGACAAATCAGGAGGATTTATGTCAATCAGCATCAATTACCCACAAAAGATTTGATACAATCACATTTATTGCTCAAATCTCGATGAATGGCCCAGATCCAGTGATCCTTAGCCGCCGACTTTCAACAATGGGCAATCATTGTAAACCCTAATGAGGCCCCCCACTCTTATAAATAGCAAGGTACCATTCCTTTGCAAAGACACATAGAGACACAGAGACATACATACACACAGAGAGATATACAGAGAAGACCTATACAGAAAGAGCCAGAGAGCCAGAGAGAGAGCCTGAAAAGAGAGCATTTCTTCATCAACGCCGAGCAGTTCTTCTACAAGAGCCAAGGCTGCACCCGATCGTCCAAGGAGTAAGGCAGAGCTGCCGTCGCTTTCCCGAGCCTCTATCGTCACCCCCTAGAATCTAAAATAAACAATTGTACTTAGATTGCTGTACCTAGGTTTTTGTCCCTAGGCTTTCTTTGTACAAGCGAGTTTGTATTGTGAAGTAAAAGTCCAGTCCTCCGATAATTGTTCTGTTCTTTTATATTTCATGACAAACAATCGCGTTCTGATACGCGTGTGTGGACACGTCTGTACGACTCGACACGGCGGTGCAGAGTGCCACATAGGTAGCCCTATGTGTGGCGAACCTAGGTGCACGAGCTCGTGGTTTGGTTTAGCCTGTGTCGAGTGCACGACATGCGTGCACTCGTGCACGAGACAATGCACTGCTGTACAGTGTCCAGTGTGCTGAAATGGTTTTATTCGGTGTGGACATGGCTGTGTCCTATTTGTTTGGACACGAATGACTCCTGGGACACGTACACTAATGGTATTTGCATTACCAACCTTTAATTTTATATTTTAGTTGTTTTTGATTTATATTTTTTTAATTTCCCTAAAATCCTGAAACCATGTTATTTTCTGTATTTTCCCAGTTTTAATAATTAAACTTTAGCAGCTATATTAACCCATTTAATACTGTTATTAGCATGATTTAAAACCCTAAAGTTGTTCTCCTATGTTTAATCTACTTGTGTGTCAATTTTGGGGTGTTTGGGTTTTGAATTGGATTCAAAATGGGATTCGAAATCTATGGACTAAAAACTGTCATTTGGGGTCTGTCAAACCCAGGAATTGAATTGGGTTCCCTTCCTATATTTTCTGAAAACTGAACCTTATGTTGACTCTTCATCATTCATATACACACAGCCACAAATACTCACACACACACATGAACATGCCTATTTCTAAGTATCCCATACACACATATTCCTATCTATATTCCTGTACACAGGGAACACACTACACACAACCTACATGACACTATCACCTATGGTTCACTCTCACACACACACATGACACTATCACTGTTACTCCTATATGACACATGCGTAGAGCACACATCTATCCCTCTATGTGTATGTGTACTTACATATATATATATATATATATATATATATGGAAAATATATATATATATATATATATATATATATATATATATGGGTGGTGGTTCCTAATGAATATGTACTATAACCTAATGTAATGTATATAAAATATGTATGTATATATCTATGTGTTGTATATGTATCTAACATATATGTATATTGATAATTAAGTTAGACATAAATGAACGTATGCTAGTTATATAGCATATAGCTATATTGTGATATTGTGATATAGTTAGGATAGGCTTGGTTCAGGCTTGCATAGCCTTGTAATGGTGTGTGTTAACTAGTGTAGGCTTGTTTAGACCTAGAGTGACTTGTTTAACCTAATTTAGACTTGTTAGACCTAGTTGACCATAGTTGACCTAGTTTGACTTCTGGGGTTGACCAGAGTTGACCAAGAGTTGACTTTGGCCTAGATTGACCTAGATTCATTTAGAATGCATTGAATTGCATCTTGTTATCATTTTGGACTTGTTGTGACTTGTGCTGTTCTGATTAGGAGCCAGACACCTCTCCTCGGACAGTATATTTCGTCCGGACACTCAGATACCAGACGAGTATATTCTCTGATTATTTTATATCCTGTTTAGAATTATTTTTCTGCTTTAAATTACTTTACTTGATACTGTCACGTTGGTCACATGGATTAGTACTATATGGATCCCTTCTTGAGATGTTATCCTTCAGGAGCATCGGATATTACATGTTTTGTGCGTTTCACTTACATTGTGTATCACTATGCTTCTTGGTTCATTGATCACTTGTGACATGTACTCTCATGATCACAGAGTCTCCTTGAATCTCCCATTTATGGGCATTCCTAGAATCACCTATTTATGGGCATCCATGTATCACCCCTTGTGGGCCATTGCATAGAATCATAACATAACCTGGCTGGATCCTTGTGTATTGATTGGGGGTACGGGGGAGTAGAAGTAGACATGTGAATATTATCCAAGTAGTGTAGCATCAGAATCTTTCCGTAGTGTAGCATCAGAACCTCCTATGCCATTTATATGACTATATTGTACTCTGACTCACTAGCCACTGTTAGTTCTCTATTGTATAGTAGATATTTCTATTACAGTTCTCTCTCTCTGTTTACATACTGTATTTCTTTTAGTTCATGTATCTTACTTTACTGTATGATTATATTTTCTAACCTGCTATGATCTGTTAAGATGTATTGTGCTCGCTCCTGTCCTGACTGGACATGTTAAAAACATTACAGAGGACGAGGAGGAGGCCTATGTGGATACCTTCTACGGGGTAGCCCTAGACGACACTTGTGAGCTGGACCCTCAGGAAGACCCAGCTCTAGCTGAGGACATTACCACTATTACCTAGACTAGCTTAGTTAGGCTTTATCTTACTTATGTTGTCTTGAGACTAGTTAGTTAGACTTTATTCTGTCTTGAGATCTGGGTTGTATATATTCTTTCATATTCAGTAGCTGAGACTTGTATTCTGGATATTTGCTGAGATGTTATCTTAGACTCTTCTGATCATCTGTATTTTTTTTGAGTTCTATATCATATCGTGCTTCTTCTTCCTTAGTTATGATTGAGTTTACATTCTGCTATGTCACCCCCATTCGGGGAGTATAAACTGATTAAAATTATATTGTTAGATGTTGTGACCTAGGACAGCATTCTACCGCCGATACTGCGGCGTAGGGTGGACGTACCCACCTCTCGTGCCCTTACTCTAGGGTGCGGGTCGTGACACGTTTTTAGTGGTGGCCCATGTAGGTCTAGACTAGAAGTGTAGTAGTATTCGAACCAGAGTATCACTACAGCCTGCAGTAGGATATAGGATATTAGTTTTTAAGGTACTCAATCACATTAGAAAAAACTCTTTTGTTGCCATCTAAATCCTTATTGTCAACTAATTCTTTTGAATTTTAACTGTCTGCCCTTGTTATATCGCTTCTTTCTCAGAAATTGATACTCTTATTGGTCTGTCTTCAGGATGGTGGAGACGCGGTCGCAGCGTACCATTCATAGGGATGCTGTAGAGGGGTCTGCTACCTCTCAGCCAGTTCAGCAGAGACAGGAGACTGCTGCTCTTGCCACCTCTGTTCGTATTGGGGCTTCAGCAGCAGAAGCAGGGGGTATGCCTCCCCCGGCTCGGAGGCAGGACCCAGTCATCGCAGATATGCCCTTTCAGCAGTCGCCGCCTACAGGATACGTGGATGCGGCACAGATGTTCGCCTACTTCCAGCAGTTTATGGACCGACAGCAGGCCCGACAGGACAGAGGCATGGAGTTGGCCCTTACGATAGTCGCAGCTCGACCAGTGGTTCAGCAGCCGAGGACACCGAGGATAGAGCAGTTCCAGAAGATGAGCCTCAGAGACTTCCTGGGGACGAAGGGGATTCTATATGCTGATGAGTGGATCGAGCATATAGAGGAGATCTTTCGTCTGGCCCGGATACCGACAGATCTCTAGATAGAGGCAGCTGCTAGCCGGATGCGAGATCTTGCTCGCACCTGGTATCAGTCAGACCCCAGGGTGGGGGTAGCTAGACAGACCTGGGAGGAGTTCAAGGGCTTCTTCAAGAAGAAGTTCTTTCCAGATTTAGCGCTCCGAGCCTTGGAGTCGCAGTTTGAGACCTTAGTGTAGGAGAGCCTGTCAGTAGAGGAGTACGCTGGGGAGTTCGGCCGCCTCAGCAGATTCGTAGAGGGCTTCAGCGAGACGACGAAGGCCCAGAGGTTTCGGAAGGGTCCGGTCAAGGAAAAAAAGTCCTTGACCAAGGGCAACAGAGATGCCACTTTTGAGGAGATTCTGACGGAAGCCTTATTGGCTGAGGATGATCTTGAGCTTAGGCTCAAGAGGGGGCGAGACCCAGTTGGGGGCAGCAGCAGTGGAGGCCAGGCCAAGAGGCCCCACTTTCAGCACCAGCAGCCGAGACAGTTCCAGTCGCAGTCGATCTAGCAGAGGCCATTTCACCAGCAGCAACAGCCAAGACAGCACCAGAAAGGCCAGAGACAGGTTATCACTTGTGCTTACTGCAAGAAGCCCGGGCATATCTTCAATGAGTGCCGGAAGAGGCTTGGCCAGTGCCTAGTGTGTGGTTCAGTAGACCACCAAATGAGGGAGTGTCGCATGGGACGAGCAGCTCAGGGAGCAGCAGTCAGAGCTCCAACAGGCCAGCAGAGGGGACCAGCCCTGTCGACATAGCAGCAGAGGTTCGTCCAGCAGTAGCAGAAGGTCAGGGGAGGCCAGCAGGGACGAGCTTTCGCCATGGCGGTCGAGGATGCAGAGGCGATAGGAGAGCTGATCGCAGGTTCAGTTCTTCTCGACTCCAGTCCAGCTTATGCATTATTTTATTCCAGTGCTTCACATAGCTTCATATCAGTATCATTTGCGATTAGACACGGTATCATAGCTGAATTATTGCCTAGGACTTACAAGATCATGACCGGGGGTGGCATTATCTTCGTGAGTGATGTTTGTAAGGGTCGGAGTGTTGTTTTGGGAGGCCGTGAGTTGGAGGTGAGCCTGCTCGTAATGCCATTGCCGAACTACGATATAGTACTCGGTATGGATTGGTTGAGCAGGCACCATGCCAGCATTGATTTTAGAGGGGGTAGAGTTCTCTTCAGAGTACCGGGGGAGCCAGAGTTCGAGTACTCCAGACGTCAGGCGGAGCAGAGCAGCAGATTTTTTTGCGGAGTCTCGGTTGAAGAGCAGACGATTCCATACCCCTTGATAGCAGAGTATATGGATGTTTTTCCAGAGGAGTTACCTAGATTGCCACCAGACAGAGACATTAAGTTCTCGATAGACTTGGTTCCAGGAGCAGAACCCATCTTTCAGTACGTCTATCGAGTAAACAACAGTGAGTTGGTGGAGCTGAAGAAGCAGGTAGATGAGCTGTAGGATAAGGGCTTCATCCGTTCGAGTTCGTCGCCATGGGGTACACCAGTATTGTTTGTGCCGAAGAAGGATGGGTCAGTACGGATGTGTATTGACTATAGGGCACTCAACAACCTCACGATCAAGAACAGATACCCACTGCTACGGATCGACGATTTTTTTGACCAGTTGAGCGAAGCTCGGGTATTTTCCAAGATTGATCTGAGGTCAGGATATCACCAGGTGAAGGTGAAAGGGGAGGATATTCCCAAGACCGCTTTCAGGATACGGTACGGGCAGTTTGAGTTTTTGGTTATGCCGTTTGGGCTAACCAATGCACCAGCATTATTTATAAACCTAATGAACAAAGTGTTCCACCAGTACCTGGATCAGTTTGTGGTGGTGTTCATTGACGACATCTTGGTATATTCTAAGACTAAGGCGGAGCACGAGGAGCACTTGAGGATAGTGCTGGAGACTCTCAAGAAGGAGCAGCTTTATGGGAAGCTCTCCAAGTGTGAGTTCTTCTTAGACCGGGTGGACTTTTTGGGGCATGTGGTGACTGGAGATGGTATCTCAGTTGACCCCAAGAAGATCGTAGCAGTTGAGGCATGGGCAGCACCGACTTCAGTGGCAGAGATCAGGGGTTTCCTGGGGCTGGCAGGGTATTATCGAAGATTTGTACAGGATTTCTCCCGGGTTGTAGAGCCATTGACTCGGTTGACCCGGAAGGATGCTGAGTTTGTTTGGTCAGAGGAGTGTCAGGCAGCTTTTGTCTCAGGAAGGAGCAGCTTTATGGGAAGCTCTCCAAGTGTGAGTTCTTCTTGGACCGGGTGGACTTTTTGGGGCATGTGGTGACTGGAGATGGTATCTCAGTTGACCCCAAGAAGATCGTAGCAGTTGAGGCATGGGCAGCACCGACTTCAGTGGCAGAGATCAGGGGTTTCCTGGGGCTGGCAGGGTATTATCGGAGATTTGTGCAGGATTTCTCCCGGGTTGCAGAGCCGTTGACTCGGTTGACCCGGAAGGATGCTGAGTTTGTTTGGTCAGAGGAGTGTCAGGCAGCTTTTGATGAGTTGAAGAAGCGACTTACGACAGCTACGATTCTGACATTGCCTTCAGGATCAGGGGGATTCACTATTTAAAGTGATGCTTCAGGGAAGGGGCTGGGTTGTGTCTTGCAGCAGCATGGGAAGGTGATTGCCTATGCTTCCAGGCAATTATGTCTCCATGAGAAGAACTACCCTACCCATGACCTGGAGCTGACAGCAGTGATATTTACTTTGAAGTTGTGGAAGCACTACATATATGGAGAGAGGGTAGAGATTTTTACATATCACAAGAGCTTAAAGTATGTGTTCACTTAGAAGGAGCTGAACATGAGGCAGCGCAGATGGCTAGAGTTGATGAAGGACTTTGACATCCTACTTCAGTATCACCCAGGGAAGGCCAACGTGGTTGCCGATGCCTTGAGTAGGTATCCGACAGCCATGGGTTTGACCATAGACCGTCACTTGCTTGCTGATTTGGAGAGCCTTGGGATTGAGGTAATCGTGCTCGGAGTGCAGATGTAGATGTGGGGCATGCAGATATAGTCGAACTTGATGGAGAGGATCAAGGCGACAGAGTTTGAGGACGTTGCTCTTCGGTGTCTCCGAGAGCAGGTTCGAGCAGGATTGGTGGAGGGCGAGTTTTCTCTTACAGAGGATGGTGCCTTGAGGTACGGTTCCAGGTTATGTGTGCCTAGCAGAGAGCTCAGGGAGCAGGTTTTGCAGGAGGCCCACAGATCTCAGTACTCTATAAACCCTGGTGCCAACAAGATATACCGAGATCTGAGGGAGCATGTTTGGTGGTACGGGATGAAGCGGGAGATAGCTCGCTTCGTAGCTAGGTGCTTGGTCTGTCAGCAGGTCAAGGCAGAGAGGCAGAGGCCCGGTAGATTATTGCAGCCGCTGCCCATTCCCGAGTGGAAGTGGGAGCATATCACTATGGATTTCGTATCAGGATTGTCGCGTACACCAGGAGGAAAAGATGCAATTTGGGTCATCGTTGACAAGTTGACCAAATCGGCCCACTTCTTGCCATTCAAGGTGGGTACGTCTATAGAGAGGCTTGCAGAAATATATATGCGGTATATAGTCAGAATTCATGGGGTTTCGGTCAGCATCGTCTCAGATCGGGATAGTCGCTTTACTTCCCATTTCTGGAGGAGTCTGTAGACTAGCTTGGGCACTCAGCTCAAGTTCAGTACTGCATACCACCCCCAGACGGACGGACAGTCAGAGAGGACTATTCAGACTCTTGAGGATATGCTGCGGACGTGCGTCCTGGACTTTGGAGGTTCCTGGGAGGATCATCTATATTTCGTTGAGTTTGCTTACAACAACAGTTTCCAGGCTAGCATTGAGATATCACCTTTCGAGGCTCTGTACGGGCGTAGGTGTCGTACACCCTTATCTTGTGATGATGTTGGTGAGCGAGCTTTACTGGGACCAGAGATGGTTGTTGACGCAGCCGAGAAGGTGAAGCTTATCAGGGACAGACTTCGCGTGGCGCAGGACAGACATCAACACTGGGCCGATAGCCACCGGAGGCTGTTGGAGTTTGAGGTACAGATTAGAGTAGGATTAGATTTAGGTTTGTTTGTTGTGTTTATTGATCATGTTAGTTTACCATAATTAAATTAAGACCTTGCTTGTGATTAAGTTGGAGACCAGGTTTTCTTGAGGATATCTCCGACTCGTGGTACGATACATTTTGGTGGAGGCGGGAAGCTTAGCCCGCGCTTCATCGACCCTTTCGTTATCAGCGGAAGAGTCGGTGACGTGGCATACAGGCTAGACTTGCCACCTGTACTAGTGGGGGTCCACAACGTATTTTATGTATCATAGTTGAGACGGTACGTGGCTGATCCTAGCCATGTGCTGGGACACGAATACTTTGTTTGACACGTGTACACTTGTTATATATATTACCAACCAATTAATTGACATATTAACCTATTTTTTGTATTCGAAATTGAATTTCCCATTTCAACTGATACATGCTTCCCTATTCTTCATTTCTGAATTTTAATTCCTATTTTAACTGAAACTTGGTGTTAGATTTTCATGATTGGATCCATGTACATATGTATTAGTACCTGCTAAGTTGGTTTTGCAAGTTAGATTAGGTTTTATGATCTAGTAATGGATTTTGAATGTGGTTTGGGGGCTGTGCTATGAATCAACTGATACACTGTTCTGAAGTAGAAATCCTGAACTTTAAATTCCTATTCTAACTGAAATATGATGTTCAAATTACATGTTAGATTTAAGTACACCTGTGTTAGTTACTGTTAGGATGGACTTTCATGTTAGAATAGGTTGTTTCAAGAGAAATAGAAATTCGAACATGGGAATGGGCTGAAAATGATAGCCTGAATCACACATTTTCCTAAAATTAATTTCTAACTTTAAATCCAGTTTTTAAACTAATTTTTGAATGTTCAATTGCCATGTTGATTCTTACACATGTTTATTAGACTGCTATATGTTAATTGTTGACTGGTGTGAGGTTTTCAACTTTAGAATTAAGTTTTGGATGGTTGAAGTGTCAATGAATCACTATACCCTGTTTTGAATTGCTTGAACATTTAATTCCCTGTTTAACTGAATTTGATTTTAAATTTTGGATTGGGTTTGGGGTCCTTAAGTTAATTGTTGGTTTATTATACACTGTCATTTTATTTCTTCCTTAAAACCTGAGAATAGGTTTCAATTGGTAATAAAACTGTCATGTTGATCACCTCACTGATTTCCCATTCCTATTTGACATTGCTCTCTAATACACACCTACACATACATGCTCTATACCATCACTAATGTAAACTGTCACTTGGTTCATTTTTCTGAAAACCAAATTGTTGGACTGCCATTGACACATTACCCTCTCACAAATTCTACTCTACACACACACCCACACTTTATGGTATCATACTCACACCCTCACTCTACTGTTCACATGTACACACACACACCCCCTTGACACAAGCACATGTATTCCTCCCTATCACTATATATATATATATATATATATATATATATATATATATATATATATATATATAAATATAAAATATATATATATATATATATATATATATATATATATATATATATATATATATATATATATATATATATATATATGTGTGTGTGTGTGTGTGTGTGTGTGTGTGTGTGTGTGATACATATATTATAATATAGCCTATATATGTATAATGTGGTTATTATATTAATTTAGATATAGTTTAATATTGTAATGTGTGAAAATGCATGATATAGCTATATGGCCTATGGCCTATATACAGGGCACATAGCATAGCCTATGGGTGTATACCTATGGCTCATAGCCTGTGTATATGGTTTGAATGCCAGTATAGGTGTGCAGTTGGCTTGTATAGCCTAGATATGGTGTGTGTGCATGCTAGAATAGGTTGGTTAGGCTTAGTGAGACTTGTTTGGCTTAGGCTTGACCTAGTTGACCTAGTTTGACTAGTCTAGTTTGACTAGAGTTGACCGAGAGTTGGCTTTAGTCCAGTTTGACCCCAAACATCATGTAGATGTATTGTAGCCATCTGTTATATGATTTTAGACTTATAGTGACTTGTACTATTCTATAGGAGACAGATACCACTCCTCGGACAGTAGATACTCTTCAGATACTCAAGATACAGGCGAGTACATTCTTGGATCATTTTATATCTTGTTTAGGATTATATTTCCTGCTTTAGACTACTTTACTTGATGCTGACACGTTGGTAACATGGATTAGTACTATATGGATCTTGTCGTGCAAAATTATGTGAAATTGTGTATATTTATGTGCAAATCGTATAAAATTATGTATATTTATGTGCTCATATGATCTTCGTGTACGACTATACTTCGTGTGCAATAACATAACTTGGCTAGGTCCTTGTGTATTGATTGGGGCGGGGGAGTAGAAGTGGTTATGTATTCAATCCAGTAGATTACTCGTGTACAACCTCTTTAGATTACTCGTGTGCAACATCATGCCGTTTACATAACCATCTTGTGCTCTGAATCACTAGTCACTGTTAGTTCTCTATATACTGTAGCTATTTACTTACAGTCTCTCTCTTTTTACATCATATTGTTCTTCCAGTTTAATGTATCTTACTCTCTAGCATGTTTATATTTTCTAACCTGTTATGATTTGTTGAGATGTACTGTACTCGCTCATATCCTGACTGGACCTGTTAAAAATTTTACAGTGAATGATGAGGCTCTGGTGTCTACCCATTATGGTGCAGCTTTAGACAACACTTGTGACTTGGACCCACTTGTAGTAGAGGATCTACCACCAGTGGTTTAGACTGCTTGATTAGACTCTTACCTTGTCTTCTCATTGATACATTATTGTATATTCTGGGAGTTTCTTTTATCTGATGTTTCTGGATATGTATTTATCTTAGACACTTAGACTTTATCTGGATTGTTTTCTCTTTGGATTCATTCTGTTCTTATCTATCTATCTATCTATCTATCTATCTTTTATCATGCTCTACCTTAGATGTGATTGAGACTGTATTTGTTATGTCACCTCCATTCGGAGTGTATATACTGTACAGGTACCTTTATATTGTTAGATGTTTGACCTAGGACAACGTTCTACTGCCGACACTGTGACGTAGGCTGGACGTACCCATGTCTCGTGCCCTTACTCTAGGGTACGGGTCGTAACACTTCTTCAAATCTACTCCCGGTATTAGACAGGGCGATCCCCTATCTTCTACGGTCTTCATCATTGCAGCAGATGCCTTGAATAGAAACCTCAACAAAATGGTCAGTACTCCTATCTTCCAGAATTACCACATATCGAGCGGTTGCCTTATCATCACCCACCTGGCTTTTGCCGATGACTTACTCATCTTCTCTTTCGGGGACATTAGAGCGATGGAGGTGGTTCATAACACCCTGATAAGGTACTCTAGATGCTCCGGACAGAAGATCAATCACTCCAAGAGCGTCATCTACGCCTACCACAGCATCAAAAGAGAGCAAGCAATCAGCCTCACCAATTCAACATCATTCTCAGTAGCCCACCCCCCCTTCTACTACCTTGGATGCCCCCTTGTTTACGGGAAATCCAACGCTAATATTTTTGAGAACTTGACCAACAGAATCAGGAACAAACTCGAAGGGTGGCACAATGCCACTTTATCTCCAGGCAGGATCTGGAGAACCCTCAACCGAGCATACAATATTAATCCAGGCGGTGGACGCTTCCACGATCTGGCGGACTTCTAGGGCTCTGTCTTCCACGGCCACCAGATCGTAGCAGCGGCTGCTACATGGGAGATTTGGAAAAATCGTAACAAGGCGAGATACGAGGGGCGCCAATACTCGGTCGACCAGCTCACCAAGGAGATCTTCCGGCAAATTCATAAGCGGAGCACCCAGTGCTCCCACACCCCGATAGCCTTCTGGCCCTTGTTCCCTCCCTAGCTTCGGGGAGTCTAGCGTCCTCTCTCCCTCTTAAGCCTTTTTGGTGGTATACTTGTATAGGCTTTTGCTTTTAGTGCCTTGTATACGTTTCTGGCTTTGGCTTTTTCAGCCTTGATTAATATATATATATATATATATATATATATATATATATATATATATATATATATATATATATATTCTTTCTTATATAATAGAGAGAGGATGCGACAGTGGACGGGCTTCCCTCTCCTGGCCTCGCCGCCCCCATCCCCCGTCGGAATTTGGTGGCAGGGCTGGCCGGTCGGCCTGCCCGGGCCGGCGGCGCCCTTCTTCGTGTTCGTCCCTCTAGGCGCCCCTACTCCCCCTAGTTGGCCGGTCCCCGCCAGGCCCTCCGGACCCGACGTCGTCGGGCTAGGCGCGGCCCCGCTCCGGCAGCCGTGCAGCCGGTTGAGCCCCCCTCTTTGGTTCTCCCTGTCGTCCCCCTCGCTGTACTGCAGCCGCTCTCCTCGGCAGTCCCTGCCATTCTGCGGTAGCCTCCCGCACGAGTGTCCGGGCCGGCCCCCACCGGCGGTTCAGATGCTAGACCGCCTCCGGCGGTCTCCCCTCTTGCCGCTACCGCTTCGACGCCGGCGTCCCCCATCCCGGCGCCTCCTGCCGCCCCTCTTTCCTGGCCAGCTCCTTCCTCCACGGCGTCGCTACAGCCTGAGGCGGCAGCTGCCTTCTTCTCTCTCCCGTGGCTGACACCTGCGCGTTCTCCGGCTTCCGACGGCTCTGGACCGCCCCCCGCATCCTCCTCTCTTGCATCATCGGCGTTCTCCTCGGCAGCGGCAGCCCCACCATCGTGGGCCACGGTGGCCGCGTCCCCCTCTCCGACCTCCTCGCCGTGGCCCTCGGGGCCCTCATCGACGCTGATCGAGTCTCTTTCGTCGGCGGTGGCGCTGCCCTCCTCTTCAGCCCCCCGCTACGAGCTTCGGAGTGCTCTTCGCCGCTCGTCGACGGACCTCCCCACCTAGCCGGAGTTTCGTCTGCGGTCGCCGAGGTCGAGCATCTTCTTCCCTCCCCCCCCCCCGGCGGCCCGGGCGCCCTCCCCACCCTCCTCCTAGGGTCTCCTCTCCTCCCTCATCCTCGGGTCTCCCCTCCTCCGGGTCCGTCCACCGGCCGGAGCTACCCTCCTCCTCGGGTCTCCCCTCCACCCTCCTCCTCGGACCTCCCCTCCTCCGGGACCATCCTCCAGCCGGAGCTCTCGCTTCGTCGAAGCCTCCGACTTCGAGTCGGGCCTCCCCCCGGAGTCGATCCTCCTCGCCGCCGGCCTCTCGGCCTCCCCCTTCTCTCCCCGGAGTCGCCCCCCCCCCGCTGCGGGCCTTCTCGTCCTCCCTCGCCGTTCCCCGGGCACCGGCCTTCCTCGCCGGACCCCCAAGCGCCGTCCGGCCCACCCCGGCGGCGACGGCGTCTCTCCCCGTACCCGCCTCCCCCACCCCTCTTTTCCTCCTCCGCAGCTGGCCCTCCCCCCTCCCCCCGCCGGCACCAACCTGCCCAGCCTCCCCCGTCGACTTGTCCCCGCTCCGTGCGACGCTCCGACGGGGGGCCCAATGCTCCTCGTGTAGCCCCCACTTTGGTTCGCGCGCTGTAGCTTCGGGCCACGCAACCGCCCCTAGGGTCCCGTGCCCACCTACCTTCCTTGGGCCACGCACCCATCCAGCTCCCGCTCTCTGGTTTTGAGCCTGGCTTGTTCCTGCACAGGCTGAGGTTTGCATTTTCGAATTTTTTGGAAACTTGCTTTTCAAAAATTCGAAATGCAAGCCCTCATTTCGTATTTTTCGATTTTCCATTTTACTTTGTTGTATTGTCTACTTTGCCTCCAGGGTTTTTTGTGTTTTGGCCCCTGGTACCTGTACTGCTCATTACTGAGCCACCTTTTTCATTCAATAATGTGCTTTTTTGTGTTAAAATATATATATATATATATATATATATATATATATATATATATATATATATATATATATATATTCTTTCTTATATATATATATATATTCTTTCTTATATATATATATATATATATATATATATATATATATAAAATAAAAAATATATATATAAGAAAGAATATATATATATATATATATATATATATATATATAAAAAAAAAAAAAAAAAAAAAAAAAAAAATATATATATATATATATATATATATATATATATATTACCAAAAGAAGATGTTTCCCACGACCCCTTCTCCATTTTTCCAGCCCCGTCGGAATGTCCCCTCCCCCGCCGATCCTAGCCGCCGGCCGCGATTTCCTCCTCCCCTTCCTCGCCCCCTCCCATGCCCCGCCCCACGCCTTCGCACCCGCCCAGCTGGATTGTGGCCGCAGCAGAGGCCCAGGGATGCCAGATCCTGTTCTCCTCCTTCGGCCGCCGGCGTCACCCAAGACACGCCCGGCCGGGACCCCGCCACCCCAACCCCCAGATGATGCCGCCTCTCCTCGTTCCCCCCTCCGGCTTCATCCTCCAGGTGGACCGCAGCCCAGCCACGCTTAGTGGAGCACAGCCGAGCGGCCGCGGCCGACGCCTACGCCGGCAATCTCTGTCCCCGCCCCAATGGTGGGCCCAGTCTCAGCCTAAGCCGTGGGTCCTGCGTTAAATGCCCGGAGAAGAGCGACCCCAGCCCCTCCTCAGGCCCCTCCCTCTGCTGTCCTCGGGCATGACGCCACTTTCAAATCGCCTGTAGGCCTCGGGAGCAGGGGACACGTGGCCGCTTCGGTCAGCGAACTTGCTTTGGAGGGCGCGCTCAACTTTGGTGCAGTCCACCGGTTGGCACAGTCTACTAGATGCCTTGGCACAGTCAACCGGTTGGCGCAGTCCACCGGTGACCCTATTTTCACGCCAGTCCTGCCGAGGCGCAGTCCAGACATTCCCCCATTTCATTCCGCGGGCCCGGGGTGTCACGTGACCAACTTGGGGTGCGGACCCGCTCCGGATACCACTTCAGATTTGGGCGCAACTCGAATTACGGTCTCAGTTGCCCCGCTTTGCGTCCATCAGGCGCAGGATCCCTGTGTGCGCAATCCTAGCGCACCTCCATTTCGCCTCTTGGCTCAACCAGGGGAAAATCCCTCTAGCCTCTTGGCGCCCCAGGGAGACTCTCCTTCTTCCTCTTGGCCCACTTTGGGGACTCCTCCCCTAGCCTCTTGGCACATCTTGGGGATCCCCCCTCGCCTATCGGCGCCATCTCACCCAGGGCCCCTTCCCGGGAGTGCGCTTTCCGGGGCCGCTCCCGAGTTGGCGCAACCTGGTTCTACTCCCCGTCGGGACCCAACTAGGCTCAGCTCTTCTGAGCTGGCGCAACCTGGCGCCACCCCACTGACCCTACAACGCTCCATGCGTCACCATCTTCTCCCTCTCCTTTACGACTCCAGAAGTCGATTCCCGCCGGTATCCATCCCCCTCATTCTCTCTCCGATGTTCCCCCCGGCGCCACCCCCCCCCCCCCCGAACTTCTCCAGCTACGCCGAGGTTCTAAGGCCCGATCGTGGGAGGCTTTTTTCGACAGCACCGGTGGAGATCCAGCTTCCGGACTTAGAGTTGCCGCCCACATCCGACGACGAGCCCATCCGGGTCCCCTTCGCTGCGTCGAAGATATCCTCCCTATCATCTTCCTTCTCTAAGTCGTTCGTGCTCAAATTCGGATTCGGATGTCCGAAAATCTCCATCGCCTCGGAAGCCGTTGCGAAGTGGGGCCTCTCCGCAGCCTACCGGTTGCTCCGCTCGACCCCAAGCATATGTTATTACATCTCTCATCCGATTCGGACTACGCGATAGTCCGGGCCATGGGTACAGCCAGAATGGGCACGTATATTGCTAAAGTGGTCAAATGGTCCCCCGAATTTAACATAAAAATTGATTCAACAATCATTTCGACATGGATCACCCTCCCCAACCTTCCTCTGGTCTGTTTCCCAGCACCAGCTCTGAAACGGATTGCCAGCTCCTTCGGGACCCTGGTAGCCATCGCTGAAGAAACCAGCAACCTCTCCAAGTGCAACTACGCGAAGATATGTGTGGAGCTAGACCTCACGAACGATCCCCCTAAACTAATAGAGATCGAGCTCGGAGATCAAACTCATAGCCAACCACTGGTTTACGACAACAACATCATATTTTAGAAACACTGCCAGATGAGCGGACACCTAATCCAGCATTGTTTTTGTGCCCACCCCGAACTAAAGAAGAAAATCCAGCGCACACCACGCACATCGAATGCCCCAAGAGCCCCCAACTTCATCATCCACCAATCCAATCCCGACCCCCTCCCTCAGATTGAGGCTCGGTCTAGCCACCACCCTCATATAACCGCCACGACCAGCTCCATTATCGTCCCATTCACTCCCTCCATACTCTCCCTCCACAATTCGTTCGAACTCCTCTCAGGATCAAATTCCGATGATGCCAACAATGAATCCAGCGAACCCCCTTCCACCACCACCGGTCAACAAAATTCCCTTGAGACCAGCGGTCTCACAAACCATCACTACACCAAAATGGTCATTTTGGAACACCAAACAATTTTCAATCTGGAACACTTATTGTTCGTACCTAGTGGCTGTAACGGAATAAAAGTGTTCCAAAACAGAAAAACGTTCCTGATAAAATTTATTTTAATTTTTGAATTTTTATTATTATTTAGGAACACTTTTATGATATATCAAATACGTTCCAAATTTGAGATGGCATTCATGTGCATCTCACGTGGTTAGTAGCAAAGTGTTCCAACATGCAATAATAAACCCTTCTTTTCCCTCCTGCAACCAAAAGAAAACCCTTTCTTTTCCCCTCAAATTTCAGACTTTCCCTCCCCTAAATATATCGCATGCATCAACTTAGCTGGAGTTCCCGCCGACTTAGCAGGAGATCGACCTAGTCTTTCCGACGGCGACATCGACTTAGCAGGAGTTACCGCCGACTTAGCAGGACATTCGGACTCCTTTTCCAGTTTGTTACTTCTTTTTTCTCAATTTTTTTGTTTAGTTCTTAGGAATAAATTCTTTTTAGGATATGACTTTGAATTAATTTTAGGATCTCTCTTTGGTTCAAATTTTTGTTTTGGTGCAGTCTCATTCATCAAAGTTTGATTATTTGTTAATTCTTGTTAATATTCTGAGACGAATTTGCATCGTGGCAATATTTACAAAAAGAAACATAATCCCTTTCTTGTTAATGCATAACACCTACCTCCTTAGCCTAGTGTCTTTCTGAAAACAAATTATTATGAGTTTTGCTTGTCTGCAAGAAATTCTTTGCTTGTGTCTGCAAGAAATTAGTGCCGTGTTTGCAATAAATTCATATAATTTGGTTCACTTTTTGGCTTCAGCAGGAAATTCTTACTAATTTCAGGAAAAAATTCACAACTCGGTGCCTTAAATTAGAGTTGGAATTAAATTCAGTTTTTTGCCCGTTTTACATTAACAACAAATATTGATTCTCTTTAAAACTTAGTTGTATTTTGTCAAAGTGAATGGCCAATTCTTATTCACTTATACAAACATTGATGACCGAAGATTTATGAGTAACAATGGTAAGATGGTTCATGTTGTTTAAATTGAAGCCATTATTGGCTATTAGAATAGGACGTCAGTTGTTTGTCTTGATTTTTATTCATCACGGGTAACCGACTCCCCCTCGATTTGGTCTAGGATGCCTTCTTCAAGGTAAAATTCCATTTCTTTGATTTGATATATAGCTAAAATTTAATTAATTTCCTCAAGTGAGTAAGTAATTGGTTTTGTTTGTATACGGAGACAGTGATGTTATGTTCTCCATTTATGTCCACTCCAGGTCAAGGTTCATTCTGAATAGAGTGACGACTCGATAGGAAGACAGTTTATGGTATGAAGGCGTCGACGACAAAGATGGTAGCTTCAACAATAACAGATACATTTCTAGCTTCCATGGTGCATGTTGTTTAATTGTTCATTGCTTATTTAGCATTTGAGTATTGTTTATTTTCATCAAGTATGCAGTTTGTTTTGCTTCATACTCAATAGTTGTTTGATCTTAGTTTAATGGTACTTGTATTTGCTAGCACTTATTAATATCTTTTGATGCTGCCTCTTATATATTTCTGAAGTAGAAGTAATTAATTTACTGATATGCTAAATGTAAATATTTGTCAGTATACATTACACTGCTTCTTATCTACATGATTGAAGTATTATATACTTATTCATAGCAAACTGTGGGATCAGTTGTATTAGTGATAAATAGTGGAGCACCTATTATGAGGAAATTAGTGATTAACTTTTTGTTGAATATTCGAGAAGGAAGAGATATATTTTAATGTCTACTAGGAATAAATTGGTGCTTATGTCTGGATCCACAAATTTATGGCCATCTCAGAAATTCATGTTCCTTAGCTCAATGTCGAGTACAACACATTTTCATTTGCTTGGTAGTACATCTTTTATGCCTTTTATTATTTTTGTTTATGTGCAATTATATTCATTGCTTTTCTGTTCCATGTCCATGGATCTAGGAATCATGGACACTCAAAAAATCTAGGATATGTCATTTTGGACACGTATCAAACACACCACAAACACTCCAAACATAGTAGGACACTCCAAATAGGCACCGTGTTTATGTCGCGTGTCCTTACCTTATCATGTAGTATCCGTGTCCGTGCAACAAAACCTGGATTATGTTTTTCTTTTCATTTTTAATTTATTTGGAGTTGAAGATGAGCATTCAGGGGAAATACAAGTAGATAAACATGGACATATGTGCATAAAGTTATTGGGAAACACAAGTAGAAGGGCTTGTTACACTCTTCATCTTGACTTGTCATCTAGGCTTCTAACTTGCACTCTAGGTTTGTGATTGACAAGAGAGTGTCTCTCCGCCTTGTGATGACCTCAACAATCTCGATCAAGTAGCCCTTTATGTATTATCTAATATCTGTGTTATTATAGTAGATATTAGGATATTCATATGTGAATTTTGGCTCTTGGGTGAATCTCTTATCAAAGATTTATAATCGGTTATAGTTTCCATCGTTTCTTGCCACCAGAATGAAATTATATGCTTATTCCTCAAAAAGCAAGGTTATTTGACTCTGCTTATATAGCGGAATTAGGTATTTACTAGGTGATTAGTAATGAATGTTATGGCTGTTGTGAGGAAGTTAATGATAATTATTTGACAAGTATATAGTGAAGGACAAAGAAAAGATTGTACGACTGCTTATTTTGATCCGTAGATTAAACCCATCATTTCAGAAAGTAAGTATCGCTTGGAGCCCTTTTCATTTGTAAGTCCTCTCCGATACACTTGCTTTATGGAATTTGTGGCCCTACATTTATTTTTATATTTACTTGCTTTTTGCAATTAGTGGCACTACATTTATTATTTTGATTGTGTTTATGTGAAGGGCTTGGAATTATGAAAGGAAATGATTCCTTTAAACAGATCCTTTAATTCGGTTGGTATCAATACCCTCCAATTCTGATTCAAAATGATTGATACTTAAAAGCTTGGTACAAGTCTTTTCATTGAGATTTTTTGACGTGAGCTTCATGGTCCAAATGTTCCATCCTTCTGCCTCACACACGAGGTCGAGTGTTGAAATGGTTGCCTACATGGTTGGTCATAACTTACATAAAATTGTTACCTGACAACTAGCATCAACTTGTATGGTGTGATCATAGTGCAGACTGCATAGGAAGGTGGATATGCATCTATTTCACCAGCTGTAATCCATTTGAGTTATACTATGCAAATTCAAGTAAAAGGTCCATACACTTGTATATTGTTTTCAGCCAACATAGGAACTTCTTGAATCTAGTCATCCATTGTGGTCAAGGTGTCTCTGCTGTCTGATATGAGAACTTAATAGAGTAGCAGGTCATCTTGAAGAACAACATGTAGTCTCATTTTTGCAAACTGACTGTTAGTGCAGGTGCATGGATCTGTCTGCACTAATATAGAGCATTTGATTTATTTTTAAAAGATTCTTATGCATCAATTGTTATTCTAATACGATATGACGAGAGTAAAATACTATAGATAGGTGCATGTCCAATTAAATAGAATTCTTGTATAGAGTTAGAATTAAATTCAGTTTTTTGCCAGTTTTACATTAACAACAAATATTGATTATCTTTAAAACTTAGTTGTATTTTGTCAAAGTGAATGGCCAGTTCTTATTCACTTATATAAACATTGATGACCGAAGATTCCTGAGTAACAATGGTAAGATGGTTCATGTTGTTTAGATACAATAACTCCATCAGAAGTTGGGCTTGAAGATGCTGTGGAGGATGACAGATGACATGACTTTCTTGGGTCAAACTATTTCAAGAACTCAACCAAGACAGCTCCCTGGGCCCAGCTAAATAACATAATTACATGTATATGAATGTGACAGTTTTATTGCAAGTTTATTCGATCTTTTGTTATGCTAATTTATTATTATTATTTTAACTCAATTTCTCTTTTATCTGATAGTTAGTTTCTAAAGATTAGGCTTCAGTAAGCAGAAGGGCCTGAATGGTAAAATGCCTTATGTTTTCTTCATCATCCAATTTGTACCAAAAGCTTAAAATGCCTTATGTTTTTTTAGAGTTAAAAACATCACCTTCTTAGCTAGTGCGGTCTGGTTTTTGGAGTTGATAACTACCAACTTCTAGAGTAGGCTTGAATATTTAGTTGTCTAGGATCAAGAATGTTTAATTTACTCTGCTTACATGATTAGTTAGCTGCCTAGGATCAGGAAGGTTCAATTGTTCCTCATACTCACTTTTACAAAGAAGTGGAGAAGTTTATCATATGCTACTTTGTTTTATAGCTTACCTAATTATTTTGGGTAATAAGTGTTGAGTTTATGCTTTTTCTTATCATGATTCTTGTCAGTTATCATGATCTTTTTATTCCAAGTTTGTAATGAGTTATGTCTCCTGGTTAGACTGATTGAGGCCAAATCTGTCATCTGTGAGTATGGACCTGGTTGTGGATGCAGCCTAAGCTGTGTCAATAGGACATCTCAACAGGGATTAAAATATCAGCTTAGGTTCAGACCAGTCATTTGTTTGCATATTGTGCATGCATCTACATATTAAAATGAAATGTTTATATAACTGTTGTTCACGTCATATCTTGTAACAGGGGTTTCGAACTACAAATATCGGGTGGGCTGTTAGGTCCCGGGATACCATACCTGCTGGTGCACTAGTATGTGAGAATTCTCTTAGAGTGACGAAGTCGATGCTATCTCCGAGAATAATTATATCTTTGTTATAGACTGTCTGCAAACAATAAAAGGCCTTGATGGCAGAGAGGTGATCAATCTTCAGACTGTTCTAGCATATTGAAAGTCGGTTTTATATATATATATATATATATATATATATATATATATATATATATATATATATATATATATATATTGGATTTCAATTACTGTGCATCTTCTTAGCATCTCCTTTTACCTATGCTCTGTAAAGTGAAGCTAATGCTTAAGTATCAATTATCTGCCGTATATTTTTCCTGGAAAATATGATGATTTTGAAACATTTAAGTCTTGAGTGTTTATGTTGCTTCTACTTTTCTTTGCCATGATATTTTCAATGCAGAGTTTTTAGTTATTAATTTGTATCTGCCATGAATTTTTGAGTCTTTTGGAGTGTTCATGCTGTGTCCAACATGGATATGCCATGAATTTTTGAGTCTGCTTCCTAGTGTATATGAAATTAAAAAAGGGGGTTGTATTAAATCATTGTTTGTGGAATAGAAAATTATAGTTGAATTTCAGACAACTTGTACAGTATAAGAAATTAAAATTGCAAAGGACAATGACAACAAATAAATATACAAGGTTTCTTTAATCTTCTGATTGGGAAATGAAGTAAACTCATTGAAATGGCTTCAATTCAGTAATAAGGGTTTTGAATACTAGGATATGTTGGACATAGTAACCAACACAGTTTTTTTGACGTAGATCTCCGAGTGTCTGTTCTGAGTTATGACACCTTCACTGAACTAACCATTACAAAATATCTCCTCTAAGCAACATCAGCAAACAACTTTCACACAGTTTTTTCATACTAAGAATTATTTAAATTCTAATTTACTGGGGAACTTCAACTTGTCTTCCCTAATATGATAAGGAGTATTTATGGAACTTGGAAGGCTATGTAGCCTGAAACTTGGTAGGCTATGTAGCCTGAAACTTGGTAGGCTATGCTACATAATAAATTAGAATGTGGAGCCCACTTGGTACAAAGCTTGAGTAGGATTCTTTGGAACACATTAACTGAATGAAGGACATCAATTCAGATAGTGGCATCCTTTCTGGTTGATGCATCTGTGCACTACTAAATTTTAGACGTTTTTACTATTTGGTGTAAGCATTGTTTCAAGCTACATGTATAAGGGTTTAGGATGTTTCTTAAAAGCTTCCATCATCTAACCAAAGAATATTGTATATTTGAAACAACTTTTGGAGAAAGGGCTCCAGTCAGGGGATTTAGGTCATCTAACCAAAGAAACATCCTAAACCTAAATGGATAGGCAGAGATAGGTCAGCATTCAACTCAAAATTTTTGGAACGAAATATAAATTCAGATTATAAGTATGGTATTTAAAATGGATAGGCATCTTCCTCAATTCTTGGTTGATGAAACTAACATTCTCTATTATTTTCTCAGCATTAGGAGCTTAAGGAGGTTGAAATGGAGGACCTAACTATGGAACCAGTACCAGATATTGACACTTGTTCCAGATCAAAATTCATTGGCTATTGTTGAGTAAGTTGAAGGTATATGCAATTTCTACAGACGAGTAGAGGTGAAGTTTTGTCCCCTTTCTATTTATTCTCCTATTCATTTTGAAGGTAACTGTGTAATTGGGATTTTTTTATGTTAATCATGTAATTTGATTGAAAGTGTTGAAATAATCAATTAAGCAGCTGGCTTCTTGTTCTTTCTTATGGACAAAAGACATTTTACTTACTAACTATTCTATTAATATGTCCTTACAGTATGAATATTCATTTTGGGGAACTTCTGGATCGTTTGAGGAGATAGGCTACCGATAAAGAGCTCATGCCCTTTATTTGAAAATCAAAATCTTCTCCATTTGATGGACTATGCAAAATATCTGTTTATAACTAGCAAATTCATGGTAAGAGTGACCCTTCATGAACATGTATTTGTACCTGTTAGCAATATCGGTTCGCATATTTCTTTGATTCCCGTACTGGTTGATAGTCTTGTTATAGAGTATTACAACATGTCTGTTCATGATATTTCCATTTTTCAGTATTAGTGGGGACCGAGTGCATAGGGGCTCAGCTTAAGGACGATTCTGATGGCATTCCATTAGTTCTACCTAGTTTTGAATCACTCGTAAGATTCAGCTTGCAGAAGGTAGAGGAGAATGCTTTAGCCGTTGTATCTACTGATAATACAGTACAGACTCAGGTTGCGACTGGGTGCAGCACCAGTGATGAAGGGAAGTTTAATAAGTAGCTTTGGCATAGGCCATGGGTAAACTACAGCGAATTTGACAACAGCTCAGAAGAAGAACCAGACTCTGAGTTAATAAAGGTTTCATTTTTGTAATTATCTGTCTATTATAAAGCTCGTGCATTTCATAATTTGCTTTATTGCAATACATGTTTCTATGTGTTTACCCATGCAGACATACAGAGATGATTTATACCCTTTATTATATATCAACTCTTTGGGATTGGCTCCTGAATCCTCACTCATGTTATATAATTTTCTTAGTGTCTCTTGTCAGGCCTTGTCATAGATTTCCACTTCATTCTTTTATTAATGTTATATAATTTGATTAGTGTGATATAATTTGATTAGTCTTTGACATACTTGTCTTAGCTCTATAAAGTTTATTGAATTATTTTCTTTTGTTCTGAATAGGTTCCTGAGAAAGCTTTCCAGTGAAGATTTGCCTCGATTTTTTGTGCGCACGAAGGAAGATTGTTGCCGATTTACAGAAAGGCAAGCATTAGGTCATGTTTCAGATAATTTCAAAACGGATGCAACTGAAGGAAACAAACATTTTTTTGGGAGCTGTTTGTAACTGTAGTTGATGCTCGAAAACTTGCTTGTTATTTTTGTTATATGTTCCAGTTTTGTTTACTTGAGCATCGATGTCTAGGATATAAAACTACTTGTAGTTTCTTTTGAGAACATAATAGTGTATGAGATAGTGTCCCTTATTTCTTCTTTCCTATTTTGGCATTCAATGTGGCTTTTCTCTTGTGTGTGTTTGACTGTGTACATCTATTATGTACACTGTAAACCAAGGTAAATCTATTATGTAAATAGTGGATCAAATGTTCAAATTGTTGCTGAAATTGCTGCTCAAATTGCTCAAATGTTCACTCATTGACTATTGTGTTTAAGTTATTATTTATTTTTGTCTGATTTACAATAGTAAAAAAAAGTTAATGGATGAAAGTATAATATGATGTGCCTATATTTTTTATACCACCATTTAATGATCATTTAATGTATTCAGTTTAGAAACTATTAGCTTTAATTGTGGTTCCAACCAAAAATTGGAATCCAAAAATGAAATTAAAAAATGAATAGGTACGCTAATAAAATGTTGCAAAACTAGCCATAAGGATAATGAAAAAGTGTTACAATTTATATTTAGGAACGAGTCGAACGTGTTCCAAACTGACATTTAGAAACGTTTCAACGATGTTCCAAAAATAATTTAGAAACACATTACATATGTTCCAACATCTACTTTTGGAACGCTGGATAACTGTTCCAAACCAAATTTAGAAACGCAGTCTAACTGTTCCAAATATTGCAACGCCACTTTTAGGAACGGTTATCATATGTTCCTAAAAATATTAGGAACATATAAAAATTGTTCCTAAAGGCCTTTTTTGGTGTAGTGCATCCATGCATCGAAAGCGCCCTCATCCCCCAACCCTCCAACCTACCTGAGATCACCCCACCACAACACCACGAGAACTCCCACTCCACCCAACCACCCGCCAAACGCCCTCATCAACTTGGAGAAGACTCGTCTTCGAACAACGCACACCAGTTAGAGGAACATCAGTCTCCTGACGCTGATCCCAAGCGTCACACAGCCGACCCGACTTTCCCCAGGGCTGACTCAGAGCCCCCCCCCGGCATCCTCCCACCCACCCAAAGGACGCTCAAACCAATTTCAACCATACTTTAACCGACAGATTTTGGCAAGCCAAGGAAGCTGGCTTTCTGGACCAAGGCAACCCATTATGCGCCCTGGAAGAACAAGACAATGATCCAACTATCACCGCCTCTGACGGAAGAAACAGCGATCAGGGACGGACAAACAAAGATACCGAAAACAACGGGCCCACCAACTCACTCACCAAAATAACCTCTTCCAAGAAGAACAAAACAATAAAAAGCAGATATCGGCTAGGACTAGCAGGTCAGCCACGAAGCACATTCACCCCCATCCCTTTTCCTCATCCGATGCTTAACATCATCTCCTAGAATGTGAGGGGGCTCGGCAACAAACCAATGATAAACAGAATCCTCAGCCTCAAAAAGACTCATCGCATAGACCTCTTCATCATTATCGAACCAAAAATCTCTCAAAAAAGAATCAAAGCCACTCAACTCAAGTTAGGGTTCCCGCAGGCCATCGCCGGTGGTCATGACATATGGATCCTTCTCACTCAAGACTTCAAATTCGGCATCATCCACAACTCGCCCCAGGCCCTTACTTGTTGGATCAAACACCCGGCCCTAAAGTCCCGTGCCGTCCTCTCCGCTGTCCATGGAAGTTGCTACATCCCCGAGCGCAAATTGCTCTGGGCTGACCTTCTGGATGTTCATCCCCACGGGATCCCGTGGCTTTGCATCGGTGATTTCAACACGGTGCCTAGCAGAGAGGAAAAGTCTGGCGGTCGCCCTCCTTCCCAGCCAGCGATGGATGACTTTAACAACTTTACCTTTCACGAGAACCTCACCCCTATCCCTTTCTACGGAAGTGCGTTCACCTGGTGCAATATATAGGACGAACACCGGCGATAGTACTCCCGTTTAGACCGGGCGATGATTAATGATTGCTGGGCCGACATGGGCTTGATCACTAACCTCTCTCATCTGAACTACACAGAATCGGATCACTCCCTTCTTCTTGTCCAAATCAGCAACATTCACACCAGCAACAAGAAAGCTTTTCGCTTCCTTGACTTTTGGCGTCATCATCCCCAATTTCAGAATATCGTTGCTTCTGTTTGGAACTCCGTCTTGGCTATCGACCCGTTGGCCAGGATGGTGGCCAAGATCAAAGCCACTCGTAAAGTTCTCTCGTCCTGGAGCAGAGAGGCCTACGGCGACATCTTCCAAGCTATCAGGGAAGCGGAGGACGACGTCACCCACGCAGAGTTCTCTTTCGTCATCACCCGCTCCCCAGAGGCCCGTGCCTCCCTCAACCTCGCCAGAGCTCTTCTTAAATCTAGGCTGAGAGTGGAGAACAAATTCTAGAGGTAAAAAGCCAGAGCGACATGGGATACTGATGGTGACCGGAACTCCAAGTTTTTCCATGCGTGTGTCAAAGGACGCAGGAACAAATTGAAACTGCACCGTATTCTCGACAACAACGGCAACCTGGTGGAGGACCAGACCGGTATTCAGGCTGTGGCGGTGCACTTCTACTCCAATCTCTTCACCAAAGATCGGGTCGTAAAAGATGCAACGCTCTTATCGGTCATCCCTTCCCTAATTAGCGATATAGTGATAATGCAACCCTGATGGCCACCACTTCGGAGGAGGAGGTTAAGACAGCGGTATGGTCCATCAACGAGCACAGTGCCCCAGGGCCAGACGGTTTCAACGAGGTCTTTTTCAGAGCTTGCTGGGACACCATCAAAACTGACTTAATAGAAGCCACGGTTGCCTTTCTCCAAGGGGCCAGCTATCCGAATTCGATTTCATGTGCCAACATCATCCTTATCCCGAAGAAAGACAATCTGGAAACCTTTAAAGACTTCCGCCCGATCAGCCTATGCACCTTCACCAATATGATCATATCTAAGATCGTCGCCAACCGGATGTCCGATCTTCTTCCAAAGATCATTTCCGAAGAGCAAAGCGGGTTCGTCATAGGTCGCAATATTACTGACAACATCCTCCTTGTGCAAGAGATGATAACGTGCATGAAGTTTCCGTCGAGGGGGGAACGTGGCCATCAAACTAGACATGAAAAAAGCATATGACCGTCTGGACTGGCAATTCATGATCTGGGTTTTCAGGGCCTTTGTGTAATACCTGTTGTTCGTATTACGTATTTGGAATACGTATACGTATTTTATCTTGTATTTGCATATCTTCTTGGTTTGGTTTGGCTTGGTTATTCTTGGTTCGGGTTGGCCTGGTTCGGTTTGGGATTGCTATTGGTTTTTCAAGAACCAAGGGGTGAACCCCCTACCTACCACCACCACTACCATTTATTAACCATTCTTCCTTCTCTCTCTTCATTACTCTTCTTCTTCTCTTCATTAATTCTTCACCTACCAGAGAGAGGGAGAGAGAGGTCTAGGCAAGTCCAACTTATTTTATGGAGGAACTCCAATTTTATTGCTTCATTCTCTTCCTTACAGCATTCTAACTTACTTTAGAACTTGGTATTTTCACTTTCCATGGCTAGATTCTTGTAGATCTATATTTACCTTATTTTTGGATTTCTTGGGTTTTGATCTGCTTAATCTTGTTATTTCCGAGTTTTGATGGTTCTATGTTGTAGAGAATTTCGTTTTACCCTATTTTGACATATGGAAGTTCGGATTTGGGCTCCGAATGATAGAGTTATGCAGCTTGGAAGCCATGGCTTATGGTGTACTTCTTCTCAGAAATTTGGAGAAGAAGCACAGTCCCGAGCCGCATGGTAGCACTTGACCGCATGAATATTCATGTGGCAAGTCAGTTCCAACCGCATGTGCTAGTGCCTTGACTTGACCGCATGACAAGTTCATGCGGCAAGTATTCCTTCTCAGCCGCATGACTGAGGCCCAGTCCTTCCTGGCCGCATGGATTTCCAACAACCCTGAGCCGCATGAACTCAACACTCGCGAGCCGCATAGACCGCAGTCTCCCAGCCACATGAGTTTGCTTCCCTTGACCGCATAGTCATTGCTTCCCGCAGCCGCATGGGTTGCTTCTCTCCGGCCGTATGTACCTGATAGGTCAGCCAGCCGCATAGACCCATCCCTCGCCAGCTGCATGAGTTCCCTATCCTCCTGACCGCATATGTCTTGCCTTTCTCAGCCGCATAACTGAGTGGACCTCCGAGCCACATATGACTGATACCCCTTTGATCGTATAAGTCCTTCCTTTTTTTTAGCTGCATGCGCCTGACCCTATTCAGCCGCATGGGCTGTTCTCTTCCAGCCGCATGAGATCATTCCTGGCCGCATATGCCTTAGCCGCATGGCTCTCCTATAGCCCTGTGTATTAATATTTTATTAGATATTTTACGTCCATTTTATATCCTTACGCCTTTTGTCACGAGCTTGATAATCACGAATTTACTTGATATGTTTGGACATGATAATTGAGCCTGACATGACAGTGACCCGTAGTGGTGCACTCCTGACATGACTAACCTGACATGACCTGATAGTGGCCCGTCGCGGCGCACTCCTGGCCAGTAAACTGGACATAATAACCTGACATAATTTTCTTGATAAGCTGTTGCGACGGCTACCTGACATGACATGACCTGTTTAATTAATCTGGACACCGTGGGCGATTGTGCTTGTACAAATAATCCAGTCTTGTCTTGCATTATGTCTAGAAGGGAACTCCTGAGTACCACGGTCAGGAGTACCTACTGAAATGGACTAAGGCTAAATAACTAGATTAATACATTAGTCATAAAGAGATCTCCCAGCTACAGGCAATCCCGTTACCTGGGCACGCCTTGGGATCTGTAGCCTGCCGTCGAGTAGGGCACATTTCCAGCACACTGTCATGTGTTGCACCCTTCAAGCTACCTAAGGGTACATGCGTTTCCTGGACGATGTACCCACCTGAATTCAATCCTAATCTTTCAACCCGGGTAACCTGGATGGTCTGCAGGGCTTGTGGCTGTAGAATAATCTCGCTGCATCTTGTTAGTAATTAGGCTTGTGACAACCCTAGTTAGTTAAAGTATCAAGCCGTAATTCTTGCTTGGCCGTGAAATGATTGGATGGAGTCTAACCAGTCTAGTCTTGCCCTGATCCTGATTACTGCATGACCAGAATGCTTGTATTTATTTTACCGATAAATGGTGAGAATTCCAAATTCTGTTCAGACGAAGGGTTACAACCCCGGTCCTTGTTTTGTTTACGGGTTGTAACCTGGCTATCTGAATAGTTTCATGGTTATCTCGTCGTATATCATCCTGATGTATTTTCTTTACTTCCAGTTGTATTTTCTTTATTTCTAGTTGTTACTTTATTTATACTCTTGTGCTGATTGCTGGTTTTAGTTCCTAAGTGAAGCCTCCTTTGTGGCACTTGCTCTTTATGGGGTCTGACCCAGCTGGTTTTGTGTGGCCAGATTTTGGAGCAGCTCCAGAGGATCTACCGACCTTCCAGCCAAATGGTGGCCACTAGACGGAACCCTGGCAACGAGTGGGTTTATTTTTGATCTCCTACTCTATTGTAAAAATATTCTTTTGAGGCGTTTAGCCGGTGAGCACCTGTTTAGCTCGATTGCGCTTTACTTACTGTCTGCCTAGGGCTGTAACATGATTGACAGATCCTAGGGTTGATCATGTATGACTAAACTCTTGCTAGTCCTGACATTTTGTAACGACTAGCTTCATGATCAACTGAATATGTAATGTTTGGGACGCCTTACTATTGTATATTTAATGATCATACATCTTGTGACTTTTACTTACTTGCTTGTGATTGAGACAATAGGCTTGTTCATGACCTTAAGAGACTGTTGGCTTGTAGATAAACCCTCATGTATCTAGACAGCCGTGACCGTATAGCGAGATGGAATCCATTTCTTATACGTAGCTGGCTATGTTTGCCCCCGTTCTCCAGTATTCTGGTTCTGGGGTGTGACATGGTTTAAGTGGTGGCCCATGCAGGTCTTGTAAATCAAGATATGTGAGGGTTTACCCAATAAATGTCTCAATCAGTATTCGCCTTTGATCTCTGCTCGTATCTTCTGAATCCCTGGATTCTTGTCCTGATCATATGCTTGTATCGTTGATCTATCCTGGTCCTTCCTTATTGATCCCTATGTCGTCTTCTTCAGCGGCATTGTTCGTGGTCCAACCGACCAGCAAGGCGGAGCACCTCCCGTGGACCAGCAGCAACCCGGAGATCAAGTCCAGCACTCCAGAGTAGCCTCCAGAGTCGAGCCTATTGGAGAAGAGCCACCGGTCCAGCCAGTTCAGCCTGTAGAACCTGATGATGGCACTTTGGTAGGTCTCGTCAGAACTTTGATAGCTTCTCAAGATCGTCGTGGAGATGCCTTATACCAGGAAGTGACGGATGCTTTGACCAGATGAGGTCATCAGGGTAACAGCGCGGCCAACAGCTTCAAGCGCTTGAACCCTTCCTTCTTTGATGGTAGCGAAGATGCTATCGCAGCGGATGCGTGGCTTCAGGATACTGAGGTGATTCTTGAAGCAGCCAGGACTCTAGAGAATGAGAAGGTAGCCGTGGTGCGCCTGCAGTTGCTAGATCTTGCCCGCAGCTGGTGGGCGGCTTAGGCCGTTGGATTAGTAGTACCCATTGCTTGGACAGTATTCAGGAAGAGATTCCAGACCAAGTATTTTGATGTTGTAGCTCGGTAAGATCTACAGACGAGGTTCACCAATCTGAAGCAGATGGGCAGGACGGTCGATGGATATGCGGCCGAGTTTTTGAGACTCAGTCGGTTTGCTCCCACCTTGGTGGCAACCGAGTATGATCGAACCCAGCGGTTCCAGTAGGGACTTCACCTGGAGATCTTGTTGGCAGTAGAGCAGTTTGAGCATCAGACTTTTGATGCAGTCTTGAGAGCAGCTAGGAGGCATGAGTATACCTCCCAGAGGATTGTGGATAGGGCCGGGGGTCGGAAAAGATCTCACGGCCAGATGAATCAGTCTTCAGCACCAGCCCCGGCAGCCAGGGCTTTGACTATTGGAGCTCTGAGGCGGGCGGCCTCAGTGACGTCGGTCCAGCATTCAACCCCGACGTACCCTCAGCAGCAGAAACAGAAGCAGTCTTCCGCAGTGGGATGTTCTCATTGTGGAAAGCCAGGCCATGTGGTGGCAGAATGTCACAGGGCACAAGGATTGTGTCTGGCTTGTGGAGCACCAGACCATAGGGTTGGGTCCTGCCCGAACAGGGGTGGTTCATCATCGTCCAACCTTTCTAGCTCTTCGGTGAGAGGACCAGCACCGGTTCAACAGCAGCAGTATCCATTGCCGAGGCCCTTGCCGCCTCAGGCCCAAGTATTCCAGCAGCAGAACCCCCAGCAGTATGCACAAGCCCAAGTCAAGAGTCAGAGCAGGCAGCAAGGATTTCATCAGAGGGGACCAGCACCCCGAGGGCATGGTCAGGCTATGGTGATGACCGCAGAGGAAGGATTGGCACCAGGAGAAGTAGTGGCAGGTACTATTCTCGTCAACTCCTTTTCAGCTTCAGCTTTATTTGATTCTGGTGCATCGTATTCTTTTATGTCTGCACGATTTGCAACACTAATAGGATTGGAGCCCGAGTCATTATCAGTAAGGCTCGATATACTTACTGGTAACGGACTTGTGGGAGTCGATAGGGTATTTTCCTCGTGTCTGTAGAAGCATGGAATTTCACAACCAGAAAGACCATGCGCCAGACACTATAGGCACCAGGAACAGGACACTCCACAGCAAGATCAATAGCTATAGACATCTGAAGAAGGACTTTTTATTTTATATATATAAAAGTCTATTACATGTCTGGAAAACATTGTACAAAGGAGAATTTCTACAAAGGAAAGATCCTAAGTCTACAGCCAGCAGCCACCATGCGCCTTCAGATAGGCGCAGCAGTCACCACGCGCCTCCAGATAGGCGCAACAGTCACCATGCGCTGCCAGTTAAGCGCAGTAGATACCATGCGTCTCCAACCAGGCGCATCCCACCATCTCTTCAGTAGCTCAGTTATGTGCATCCAGCTCAGTTATGTACATCCCTTCAGCAGCCCAGTTATGTGCCACTCTTCCAACCAGGCTCACCTGGCCGAGCAGGAGTGTGCCGCTCTTCCAGCCAGGCTCACCTGATAAATGCTTCGATACACAAAGCATTTAACCCTCTGGCTGGAACCAAGGAAGAGAAGAGCACCGCAAATCTGTGGCCAGGGAAGGCTTCGAAAGGGCCTCCAAAGACCAAGGAAGACCGTGATCGAAATCACGGCGAAAGGCAGCTTTCAACACAATCAGAGTGGGCAGCACCCACTTTGAAGGAAGAGAGAGCCTAGCACCGCCATTCCGATCTATGGCTCTTCCGGAACAACGGAGACAAGGCCCGAGCATCCCCATCTTTGGATGCAACAGGCACCTTCCGCCTGCCTCGGAAGCCCTCGACCCCGTCTTTTGGATGTAACAGTCACCTTCAAGAGCATTAACGACGACATGGCGTCTCATCTTCACCCTCGGGAGCACTTCGTCAACAGAATGCACCCGAGAACCCAAGTTCATATTGGAAAGACGTGAGGAAATGAGAGGCCAACCTCCTCTCCATGCTACTATTTATAGGCCGGGCAGATCAAACCCATGCGCCAAGTGGATGGCTCTCCGAATTCCATGCAATGAACTCATATTAAATGGATGAACCAGACGCCTCGACTTCAGCCAAACGGCTATTAAAAGCACTCGAGAAGCGAAACAGCCGCATCATCAAAGACGTGTCGGATGCGCCGGCTGGACAGCGCATCACACCTCTTCAAACATCAAACAGATGTGCCCTGTACCGAGTGCATCAGAGGGGATGCGCCCCCATACGTCCCCATACACCTAGTGGAACGTCAACCGACGCGCCCATTCAGCTGTCCATCGAATGTCACCAACATTAAATGCTGAACTGACAAGAGTTGGCAGTACGCCTCCCCAAGCCTGAACGGTTGACAGCTTTTGCAGAAAACGAAACGTCCACAACGTCAGCGTCATCATGACTCTATCCCGACGGCTACTGCCACGTGGCCACTCGACCACCCGCATGCGCCTCCGCGGCCATGCGCCCAAACCTGCATGCGCCTCGAAAGCCATGCGCCTCAGACCCTTCACTGATCCCTAAAGACAGAAGAAGAGTCTCCAGTTGAAGCTTTGCATGCGCCTCAAAAGCCATACGCCCCAGACTGATCTCTGATCCCGAAAGACAGAAGGAAAGTCGCTCGCATGCACCTCAAAAGCCATATGCCCAGAACGGCTCGTGACTCCTAAAGGTCACGAGCCAAAATCTCAGCATGCGCCCAATCCAAGGCGCATCCCACCAAATCATCCCTCCGACCAAATTAGAGATCTCCGAGCCATGGGTCGACGACACGTGTCCTTTGACTCAACTCATCCAAGATCTCAGCAACAGAAAGATCTTCTCCCTTGTTACGTGCCGGCTCACAACAGCAGTATGAAGAATTCAACCCCGCGAGTAGGGCGCATCATCCATGCGCCTCCATCAGCAATCTCCACGTGGCGTCCCCACGCACCGGCGCATCCTACATATACGCGCATGAGCAGCCAACCTGCCCAGCTATAAATGGAGGAATCATCCCCTCCTTACACAGAGAGACATACATACGAACAATCCAGACAGAGATCACCAGAGAGGCAGATACAGACACTCAACATCTTCCTCCTCTCAGCCAGCTCCAGTACCCAGAGCAATCTACACCTTCAGAGAACCGATAACCGTCGTCAGCCCGTCAACGGAGTCAACGCATTACCACTCGCTCCATATGTACTTAGGACCCAGATTAAACAAAAGTGTACTCCTAGGACTACATCTAATTCCTATATTGTAACACTGTTCTATTTGTATTAAGATTTGCAATCAAACGATTTTAATGGCAAACAAGCTGGCGACTCTGCTGGGGACTTCTTTTTCCTCTTTCGAGAAAGTTGTGTCATAGGCCGACGACGTGAAGGTGGGCTCCTCCCACAAGACGCTGGTCGTGCGACTCAATCAACAGGCGTACGAGGAGTTCATTTCTGAATGAAGCGCGAGTCCTTCGAAGCGGCTGCCGAAGCCGAAGAAGACCCGTCGTGTCTGGGTGCACAAAGTCGACGCCTCGGGTACCACCACTGAAGGGGATACGCTAATCCAGCCCTCCCTTCCTGCTGACGTTCTCAGCAACCAAGGTGCGCCCGCTGATGCAGCGCATCTCTCGGGGAAACGTGCGGCTGATCACGTTCCCCAGCCATCTCCCTCTCAGGCGAGGAAGATGCGTCGATGGAGCAGGGGCGCAACCAATGCCCCGTGCATCACCTCTGATGCGCCACAAAAAGTCTCTGTCTTTGACAGACTCACTCGCTGTAATGGCGAGGAGAATTTGGATGCTGAGTACTATGCGCCCCAGCGGGCTAGTACAAAGAAATCTAAGGCGACACGGGCCATGCGCCACAAGCATGCTATCACAGCAGCAGGCCAGAGGCACGTGCTCACAATCACGTGTGCTACCGATGGCAAGCTGTACAAGGTCGACTCAGGTGCTTCGGTACCAAAGACGAGTCGATCTTCAAAGTCCTCATCTCACTTGGGCGCATCCACTGCGTGCATAACTAAGTCAAGTACGGCAAATTCAGTGGTCTTGAACTCCCGTGCCTCCTCTGGTTGTGCGTTTGAGGTCCGTTCAAGTCACTTCAAATGTTGTTGTTCCCCCACTACTGATTATGATGCCTGCTTGGTATTAGATCAGGGGGCACAACACTCACCTGTCCGCCCCGACGTTTGGCCTTGCCATGCGCCTGAAGGGGGTGTGAAGGTAGCACTCTCCTCCAACGACCTGCGTAATATGATCACTCACAAGCGCCGGTCAGGAGAGTCGACCAACAAGCACGATGAGCCTCTCACGGGGCATACTTGTGCGGTGGTCACTATCAACTGCTGTGGCAAGGCGGCAGTACCACCAAGGCAGTCAGTCTTCCAGCGGCTGCAGTCATCGACACCCCTCCGACATCGTCTCGGGACGAAGGTGTCCATAGAAGAGGAACCAAGAGTTGCTTCATGCAATGTGGTCTCCAACTCCTTATCTCTCCGGAAAGCGACCGGCAATTCATCCAAAAGCCAACCGAGGAGAACCAAGGCAGCAGTCTCGACCTCTGGGGTGTTCAAAGGCACTCGGTCGAAGAAGAAGTTCTTAGAGGAAGTTGGGGGTAGTCAGACCCTTGTTGAGCTTCCTTCCGAAGACGAAGATGTCCAAAGCACAGCTGCGGCGGATCTTCATCCTCGAGGCGAAGTCAGCCTCCCAGAAGCACCTCGAAACGAGGATGTCCCCCAGGACACAGCTGGGGGTAGAGACGAAGAAGCCCTTCAATACGGAGCAGAGGACAATCAGGCCCTGGCAGATGCGCCCGTCGAGAATGACCTCCAGAATGTGACTGGGGGTGGCCAAGCTGAAACACCAGGAGAGGTGACCCCCCCACATGAAAGTGAGGCCGAGAGCGAAGCCTCAACCAATCCATCCACTCCTGGCCGTGTCAGGATAGTATACATGGCTGGGGATGATGCCGAGTCTGATGCGCCACCGCAGGACATTGTTCAGTTCATAGACTCATTAGAGGGAGGACTCAAAACCCTCTCTGCCTCTATGCAAGCACTGACTCGAGCAGTATTTGATATTTGGTCGGCCTTGACCAGAACACCTTCAACCGGTCCCGACCCAGGAGTTAATGGGGAGTCGAGTGTACCCCTTCAATGGGCACCTTCCGACACAGAAGCACCTCGGACATCGGAACCATCAAACGCTCTGCTCCAGATAGTGCCACCTTCCCCGACTCCTAGCTCCACGGAGGATGTGGTCGAAATGATCAAGGACCTGCGGGAGCGCTTTGAGTCCAAAAACAGGCAAGAGGAGCGCCAGAAGATGGGCATTCCCCAGCCTTATCCCCTCGAGTGGAACAAAGTGGTTTATCCTCCAAAATATAAACCACAAACACTCACACCATACGATGGAAAGGACTCTCCGCATCGATACCTGACATATTTCCAGTCACAAACGGGGCATCTTCCAAAGGAGGACGCGCTCCTCACCAGCATCTTTGTTGGAGCCCTAAAAGGGGTGGCGTATGACTGGTACTGCAGCCTCCCCGATAATTCTATATCGTCCTTCGATGACTTGACGCGCCTCTTCCTTGATCGCTTCTACGACGGCGGGAAGGACATGACGATGGCATCTCTCATAGAGATACGCCAGAAGGAGAAAGAAACGGTTCGGGCGTTCATCGAACGCTTCCGACAAGCCTGCTTCAGGCTACCTCCAGGCATGCCAGAACATGCGCTCCTCTCCTCTTGCAGCATGAACATGCTGCCCGCAGTGAAGCTCTGGCTCAACTCTACTCCCCCTCCCGATTGGAGCTCCCTGATCATCGAAGCTGAAGCCGCAGAAAAGAAGGCGGCCAATGCACGTCTTCTGGGTGTCAGCTTCCCCGCCTTTGATGATAAGGGGAAAAGGTCAGCAGCCAACAACTCCGGGCGAGAAGCAAAGGGGAAGCAGGCATTGACTGTTAATGCCTCAAAGGGTGCATCTGCGCCTACTCAGAAGCCTCCACTGGCACCGAGACCTAAGGAGGTGTATTCATTCAATGATGAAGACACCCTGCAACTCTTCGAAATACTGAAGCAGGGTGACAAGATCAAGCTTCCGAACCCGAAGCGGCCCGATGAAGTCGGGAAAGTGGACAACCCGAGGTACTGTCACTACCATCGGTTTGTCGGACACCCGACCAAGGACTGTTACGTCCTTAAGAATTACATCCAGCGCATGATCAATGCCGATGTAATCTCCGTCGACTATGAAGAGAAGACGGTGTCAGCCAATATGGTGTCACTTCAGTTCGGTACCTTGCCGCTGACCACCACACAAGATGGCGTCGTCCCCATCCCTAAGGCGACAATGGAGGTGGTAAACTGCCACCTACCCGTGACAACGTGAGTGGACTCATCCCACTCACCACATCTCGAGGAGAGGTCCTCTGGGTTCACCCCGACCTCGTCTCCAAGGTGACTCAACCGGAGGTATGCTCTACCTCCAAATCAAAAGACAGGAAGATCAAGTCTTGCCGTACGGTCTCTTCGTCAACAGAAGAGGCACTTCCAGTGCAGACGCGTGCACAACAGAACGCTCAGCCCGACGAAGCTGCCGTCGAGGTGGTGCCTCCTGGCACAATCCCTGAGGAGAGTCCGTCTAAACCCTCAGCAGCCAATAAGCAGAAGCAGGTGGAGGCTCGTTTCGACAGACCTCTACGGAAGAAGAATGCTTCGGGGCTAGCCAAGCCCCACAACTTTAACATTCTGGCACAACTGGCCAGTACTCCTGCGCGCTTGTCTTTGTTTGAGCTCCTGCGTCTTTCCAAAGACTCCCGAGAAGCTCTCTACGAAGCTCTGAAGGACGCTGAATCCTTTCTCAGTCAGGTCAAGCAGCCTGAAGACCTCCCAACTACTTGTGCGCACTGTCATTGTGCGGAGGAAGTTATTCCAAATATAACTTTCACCCAACAAGACATGCTGCTCAAGCACCACCGACATAACCGACCGCTGTATTACACAGGGTACATCGGTTCAGTCAAGGTGAGCCGAATTCAGATCGATCCGGGGTCTTCCCTCAGCATTATCCCGAAGGCGCTGCTATCAAAACTGGGGATCCCAATGTACCGGCTGGTGCCCTCCAACACAACCATCAGTGGCTTCAACGCTAGCAAAAGTGAGCTACTGGACAAAATCCGACTGAAGTGTCACATCGGTAACCTCAAAACTGAGGTGACTTGTTATGTGGTGGATGCCGAGGATAACTACAACATCCTGCTCGGCTGACCATGGTTACATGAGTACATGGTGGTGCCTTCCACGCTCCACTAATGCATGAAATATGTATCCACTAACGGCGTCATCCGGACGGAGTTCGCAGACATCGATCCTTTCAAAGGGATTGAAGCTTACTTCACCGATTCCGACTTGTACAAGCCACTTGACGAGGAGGAAGCCAACGATGCTGATGATGAGGCAGAGACGGCAACTGAGCCGAACACGGAGCCGGAGATGAATCCAGATGCCCTACTGAAGATCCGACTGAAGGACAAACCACCCCAGAAGGTGCCTCCAATGAGCATCAAGCTATCAGGGAAAGCACCGACTCCTGAGGCTCCCCTGAAGATACGCCTCAAAGGAAAGCCGCCTCAAACATCGGCTCCCCTGGTGGCAAAATTACAGGGGAAGGCACCACTCACAGGAGGCGCAGTTGAGGCACCTTTGAAGGTGCGTCTTAAGGGCAAGCCCCCGCAGTCATCCAAGATGCCAGAAAGGGCTCACATCGCCCTCTCAGACCCCAAAGTCAAAGCTGTGGTGGATTCTCCTGATCCGACCCTAGTGCTTACAGATGAGGAGCTTGGCGAATATATCTCTGTTGATGTAGATGCACTCGTCTTAGACAATGTAATACTGCGGGATAAAATCTCGTACTTCATCAATAATAGAGTGTCTTTTAATTATTCTTGTCTTCCACATTGGAATGCCATGTATACATTAGATCACGCTCTACGGTCGTTACAAACACAAATAACGACCGTCCATAATGTAAACTGAGTAGTCCCGTCTCAAGGAGTCTGTTTCATAATCCCTCCACGAAGCCGAGACGAAGGATCCGTCATTTTTGGCAAAGTCAAGCGTCATCAAGACCTCCCGCCATTCGAGCCTGAACCTGATACCGGTAGAGTATAAGTCTATCGGTATACGGATACAGCAAAGCACATCATCCAGAAGATGGGCTATGACCTGAAAAGCAACAAAGGCCTAAACTACGGCAAGGGTTGACCTCTCCCTCTCCAGCTTTCAACACCCAAAGGAAGGTCGCAAGACTACTACAACAAAACTCGACGGGGGATAGGCTATGTCACGCCGCCATCAACTCCAGAGAGTTCAGACGCAGAAAATGTAGAACATTCCCACTCGTCCGAAGCGTCGACTTGGGATTTTAATACCAGTATCGGATCAGTCTTCAGAAAAGTGCTGTCAGCTAACATGACGTCAGCACAACCTCAAAAAGGTGAAGGCGAAGACCAAACGCCAGAATCCTTCGAAGAAGAACCCTGGGCTCAACGCCTAGGAGAGCAATGGGAGTCTCGTTTTGAGTTACGTGAACCTTCCACCGAAGACGAAGTCGAGCAGATCGACCTTGGGGACGGATCTTCTTCTAAACCCATCTTCGTCAGCAAAAGCCTAGAAGGAGAAGACCGAGAGGCTTTAATCCAGCTGGCTAAAGAGTATATCGACGTCCTTGCCTGGAGCTACGAAGACTTGCCAGGACTCGATCCATAGATCGCAATGCATAGGTTGAACATCTTACCTGATGCCAAACCTATCAAACAACAACAGCGATGTTTCCGTCCGGACATCATGAATGCCATCGATCAGGAGGTGGACAAACTCTTGACTAGTGGCTTCATCCGTGAGGAACAACACCCAGATTGGGTAGCCAACGTCGTACCTGTCACCAAGAAGAACGGGAAGATACGAGTCGGTATCGACTTCAGGAACCTCAATTCTGTTTGCCCGAAGGACGAATTCCCGCTTTCGATCACCGATGTGATGATCGACAATACATATGGCTTTGAATGCATGTCCTTCATGGATGGGTATTCAGGCTACAATCAAATCAAGATGTTCCCCGATGACGCGAAACACACATCATTCAGGACTCCAAAGGGTATTTTCTGCTACACAGTAATACCCTTCAGCTTGAAAAACGCCGGTGCAACATACCAACGAGCTATGAGCACCATCTTCCGTCAACATCTTCGCAAAATAATCGAATGCTATATTGACGATATCGCAGTCAAGAGCCGCCTCAAAGGAGATCACCTACAGGATTTGAAGACAGTATTCGATCTCATGCGGGCGCATCAACTCAAAATGAACTCCGCTAAATCCTTCCTGGGGGTTTCTAGCGACAAATTCTTGGGCTTTGTCATCACGGCGAAAGGCATTCATGTTGATCCCGAGAAGACCAAAGCCATCCTCAACATGGACCCTCCAAAGAATCTTCGAGAACTTCGGGGCTTACAGGGACGTCTGGCATACATCCGGAGGTTCATAGCAAACCTCTCTGGTAAATGTCAACCCTTTACTCAGCTCATGAAAAAGGGAGTTTCTTATGTCTGGACAGAGGAGTGCCAAAAGGCTTTCGACGACATCAAAGCCTACTTGACGAGCCCACCAGTCCTGGTGGCACCTGTCGCGGGCAAACCATTTCTTCTCTACGTTCGTGCCATGGATCATTCCCTTGGCGCTCTGCTGGCTCAAAACAGCGATACAGGCTATGAGCAAGCAATCTACTACCTCAGTCGAACGCTCATCGGGGCCGAACACCGGTACAACCCCGTTGAAAAGGAGTGCTTGGCCTTGGTGTTTGCCATCCAGAAGACTCGTCATTATGTCTCAGGCGAGACAATTTATGTCATTTCCCCAGTCAATCCACTCAGAGTCCTTATGACGAAGCCAGGATCATTAAACTCCCGACTAGCCACATGGGCGATTTTGCTAACACCATATAATATGGTGTTTGTCCCGCAAAAAGCTGTTAAAGGTCAAGCTCTGGCTGACTTTTTAGCTGCACACCCCATCCCAGAATCCTCAAAACTCTATGAAGACATCCCGAATGAGGTCCAAGAATCCAACGTCACCGAAGGAAGCTCCGTTTGGCGGATATTTTTCGATGGCGCTTCGAGAACAGGCCCCAAAGGCCAAATCATCGCAGGAGTGGGGGTAGTCTTAGTCTCCCCCGATCAGCTGGTCATCCAGCGTGCTTACTCCCTTTCGAAGCCGTGCTCCAACAATGTTACCGAGTACAACGCACTCATCATGGGACTCCAACTCGCACAACAGCCGGGGGTGGACCATCTGGAAGCCTACGGTGACTCAAAACTCGTCGTGAACCAGATTCGAGGGCAGTACGAGGTTCGCTATAAAGATCTGATCCCTTACCATGAAGTTGCATTGAATATCATTTCAACCTTCACCGGGTTCTTCATCGAACACGTACCTCGTCTACAAAACTTGGAGGCTGACACTCTAGCTGGCCTCGCAGCCTCATTGGCAGCGCCCTTTGGGACTCAACACTATGTCACGGTAACAGGTCGAGACTTGATTTATCCCAGAAACAACTTGTGCTTGCAAGTGGCCCACACCATGCCGACGAACACTGGTGTTAATGTCCGAGACTGGAGGTTCCCGTTCATCGACTTTGCTGTCTACGGAATTCTTCTAGAGGACCCGAAGGAAGCCGTCTCAGTCAGGAGACGCTCTCTTCGATTCTACTACGACACAGCTACTAAAACGCTATACCGACGTTCCTTCGATGGGCTCCTCCTTCGATGCCTGTCCAACGAAGAAGCAGCCGAAGCCCTTCGAGAGCTTATGACGGAACTTGCGGAGCTCATCAACCCGGTCCTAAGTTGCAGAATCGACTGCGACGTATGGGCTACTACTGGCCAACCATGGCCGCCGACGCTGTTGAATATGCTAAGAAGTGTCACGCATGCCAACTTCATACAGACTTCATACATACACCGTCTGAACCACTACATCCTACAGTCGCCTCCTGGCTCTTCGAAGCCTGGGGCATGGATATTGTGGGACCTATCACCCCTCCATCATCAAGAGGACACCGCTTCATCCTGGCCATCGCCGATTACTTCTCCAAATGGGTAGAAGCAGTCCCACTGGCAGAAGTAAAGAACTCCAGGGTGGTCAGCTTTATCAAACACCATGTCATTTACCGTTTCGGAGTACCCCGGCGGATCATTCACGACAACGGTCCTCAGTTTATCAGCCACATTTTTAGCAGGTTCTGTGACAAGAACCGCATTCAAAATGTGGCATCCATCGCCTATAATCTGGCAGTAAACGGGTTAGCAGAGGCGTTCAACAAAACCATCGTCAGGCTACTCAAAAAGGTCGTGTCATCCAATAAACACGACTGGGATGAAAAGCTTGGCGAATGCCTTTGGGCCTACCGCACAACGGTACGGACCCCAACAGGCAACACACCATTCTCGCTGGTCTACGGGAGCGAAGCGGTACTGCCTCTCGAGATCCAGATACCCTCACTCCACGTGGCAATAACAAACAAACTCACAAAAGAGGACAATCAACGTCGTCGTCTGCAGGAACTGGAGGCACTCGATGAGAAGCGTCTCCTAGCTCAACAACGCATCGAACTCTACCAAGCCCGTATATCACAGGCTTTCAACAAGAAGGTCAAACAGAGGACTTTCCAAGTTGGCGACCTAGTTCTAGCAGTCAGAAGGCCAATGGTGTTAACTCACAAGACACCAGGAAAGTTCGAGCCCAAGTGGGAAGGACCTTTCATCATAGAGACGGTATACTCAAACGGTGCTTACCGCCTCACCAAACCCAATGGAGACTTGTTCATGATGCCCATCAATGGCAAGTTCCTAAAGAAGTACTATTCTTGACATCCTCCAAACATGTACTTCCCTAAGGGGATCTGTGGGCCCAATCATCGGGATTCACAAACAATCTCCTTCCACAAACTCATCCGCCTCGGGAACCCAGCTGTTCCGTGGCTTCCTTCAGTAGAAAGACAACCACGTCCACATTATCTCTGAGTTGTTCCTCTACACCCTACAAAACGGACTCTTACGCTACGTAAGCCGACGCTACCCTTCATGTTTACCACGTCCATATTACCTCTGAGTAAACATCTCGTACAAATAACCCCTGCGTTGTCGTACATTGATCGCCGAACTTCCACGTCCACATCACCTCTGAGTTGTTCAGCGTATCCCCCAGGATCATTCCTACCACACCCATCACACCTCTGAGTAGGATGATTCTATCATTTGGACCCAATGATTGCCATGTCCACATCACCTCTGAGCAAACATGTTGGTTCCTTCAAACTTATTATCTGTGCCTAAAAACCAAGGTGCGCAAAAGATAATAGGTCCACACAAATCATCAAGTTCATAATAACAAAAATGAACACATCACAAAAAGTTGCGTACAACTTTATTTTCTGAAATAGAGAGTACAAAAGGCTACATTATCCCTCAGCAAAGGGTTGTAAAAGAGCATAAAAAAAGGGAAAAACTACAGTCCCTGAACCTCCCCAGGATGGGCTGAGAGCTTCCTGACACGAAGCCTTAGGTCGGCTGTACAGGCCTCCACAGTCGCCAGGACTCGTTGCTCAGCTTCTTGATGCATCAGTTCAACAGCCCCAGCGGAAGTATCGCTCTCATGCTTCGCATCAAGCTGTTGTCGCTGCTGCGCCAAGGCAAGAGTCCGCTGAGTAAAAGTCGCTTCTTCCTTCTGGAATGCTGCGTGTTCAGCCCGGACACGCTCGGCGTCTAACTGGAGTCGGGCCCGTTGGTCCTCAAGGTGGCGCATCTGGGTGTCGATCTCCGCAATATTAGCATCCAATGCAGCTCGAGTTTCCACCGTCGTCTTCATGGACTGAGACAACTGCTCTACCGCAGCCTCAGTCTCAGCCACCTCGCGCTCCCAAATGCCCACAGTGGCCTGGTATGAAGACTCGATCTCGACAATCAGCTTCCCCTTCTCCGCATCTATCAGGACGGAGAGGTCGTTTCGTTGGATGCGCTGAAGTTTCGCGAGACACTAATCCAGCTCGATCACCGAAGCCTCCAGAATTTCGGCCATATGGTCGTGGCCTTGGTGAATGCAGATCAGCTCGATACAGGGCATTGCCAAAGTTCTTGCCGTTGTAAAGCTTCCATTGGCATCCATCACAGCAGATACACCCTTCTGCAGCATTTTGTACACCCCCTCGACGAGGAATTTCACATATTCGTCTGCATCCACCAAGACCTGCGGCGTCATGGCAGGAGTTGGAGGAGCTACTACAGTTTGCGGACCTGAAGAAGATCCGCCAACCTCAACCTGCGAGGCTTGAACCTCGGTATCAATGGGCTCTTCATCAACAGGGGCTGGACTGCTAGCCCGAGGAGCCGAAGGAACAGAGGAAGCCCGCACAGGCGTCGAAATAATACCCCAAGTAGGAGGGGCAACAGAGGGTTCTACACCCTCGCCCTTCTCAAGCCCGAAGGAACCACCGACGTCAACGGCCACCTCTTCTACCCCCAACGTCCTATCAACAGCTGGTACCTTCCTTTCCAGAATAGGAAGATTATCATTTGTCTCTTGACCCGCCTCAACGGTCGTCACCGGCAGACGGGTCTCGTCATCAAGTCCCTCCACAGGGACAGAATCTGTCGCTACCTCCTGATCGGTAGCCGCCTCAACTACCACGGTTGAAGTCGGGGTAGGACTCGACAATGATTCAGCCGACCTTCCCTCATCATGATAAGGAGGGGAATCAACCCTCTCCACTATCTCAACCATATCTGTTGCCCCCGTAACAGACTCTTGCGGGTTTGCGGCAACGTCATCCAAGGCCGACGATGTGGCCTTCACCTTCTCGGAAGCTGCTGCATCCTCAGCTTCCCGTCTGACATAATCCAGAGATACTGGAATCTCTACAGCAACATCCTCGGTATTCTCCTCCATGGGAGATATCATAGTAGGCAGAATACGCATGTCAGACGAGCCCGCCATCTCCTTTGGCCTGCTTCCACCAAATTTTGGAGTGCGAGGCTTTCTTATCAGCGGCTCCTACACAAAAAGGGAGAAGCATGATCACATAAGAAGCTAAACCTGAAATCAAATCTTACAGGACATCTTACCTCTGCAGATGCGGAGTCCGAGGATACCGTCGGTGACGACGCCCTCTTCTGCATTTTCGATACAGGAGAGTCGACTTTTATATCTGCACCCCTTTTCGTTTGATCAACCGAGGGTTTTGCCTGACCCCCGGTAGATACGGCGGGGGCGCCTCGACCCGACTCGGGCGGACGGTACGACCGAGCCTTCGCCAAAGTGTCTGCACCCGCCGCTAAATGGGTGCCTGCAATAAAACTGGTCTCCCTATCATATCCGGTGGGCGGAGCAGCCATAGCACAGTAAAATCTGGCGGCTGAGTAGAGAATCGACGGCCGCAGATTCTGGACAGGGAGCGTAAAGCGGGCTCCAGTACATCCGGCATTATAGTAATGTCAAGCTCGTGCACCATCCAGCAAACTTCCAGCGTACCCCAAGGTAATACTGGGATTATCCAACATCAATTGGGCGTACCCAAATTATCTCGCAAAGCAGCTCGGCAGATACGGTTCCAGTTAACACTGGTTCCTATTCCGATATACCAAATGGGATGGCCGGATACTTTGCAGCCAGCGAAATCCCCATGGAGACAGAGTGGTGGCATCCTCACCCGAGTCCACCAGATCTTCGTTGGCCTCAAAATCGGAGAAGACAGGACCAACTTTGGCGATCTCCCATCCCTGAAGATGGGATAAAACTTTTCTGCAAACGGGAACACCGGTGTGCGACCAATTCCTCCTGTGGAAACGCCGAAGGAACGCATCTCCGGACCTGTGGTCTTCCTCCGAACCCGGGCTCATCACATTGGGATGGTGTAAAATTAACCACCCCATCAAATAATGAAACGACAGTTCGGCACGCGGAAAGTTGTTGTTTTTGCCCCGCTCGTGAACGACATCTCCCGCAAACTCTCGAAGACCCCGCAACAGGTTACACACCATTGCGGGGAGTAAAGCTAAAGGACGGCCGAAGGCCAACTTCACGGCCGGCAGAATTAAGTTCCGAGTCACCCTCTCTACAGAGCCAGACCCACCTGAAAAGACGCAGTCCCGGAGCCAAATCATAAGATACGCGACTAATACTGCTTTTAGCGACATCCGATAGGTGAGATGCCAAAAACATCTATAGGAGCGTTCATCCGACTGCTGGTCCTCGTTCTCCAAGGGATTCTTCTCGCCCAATCTGTTCATTTCAGAAAGCACCTCGTTGCGAGAAAGTGCCGGTGGAGTAGAAAAATGGAAAGGATCCTCTTTGTCCTGCCTAAAGATGTGATCTCTCCAAGCAGTCACATGAGGCTGCGTCCCGTCCCTATCCTTCTTCTGCATATAGTAGTGATGACTCGCTACTTCTTTGAAGACAGCCATCATCTCATCAGCTTTGCCTCCCAAGACCTGGAATTCTTTATTGGTCGAGAAGTATTCCTCGTAAGGTTCCGATCCCCAGGGGAGTTTTGATACCTCGTACATCTCATGAAGCGCGAGCCCTAGCTCCCCCACTAGAGTGAAGAAGGTCTCAGTATGGGTATCAAACATCTCCAAAAGCGCAAGGAACATGTGCCTTTAATCTCTACACCTGCCTGAGTGGCACGGATCGCAGCGGTCAGCCCAATCTCTTCGAGCTCAGTCTGAAATCGTGACAGGATCCAGTGTGTCAGTTTGTCCCATTTTGAGACATAATGGCACCAACCCTCTACCCGAAATTCTCCCTTGGGGTATGATTGTTCCATCAACAACATGCGACGAGCAAAAGTCGAGGCACCCAAGGCAAAAGTATTGACGGGAACATCGCTATAAATACTCCCCGGACAAAGAGTCCGCCAGGTGTGAGAGGTACCAGCTCGCGAGGCGGTCAGAGTATCCCTCTGATCAGAAGAAGAATCAATTCTGATGACGCCTGCCACCGCTCCTCCTTGAGATGGAGTAATGTCCCAGGACATTCTCCTTTTAGAAGCAAGACGACAGAAAGTTAACAAAGGCCATTGACATTCAAGCTGCCTGACGGTCATATGCACACCCCTGGCTGTAAAGAACCAGTCTTCTTTAACCTTCAGCACCGTGGCTTCAGTAGAAGAAAGACGGTCTCCGAACAGGAACTCAGGCTTTAAGAAGGTCACTTTTTTGGAAGTGGCAGATTTCAGAACGCCACGTTCCATCATCCGTTTAAGGAACCCGTGATGTTGTTCCCGAATTTGAATCATTCTTTCGGGATGCTGATCCAACATAATAGCCGCTTGAGCAGGGTTTATCACCTCTTCATCATAATCTACTCCCATCTGACAGAGTGCAGCATCCAGGAGCACTTCGTTCAAGGGTGGGATAGTCATCGACACTGACACAAAAATGTAAAGATATTAGAGACAACACAAAGATCAGAGCTTTACGCTCGTCAGATGCGCGTATCAAGCGCATTTGAAAAAGGAGTCTCAGCGCATCATCAGGGTATAAACCCATGCGTGTTAGCGGTAGAGCCTCGACGCATCGTCAAGGCGTGAGCCCATGCGCGTCAGCGAAGGCTTCGGCGCATCATTAGGGTGTAAAACCCATGCGCGTCAGCAATTAAAGCCACAGTGCATGATAAAGGCCTGAGCCTATGCACGTCGGCGGGAAAGTTTTCCACATCGGTAGGAGACAATAAAGCTCACCGACTACCGCCGGCCGAACTTCGACAGGCAGGCGAGGAATGTCACTCACGACAGCCTCTACCGGCTCCTTCTCCTTCCCCTTTCCTTTGCCGGCACCGCCGCGAGGAGTCTTGGGAGCCATTCTAACAGAGAGGAAGAAATTAGGGTTTTCTTAAGAAGAACTCTAAAGAAGGCAAAGGCACAGAGTAGAAGAACTCTCTCTCCACCTCTCACCTATTTATAGGCCGTGGTCGCACGCGTGAACCGATGACGAGTGATCTCAGCCGTCGCCTCGAGTCTTGTGAAGATAACAGCAGATAAAACCAAAAGATCATCATTAATCTTTTCGGTTACCGAGGCATTATCAAATTCATTAATTGAGAAGAGCATGCGGCTGAACAAGCATGCGCCCCAACAGTCATGCGCCCTGATCGCCATGCTTCTTATTCAAAGTATTCCAAAACTTATTCAAAAATTTTGAAAACTTTAAAGGGGGTCTTGTAGAAGCATGGAATTTCACAACCAGAAAGACCATGCGCCAGACACTACAGGCACCAGGAACAGGACACTCCACAGCAAGATCAATAGCCATAGACATCTGAAGAAGGACTTTTTATTTTATATATATAAAAGTCTATTACATGTTTGGAAAACATTATACAAAGAAGAATTTCTACATAGGAAAGATCCTAAGTCTACAGCCAACGGCCACCATGCGCCTTCAGATAGGCGCAGCAGTCACCATGCGCCTCCAGATAGGCGCAGCAGTCACCATGCGCTGCCAGTTAAGCACAGTAGATACCATGCGCCTCCAACCAGGCGCATCCCACCATCTCTTCAGTAGCTCAGTTATGTGCATCCAGCTCAGTTATGTGCATCCCTTCAGCAGTCCAGTTATGTGCCACTCTTCCAACCAGGCTCACCTGGCCGAGCAGAAGTGTACCGCTCTTCCAGCCAGGCTCACCTGATAAATGCTTCGATACACAAAGCATTTAATCCTCTGGCTGGAACCAAGGAAGAGAAGAGCACCGCAAATATGTGGCCAGGGGAGGCTTCGAAAGGGCCTCCAAAGACCAAGGAAGACCGTGATCGAAATCACGGTGAAATGCAGCTTTCAACACAATCAGAGATGGCAGCACCCACTTTGAAGGAAGAGAGAGCCTAGCACCGCCATTCCGATCTACGGCTCTTCCGGAACAACGGAGACAAGGCCCGAGCATCCCCATCTTTGGATGCAACAGGCACCTTTCGCCTGCCTCGGAAGCCCTCGACCCCGTCTTTTGGATGTAACAGTCACCTTCAAGAGCATTAACGACGACATGGCGTCTCATCTTCACCCTCGGGAGCACTTCGTCAACAGAATGCACCCGAGAACCCGAGTTCATATTGGAAAGACGTGAGGGAATGAGAGGCCAACCTTCTCTCCATGCCACTATTTATAGGCCAGGCAGATCAAACCCATGCGCCAAGTGGATGGCTCTCCGAATTCCATGCAATGAACTCACATTAAATGGATGAACCAAATGCCTCGACTTCAGCCAAACGGCTATTAAAAGCACTCGAGAAGCGAAACAGCCGCATCATCAAAGACGTATCGGATGCGCCGGCTGGACAACGCATCACACCTCCTCAAACATCAAACAGATATGCCCTGTACCGAGCGCATCACAGGGGATGTGCTCCATACGTCCCCATACGCCTAGTGGAACGTCAACCGATGCGCCCACTCAGTTGTCCATCGAATGTCACCAACATTAAATGCTGAACTGACAAGAGTTGGCAGCACGCCTCCCCAAGCCTGAACGGTTGACAGCTTTTGTAGAAAACGAAGCGTCCACAACGTCAGCGTCATCATGACTCTATCCCGACGGCTACTGCTACGTGGCCACTCGACCATCTGTATGCGCCTCCGCGGCCATGCGTCCAAACCTGCATGCGCCTCGAAAGCCATGCGCCTCAGACCCTTCACTGATCCCTAAAGACAGAAGAAGAGTCTCCAGTTGAAGCTTTGCATGTGCCTCAAAAGCCATACGCCCCAGACTGATCTCTGATCCCGAAAGACAGAAGGAAAGTCGCTTGCATGCGCCTCAAAAGCCATGCGCCCAGAACGGCTCGTGACTCCTAAAGGTCACGAGCCAAAATCTCATCATGCGCCCAATCCAAGGCGCATCCCACCAAATCATCCCCCCCACCAAATCAGAGATCTCCGAGCCATGGGTCGACGACACGTGTCCTTTGACTCAACTCATCCAAGATCTCAGCAACAGAAAGATCTTCTCCCTTGCTACGTGCCGGCTCACAACAGCAGTATGAAGAATTCAACTCCGCGAGTAGGGCGCATCATCCATGTGCCTCCATCAGCAATCTCCACGTGGCATTCCCACGCACCGGCGCATCCTACATATGCGCGCATGAGCAGCCAACCTGCCCAGCTATAAATGGAGGAATTATCCCCTCCTTACACAGAGAGACATACATACAAACAATCCAGACAGAGATCACCAGAGAGGCAGATACAGACACTCAACGTCTTCCTCCTCTCAGCCAGCTCCAGCACCCAGAGCAATCTACACCTTCAGAGAACCGATAACCGTCGTCAGCCCGTCAACGGAGTCAACGCATTACCACTCGCTCTATTGGCACTTAGGACCCAGATTAAACAAAAGTGTACTCCTAGGACTACATCTAAGTCCTATATTGTAACACTGTTCTATTTGTATTAAGATTTGCAATCAAACGATTTTAATGGCAAACAGTGTCGGATCGTAGTTAGCGGTAGAGAATTCCTCGCCAGATTGATAGAATTCCCAATGGCCGATTATGATGTAGTCTTAGGGATGGATTGGTTGAGGAACCAGTATGCCAGAATAGACTGCCATATTGGTAGGATTGTTTTTAGCATTCCAGGAGAGCCAGAGTTTTCATTTTCCAGAGGCACAGTTGAGCCTTCTCCTCCAGTGTTGTGGATGGCAGTAGCAGCAGTTCAGTTACCCCGGATAGTCGATGAGTTCCCAAATGTTTTCCCAGAAGAGCTTCCAGGTATGCCGCCAGAGCAGGAGATCGAGTTCACCATCGACTTGATTCCCGGGACAGCTCCAGTGTCAGAAAGAGTCTACAGGATGGCGCCGTCAGAATTGGAGATCTTGTACAAGATGATTGAAGAACTTCGAGCCAAGGGATTCATTCGTGCTAGTGGATCGCCTTGGGGAGCCCCGATACTTCTTATGAAAAAGAAGGATGGTACGTCCAGGTTATGTGTTGATAATCGTACCTTGAACTCAGTGACAATCAAGAACAGATATCCCCTTCCGAGGATAGATGACTTGTTTGATCAACTCAAATAGGCATCAGTATTCTCGAAGATCGACTTGCACTCAGGATATCATCAGATCAGAGTCAGAGAGCAGGACATCTCGAAGACAGCTTTTAGATCAAGATATGGGCATTGGGAGTTCCTTGTTATGCCTTTTGGAGCGACCAATGCGCCGGCAGTATTCATGGACCTCATGAATCGTATCTTCATGCCCTACTTGGATCAGTTTGTGATCGTGTTCTTGGATGACATCCTGGTCTACAGTAAGAGTGAGGCGGAGCATGAGCAGCATCTCCGTGTGGTTCTTCAGACTCTCAGTGAGCATCAGTTATATGTCAAGTTCAGTAAATGCGAGTTCTGGCTCGATTGTATTTCGTACTTGGGTCATATCATCACCATAGGAGGAGTAGAAGTGGATCCCCAGAAGATTGTGGCTATTGAATTATGGCCAGTGCCCAGCACAGTTGTAGAAGTTCGCAGTTTTCTTGGATTGGCCGGCTACTACCGGCGGTTTGTTTCGGATTTTGCTCGGATATCAACGCCATTGACCCAATTAACCCGCAAGGATGCGCAGTTTGCTTGGACAGCAGAGTGCCAGGATTCTTTTGAGAAGTTGAAGTGAGGCTTGATGACAGCTCCCATTCTTGCGCTTCCAGATGGAACCGGAGGATTCTCAGTATATTATGATGCTTCAGGCAGGGGCTTAGGGTGTGTTCTGATGCAGCATGGGAAGGTAATAGCTTATGCTTTATGACAACTTCGTGATCATGAGAGAAATTATCCAACCCATGACTTGGAGCTGGCAGCAGTAGTGTTTGCACTTAAGTTATGGAGGCACTACTTGTACGGAGATAGGGTAGAGATTTTTATCGACCATAAGAGCCTGAAGTATGTTTTCACCTAGAAGGATCTTAACATGCGTCAGAGGAGGTGGCTAGAGCTTCTTGTGGATTATGATGTCAACTTGCAGTATCATCCCGGGAAGGCCAACGTTGTAGCAGATGCATTGAGCAGGAGAGCCGGAGTTTATTTCCTAACAGCGCAACCAGAGCTGTTAGCAGATCTTCAGAAGATGGGTATTGAAATTGTTCTCCCTTCCAGTGTGGCATTGATGGCCAGTATGCAAGTTCAGTCCACTATAGTCGAGAGGATCCGGATGGCACAGTCAACAGATTCCAAGCTTCAGTGACTCAGAGCAGACTGCGAGGCAGGACAAAGACCAGAGTTATGCATTCATGAGGATGGTACACTTTGACATGGTAAGCGTCTTTGTGTACCTAGTAGAGATATCAGGAAGGAGATCATGTCGAAAGCGCATAGTTCTCAGTATTCCATCCATCCTGGCAGTACAAAGATGTACCGTAATATCCGTCAGCACTTTTGGTGGAATGGCATGAAGCGGGAGATAGCTCAGTTTGTCTCTCGATGTTTGGTTTGCCAACAAGTTAAGGCCGAACATCAGAGACCGGCTGGACTTCTTCAGCCCTTGCCGATTCCAGAGTGGAAGTGGGAGCATGTGACCATAGATTTTATGACTGGATTGCCTAGATCCCCAGCTGGTCAAGATGCTATTTGGGTTATAGTTGACCGGCTCACGAAGGTAGCTCACTTTCTTCCATTCAGAGTTGGCTAGTCGACGGCTCAGCTAGCGGAGATGTATCTTAGGCAGATTGTCAGATTGCACGGTGTTTCAGTCAGTATCACCTCGGACCAAGATTCCAGATTTACATCGCACTTTTGGCGTAGCCTGCAGGAGAGCTTGGGAACTCGTCTCCAATTCAGTTCAGCATATCATCGACAGACAGATGGCCAGTCGGAGCGCACGATCCAGACTCTTGAAGATATGTTGCGATCTTGCACACTTGACTTCGGTGGTTCGTAGGAAGATTACCTGCACCTGGTGGAGTTCTCATATAACAACAGCTTCCAAGCCAGTATCCAGATGGCACCATTCGAGGCACTTTATGGCAGGAAGTGCAGATCTTCGTTAGCCTGGGATGATGTTGGAGAGAGGCAGATGCTTGGTCCAGAAATGATTGTTCAGATAGTTGAGGTGGTCAGGAGAGTCAGAGATCATCTTCGAGTTGCTCAAGATCGCCAGCGTCATTGGGCCGATTCTCATCGGCGCCCTCTCGAGTTTTCGGTCGGCGATCATTTATTCCTGAGGATTTTGCCTAACCATGGCGTCATTCATTTCGGCGTACGGGGAAAGCTTAGTCCTAGGTATATAGGACCGTTCGACATTTTAAAGCGAGTAGGAGATGTATCCTATCGTCTCGCTCTTCCGCTGTCGCTAAGCGAGGTGCATGACGTGTTCCATGTATCCCAATTACGACGGTATATCCCAGACCCGAGCCACATCTTGGATCATTCGAAATTGGTTGTCGGTACCAACCTTTCGTATGAGGAGCGGCCCGTGTCTATATTAGACCGGAGAGAGAAGATCCTCAAGAATAAGACTATCAAGTTAGTCCGAGTTGCTTGGGATCATCACTCTTTGGGTGAGTCAACGTGGGAGCGTGAGGATGATATCCGATCGCGATATCCCGACTTGTTTGACTCGTGAGGTATAATGTCCTTCTTATGCCTCATGCCTTCGATTCCTTGCTTGCATGATTGATTGCTTGATTGATTGTCTAGTATAGCTTGCCTGTGATTAGTGTAGCTTGTTCTTGTCGTTCTAGCCTCTTAATTAAATTCCGAGGACGGAATTCTTTTAAGGTGGGTAGAGTTGTAATGCCTGTTGTTCGTATTACGTATTTGGAATACGTATACGTATTTTATCTTGTATTTGCATATCTTCTTGGTTTGGTTTGGCTTGGTTATTCTTGGTTCGGGTTGGCTTGGTTCGGTTTGGGATTGCTATTGGTTCATCAAGAACCAAGGGGTGAACCCCCTACCTACCACCACCACTACTATTTATTAACCATTCTTTCTTCTCTCTCTTCATTACTCTCCTTCTCCCCTTCATTAATTCTTCACCTACCAGAGAGAGGGAGAGAGAGGTCTAGGCAAGTGTAACTTGCTTCATGGAGGAACTCTAATTTTATAGCTTCATTCTCTTCCTTACAGCATTCTAACTTACTTTAGAACTTGGCATTTTTACTTTCCATGGCTAGATTCTTGTAGATCTATATTTACCTTATTTTTGGATTTCTTGGATTTTGATCTGCTTAATCTTGTTATTTCCGAGTTTTGATGGTTCCATGTTGTAGAGAATTTCGTTCTACCCCATTTTGACCTATGGAAGTTCGGATTTGGGCTCCGGATGATAGAGTTATGCAGCTTGGAAGCCATGGCTTATGGTGTACTTCTTCTCGGAAATTTGGAGAAGAAGCATAGTCCCGAGCCGCATGGTAGTACTTGACCGTATGAACATTCATGTGGCAAGTCAGTTCCAACCACATGCGCTATTGCCTTGACTTGACCGCATGACAAGTTCATGCGACAAGTATTCCTTCTCAGCCGCATGACTAAGGCCCAGTCCTTCCTGGCCGCATGGATTTCCAACAACCCAGAGCCGTATGAACTCAACATTCGCGAGCTGCATAGACCGCAGTCTCCCAGTCGCATGAGTTTGCTTTCCTTGACCGCATAGTCATTGCTCCCCGCAGCCGCATGGGTTGCTTCTTCCCGGCCGCATGTACCTGATAGGTCAGCCAGCCGCATAGACCCATCCTCCGTCAGCCGCATGAGTTCCCTATCCTCCTGACCGCATATGTCTTGCCTTTCTCAGCCGCATGACTGAGTGGACCTCCGAGCCGCATATGACTGATACCCCTTTGACCGCATAAGCCCTTCCTTTTTTTAGCTGCATGTGCCTGACCCTATTCAGCCGCATGGGCTGTTCTCTTCCAGCCGCATGAGATCATTCCTGGCCGCATATGCCTTAGCCGCATGGCTCTCCTATAGCCCTGTGTATTGATATTTTATTAGATATTTTACGTCCATTTTATATCCTTACGTCTTTTGTCATGAACTTGATAATCACGAATTTACTTGATATGTTTGGACATGATAATTGAGCCTGACATGACAGTGACCCGTAGTGGTGCACTCCTGACATGACTAACCTGACATGACCTGATAGTGGCCCATCGCGGCGTACTCCTGGCCAGTAAACTGGACATAATAATCTGACATGATTTTCTTGATAAGCTGTTGCGACGGCTACCTGACATGACATACCTGTATAATTAATCTGGACACCGTGGACGATTGTGCTTGTACAAATAATCCAGTCCTGTCTTGCATCATGTCTAGTAGGGGACTCCTGAGTACCACGGTCAGGAGTACCTACTGAAATGGACTAAGGCTAAATAACTAGATTAATACATTAGTCATAAAGAGATCTCCCAGCTACAGGTAATTCCGTTACCTGGGCACGCCTTGGGATCTGTAGCCTGTCGTCGAGTAGGGCACATTTCCAGCACACTGTCATGTGTTGCACCCTTCAAGCTACCTAAGGGTACATGCGTTTTCTGGACGATGTACCTACCTGAATTCAACCCTAATCTTTCAATCCGGGTAACCTGGATGGTCTGCAGGGCTTGTGGCTGTAGAATAATCTCGCTGCATCTTGTTAGTAATTAGGCTTGTGACAAACCTAGTTAGTTAAAGTATCAAGCCATAATTCTTGCTTGGCCGTGAAATGATTGGATGGAGTCTAACCAGTCTAGTCTTGCCCTGATCCTGATTACTGCATGACCAGAATGCTTGTATTTATTTTACCGATAAATGGTGAGAATTCTAAGTTCTGTTCAGACGAAGGGTTACAACCCTGGTCCTTGTTTGGTTTACGGGTTGTAACCTGGCTATCTGAATAGTTCCATGGTTATCTCGTTGTATATCATCCTGATGTATTTTCTTTACTTTCAGTTGTATTTTCTTTATTTCCAGTTGTTACTTTATTTATACTCTTGTGCTGATTGCTGGTTTTAGTTCCTAAGTGAAGCCTCATTTGTGGCACTTGCTCTTTCTGGGGTCTGACCCAGCTGGTTTTGTGTGGCCAGATTTTGGAGCAGCTCCAGAGGATCTACTGACCTTCCAGCCAGATGGTGGCCACTAGACGGAACCCTGGCAACGAGTGGGTTTATTTTTGATCTCCCACTCTATTGTAAAAATATTCTTTTGAGACGTTTAGCCGGCGAGCACCTGTTTAGCTCGATTGCACTTTACTTACTGTCTACCTACGGGCTGTAACATGATTGACAGATCCTAGGGTTGATCATGTATGACTAAACTCTTGCTAGTCCTGACATTTTGTAACGACTAGCTTCATGATCAACTGAATATGTAATGTTGGGACGCCTTACTATTGTATATTTAATGATCATACATCTTGTGACTTTTACTTACTTGCTTGTGATTGAGACAATAGACTTGTTCATGACCTTAAGAGACTGCTGGCTTGTAGATAAACCCTCATGTATCTAGACAGTCGTGACCGTATAGCGAGATGGAATCCATTTCTTATACGTAGCTGGCTATGTCTGCCCCCGCTCTCCAGTATTCTGGTTCTGGGGCGTGACACTTTGGTTTCTCCGAACCATGGATTGACATCGTCTTCAGATCAATCAACAATACAAGGTTCTCCACCGTCATCAACGGCCAGGCTGCGGGCTTCTTTCGATCCACCCGCGGGGTCAGACATGGGGATCCGCTCTCTTCCACCATTTTCATAATTGCGGCTGAAGCCCTTAGCAGAAGCCTCAACAGTATGTCCAGAATGCCTGCCTTCAACCACTTCCACACCACCACCGGCTGCCCTCTTATCACTCACCTGGCATATACGGACGACATCCTCATCTTCTCCTCTGGAGACAGCGGATCGATTGGAGTAGTCTTGAGTACTATTGCCAGATACACCACCTGCTCCGGTCAATGCGTCAACAACAACAAAAGCATTATCTACACCCACCACAAAGCTGACAGAACCCGCTCCACTCTGCTCACCAACATGACCTCCTTCAGCACTGTCTACCCCCCTTTCCTTTACCTCGGGTGCCCACTGGTGTACGGTAAGGCCAACTCCGGTATATACGAGCACCTCGTAGACAAAATTCACAAACTCATCGCAGGATGGCACAACGTAACACTATCCCCAGGGGGGAAAACAATTCTCATCAAACACGTTCTATCGTCCATCCCAATGTACACCCTTGCCGTTTACTCCCCTCCCATGAAGGTGCTCCACTCTCTCGAATCCCTATTCGCCAAGTTCTTTTGGAGACACGGCGACGGTAAGGACAAACATCACTGGGCTAGCTGGGAGACGATGGCCAAACCCACGGAAGAAGGCGGCCTGGGATTCAGCAGACTTGCCCACTTAGCGGACGCCTGCTCTTTCAAGTTGCGGTAGAAGTTGCGCACCGAGACCTCCCTATGGACGAAGTTCATGAGAGCCAGGTACTCCAGATTCTCCCATCTGTCAGAAGCGAGCTCTAACAGCAGATCCTCAACATCGTGGCGCCGCATTATTCGTGGCCGTATCACCGCCGAACCCCTTATCCGGCTCCAGCTGGAAGAGGGCCGATCTTCGGCTTGCTTGGAGCGGTGGTTAGGAGAACATATCATTCACCCCAACACTCTAACCCCACAGGGGTGCAATATTAAAGACCTATGGGAGGACAGTTCCGAATGGAATTGGAGGAAGGTCAGAGAGTGGCTAGGCCAGCCAGCGGCTACCTGTCTCCTTGATGCTAATCTACGGATTACCGACACGATCGACTCTTGGAGATGGTCCCCCAACCCGAGTGGAACATTCACTTTGGCTTCCGCCAGGATTGTGGCCAGAGGAAGCGGGGTGCCGAACACCGTTTACGCCAAGTTTTGGCAGACATGCATTCCCATCAAATGGTTCATCCTCATCTGGCGTGTTATACGCCGGAAGATCCCGATGGACGACATCATCGGATCTATGGGCTTCAGCCTCGCCTCTCGATGTCACTGCTGCGAGGAACACAAGACGGAATCAGCTGAGCACGTCCTTCTTGCGGGAGATCTGGCTGCAGGCTTTTGGTACAAGCTACACATCAAGCTCAACATGGGTCTTCCGACTGAGGGCTTTTACGATCTCCTGGACTTTTGCAGCCGCTCCCACGGACATCAAATCGTTGCAGCCACCGGCATTTGGGTGCTTTGGAAGAACAGGAACAAATACAGATATGAAGGGCGCCAATTCTCCCCTACACAGTTGTACAGCGAGGTCATCAGACAATGCACCAAAGCTAGGAGGCGCTGCTCTCACGTCTCCAACTTGTTCTGGGAGGCCCTAGCTTAGGCCGCCCTCCTCCACTTTTGTGTGTGCGCTTCTAGCACTTTTCCTTTTCAGTAGTTCTGCCGTGCCAGCGTGCTCTTTTGTATAGGCTTCGGCTTTTTGCGCCTATTCCATCAATAAAGCTTCTGTATACGACCTCGTTTTTGGTTATATATATATATATATATATATATATATATATATATATATATATATATAACCAAAAACAAGGTCGTATATATATAAAAATGCCAAAATGATGGCTGCTTTTACAAGTAAAACCCCGTCCCAGAAACGAAAGTAAACATGCGAAACAAAAAGACCTGCCATACCTGTAGCAGTCCCGGGTGCTCACCTCCATACCATAATATCAGATTGTGAGCAATTGTTGGAAACCGTCTTCACTTGTCGGATGACCTCCAAAATCAACCGTTCACCGTCGAATTTATTCTTCTCAAATCGATGTTTGTTCCTATTCTTCCAAAGAACCCATACAGTAGTCACTTTAATGAATTTTGGACCATGGTCAGCGGATCCACACACCCGTATAAGTTCCCAAATGTCTTTTCTCGTCTTCCTGATGTGGCAACAACTATAGAAATGATCCCACACCTGTCACGCAAGCGCTCCGTCCAGAAAAATATACGATATCCACTCCGGAAGGGGCTTGACGCAATAATGACACATAGAGACAAGGTTGTCCCCGAATGAAGGAAGGATGTCATATATGGGAACCTTCTTGTAGAGCACCATCCATATTAGAATAGACCACTTGATCAGGATGCAAGAATTCCAAAAACATGCATAAGTCAGAGACGCAGATCGCTTGCAGCTTACAAACTCCCAGGCCGATTTAATGGAGAAGAGGCTGTTGGAGCTAGGGGAACAGGTGAAAAAGCCTGGGGAGGATGTCAGATGGGCCCCCAAAGCCCAAATGAACGTCGCACCTGCGCCATTGAAGAGGCGGGTGACCCTCTACAAGTCCCAGCCACCCCAGCCATCCCCTAGAGTCCAGAATCCTCCTCCATGTCGATGATGCCTTTCAATTAGCTATGGCCTGAGTATGGTGGTTGAGGCAAAAATATCTGGCTTTTATATACCTGCTCCACAAGGTCAGTTGAGTCCTGACCTTCCACCACTGCTCATCGAGAAGGCATCGATGATTTTAGACAAACACCAAACACCCATGCCCCCCTCATCTGTAGGGAACACCATAGATTTCCAACTCGACCACTTTTGCTTGGCACAATTCCACCTCGATCGATATCTCCTCGCTATTGGTCGCCCACACGCCATCCTCCTTTCAAATTTTTTGAATGTGAAGATGGTTCCTCTTCTTGTGCACGCAGGCATAAAAAAATTGGGAGTTCCGATCGTCGTCGATCCCACCTCAACCTTGCCTTCTTCTTCCAGAAAGATGTCTCATTGGCGATACACTGCTTCAGATGCGCTTTAGCCTTATTGAGGGAAGCTCTGAGCTCAGGGGAATCGTGGTTGTCGAAGGCAAGTTCTCCCCGGGTTACCTCGTCTTTAGCGGTACGCAGATTTTGGAAGATATCGCCAAATGAGTACCGGTTCCAACGGGACAACGCCTTCCGGACGGCCTTGAGCTGAATCGCAACACGAACCAGGGGGTTTCTGTGCGTGTCCGCTGCCCAAGCCACCTTCACGATCGTATGGAAATCGTCGTGACTGCTCCAATAATGGAGGTACTTGAAGGGCGAGACGATGTGAGGTTTGTCAATAGAGAACTCCAATAGCAATGGCGAGTGGTCTGATTCGAGTCGGTTGAGGTGCCAGACTGTGGAGCTATGAATCAGATCATGCCAGCGGTGGTCGGCGAGGACGCGGTCGAGGCGCGAGAGCTGCTTGTGTTGGCCATCCTGGTTGTTGGTCTATGTGAAGGTTTTGCCGTGGAAAGGAATCGTGGAGAGGCAAGCTTCACAAAAGAATTGGTTGTACTCTAACATGGAGCCGGTGGAGGGAGGAAGGCCGCCCGACTTCTCCGAGATGGTGGAGATGGCGTTGAAGTCACCGCCAGAGAGCCAGGAAAGCACGAGGAAGTAGTCGCACATCTGCAGCATGTCCTCCCACAGGCATCGTCTCATCTGCTTGATCCTTCCATCGTAGACGATGGTAAGCATGACAGGCATGCCGAGGATAGTGTGCTTCAAGGAGTAGGTGGTCGCCTGATCGTGCTCGACTAAGATCGAAGACGTGAAGGCTCCATCGTGGAAGAGCCAGATGCCACTGTCGCTGGCATGGGCATGGAAGAAGCCGAGCTTTAGACGAAGGAACTCCACCTTGGAAGCGTCCAGTTTTGCTTAGATCACAGCTAGCAAGGGAACTTATGCTGCTTCTTTAGTGCTTTGATACAATTTTGAGTACGTTTCCTGGCCAGCCCGTGCACGTTCTAGAAAAGGATACTCAACATAACTTCATTGCGAGGTGGCCGAGTTTGGAGGCCGATCTCAGTGTCATAGGGGATAAAGATGGCCGAGATGAGGAGCGAGCGGAAGGAGGAGCGGGACGGCGGGACCTTCTGCTGCTTCAGACAGGGAAGAGGAGGGGAAGTTGGTGAGCAAGAGTGGTTGAAGCGGCTGCATGATGTTGGGAATGGCGGCGAAGTTGGTGTCGGAGAAGGCTATGCGAGGATGGGGAGAAGCAGAGGGTGAACCTGGAGAGAATCGGGGGAAGGGACCGAGGAGCGGGCTCCGGCAGGACCATGATCGCTAGAGAGTTTGGGCGGTCTGCAGAGGAGTCAACTGCCTCTGGAGGGACGCTCGAGAGGTCAGCTCGGCAGTTGACTCCCCCTGAAGGGACGCACGTCGGACTCTCCCCGTCATCAGACAGGAGTCTGCATTAGAATAGGGGACTAATTTCCGTTCCTCCGAGGGAAGAATCTCGGCGAGGAGTGTCGCGGGAACGACAGGATCGTCATGAGCTGGTCTTTGCAGAATAGAGACTGCTAGATTGGGGGTGTCTTGTCCTGACAGATTCTCGTCGTCTATGATGCTAGTCGTCTTTCTTTTCCTTCTACGGGATGTTGGCTTTGGCTTTTGCGTTGTGTTCCCTCCTAAATTTGATTCAACCGAGATGTCACCAACAAGAAGTAGTTTTTTCTCTACTGATTCTTTTGCACGCGACGATCGAGTGGCCTTAGTGCAGGCAGTGGGAGCAATTGCACGCGACGATCGAGTGGCCTTAGTGCAGGCAGTGGGAGCAATACTCCGGGAGCCTCTCGTACAAGACGGGTTGCCATCTGTTATTGCCCTCAGGGAGGAGGATTCTGATTCTCGATGGGGGCGGCTCGCTGGTGTCAATCTCCACTACAATGCCAGCGAGACTTGGACTGAAGTGCATTGCAGTGGCACGGTCTATCTTCAGCGGAGTGCCAAGGCAACTGGCAATCGAGAAGAGAGCTTGAGAGTCAAACAAATATTGGGGGAGGCCAAGGAGGCAGACCCAAACTGGTGCGATATATATATATATATATATATATATATATATATATATATATATATATATATATATATATATATATATATATATATATAACTGGCAATCGAGAAGAGAGCTTGAGAGTCAAACAAATATTGGGGGAGGCCAAGGAGGCAGACCCAAACTGGTGCGATATATATATATATATACATATATATATATATATATATATATATATATATATATTTTTTTTTTTTTTCAAAAATCAAAACCGGTGGACGATTCCACCCGACCTTGGCTCGGAGGCCGTGGCCACCGCCACCCAGCCACCTCCGTGGGAGGGAGGGCTCGAACCCGGCCCTCACCTCCGGTGCACGATGGTGTTACCAGTACACCACAACTCGATGTGCCATATATATATATATATATATATATATATATATATATATATATATATATATATATGGTTAACAACTATGATTCGAGGAAGTATTACCTGCATGATGTCTAACTAATCATCCACCAATTCTATAAATAGGTATTCTTAAGAATATTTCAAAAAAACTTCCAATCATAAAAATTAAATCACTACTCGATAATTATAAATTTTAAACCTCAAGAAAAATCCCTTCAATTTCAAATACTAAATTTTAATTCCATATAACTCATATTTCTCCAAGATTTCCATCATTACCTTTTACTTAATAATTCAATCCTTATCATACTCTTCAAGATTGTGATCTACCAAAATGGTCAACAATGACTTATCGAATATTCAACTATTCATTTAAATTGGTGTTTATCCTCAAAATTTAAACTTCACAAAATTTTAAATTCTTTCAAAATATTTTAAATATAAAACCACTTTTGCATTCCTTTGAAAATTTAAAATTCACCCTTATCAGTAAATTCATCAAACCATACAGAAAATTTAAACCTCAAAGACACCAAAAGCTAATAACCTTAAAGACTCAATTCATCCATCAAAGACTCTACCCCCTTTGGTTAGAGTCATTCTATCAAAACGAATATTATCACATAAAATATTTTGAATTCATCAAAGTGGGTATCTCAAAAATTATTATTTATTAATATTTTAATCGCATAGCCTGGATAACAACCTTAACTACCCAATAATTAATTCAAATAGATCTATGGGTTTCCACGGTATACCAGTCCTAGGCCTAGTTATTTTTCTAAAAATCAAGTCAACATATTTGTGAATGAGCATTTTCTAGTCGTAGCCCACATGGGCTACCAAAAAACTTGTACCAACCCACACCCGCTTTTTGGGATACAAGTGCGTGGACAAGTCCAGCCTACGCCGCAGTATCGGTGGTAGAATATTGTCTAGACCTCGATGATCAAGTACATAATATTGCTCATAAAATAATATCTTTATTTGCTCATTCATAATAACTAAATCAATTATAATATTCAAAAGTTTTACATTTGAGGAAAATACAACGTCTCACAAAATTGAAAATAACTAAATAAACTATATGATCAACTCATATAACTAACTAGTCTTCTAGGGTTGACCTCAGCATATACCCATATCTCTCCCAAGGATTCGATGCATAGAGTAGTAGGCGGCTATCTAAAAAATAGTTTACAGTCAGGAATGCAACAAGTACAATTCAAGCATGCAGTTCCAAATATATGATAATGATTATAAAAACAGTGAATAAAAAAGACATAAATAATGAGATAACTAAACTAAAATCACAGCATGGACAATAAAAAAATTAATTATGAAATATAAAGACAAGTAAAACACATAAAAGAAACACATAACCATCTATGTGATTTGAAGTACACATTTCAATATATGATCGGTCTGGGATAGTTATAACGCATGTTCTACAAGGTCTACAATGTAATATGCAATATGACATGCAGCAAGGTCTAAAAAATGATCACATATTTACTTGGTACTTTTTCGCCCAACTACTAGACATGGAATACGATGATCAAGTATAACACGATAAATAAGAAAACATGAATTCACTAATCCATGTAACGAACATTTCTAGAATCAAGTATGATCATCACTAATCATACAATTATAGTTATTAACAATATTGAAAATAAACAAGAAATGTACTCGCTTGGGATCTTTAGCTAGTGAAACAGATAATACCATTGCGTCCAGAATAGTCCAATTTGCTAGGATCGATGTGAAGAATTTGGATTTACAAGGACAATAGAGAGTATGATTAGTCAAGATCAAGCTTGGATAATCGAAGAAAAATTACGTAAATAATATGTGTAACTATTTTTGGAAAACTATTTATAATATAGAAGCTATATTTTTTATTAGTCAAAATATTTTAGATAGATACTTCAAAATTCTTGAAAATCATTTTAGGGCTAAAGACTAATTTTGTCAAATATATATATATATATATATATATATATATATATATATATATATATATATATATATATATATATATATATATATATATATTAGGCAAAAGGCCGTATTTAAAAAAATAGATGAAATAATATGCTAATACATGAATGGTCCAAGTCCATGTTCTACTATTTAAAATAATAATAATAACTAATTTAATTATCAAAGTGCCAAAAATAATAATAGTAATAATAATAAGCATTATAATATACTATATATATGCATTCATGTATTACATATACTAATACATACATATTCTAATACTACTGATATTATTATATTTTAATAATAATAAATTACACAACGACCAATAATATCTATGTTCCCAATGTACATTGATTATTATTTCTAATGTAATAATAAATATAATAGTTATAGGTTTAAAGTCTTTAGAAATCGAAGGAGTAGAGATATAATTAGTAGAGAGAAATTAAGAGAGAGAAAGAGCGAGTTAAGAAAGAGGGAGAAGAGGAATTCTTCTCCATAAAGAGAAGATAAGAGTGGAAGAAGAAGATCGAAGATAGAAAGAAGAAGGAGAAGGTGAAGAAGGGGGACTTACCAGTGTGCTAGATCAGCGGGGCGAGGTTCGACATGAAGGAGGCACCAGATAGGCAGCGAAAAGCGGTGCTCAACGGCGGGTCTGCTTTCAGTGTCATTGGCGGCCCTAGGGAGCTACAGTACCATGCGGGTCATTGGCGGCCCTCGGAAGCTGCGGTACCATGCGGAGTCACGAGTGCCTCTATGTCATTAGCGAGGCTCCGAGGAGCGGCTGACCATGATGGCACATGGGTTGGGCTCTTGTTCAGACACAGGGTCGATGGAGCCCCGATGGCGACGATGTCAGGCGCCAGCGGTCACTCGCGAGGACGCGGGTGGTGCTGGCTGAACAAAAACGACCAGAGTCGTCAAGAAAAGGGGATCGGCAGTTGTGGGGATGAGCAAGGATGAGGCCCAGTAGTTGGGAACGACTGGCTGACTCAACGGGATTAGGTTAGATTTTCTATTTTGTTTTTGTTTCCATTGTGTCCCATCCTCGGGGTTGGACCCAGGGATACGGGATTTGGTTTTGTGGTTGTTGGTATTGGTTGTGTCGACACAGACACAGGGCTAGTACTGGACACAAAAATAAAGGAATGTATGTGGTCCCCGATACGGATATCGGGATCGGACATAACTGATACGGTGGACATAGGCACAGAGTTTTGGGTGTGGACACAAATTGTGGTGGTGGAGAGGTGATCAAAAAATGGGTGCAAGTGCTGACTCCAGCAAGGCTAGGCTCGTCGAACGTACAGGGTCGAGCGGAAGAGGCTGTGCCGGGGATCGGGGATGACCTATAGAGTTGGAGACTGAGGGTTGGCCAGAATAGCTGCTGGTGGTGTGTCGAGGGTGTATCTAGGTGTTTGGACACGAATGTTATTGTAATTTGTAAAGTTTGGGTATTGTGTCGTATCGGCTTGTCGACACGAACATGGGGATTGAGTGGGGCGTCCGGTATGTCGGACACGGGCGTAAGATGTATATGTAAAAGAAAAATAGTAGAAAGAAGATGGGTGGACATAGACAAGATGCACGACACAGCTGGTTGTGTTGATGGATTGTGGCTAGATGGTGGGGATGTCGCGTGTAAGACCCACTCTTCCTCACGTTCACTCTTTTCCCTCATTTCACTCATCCACCACTCTCTCACCTAAACCTCCTAAATTTTCTCCAGACCAAGCACTCCCTCTCCCCCCACGTTCCCACCTTTCCTTTATATCCCTCTCCTTAAATCACTCCACACCACCTCTAAAGAATAATAACCCACCACCACCATCACTCTTTCTCACTACCAACACCCACCTCTCACTCTCATGCTCCTCCCCAAGCCTTAGCTCCGGCCGACCCACACCGAGCCCGACTCCGACCGAGCCCGGCCTCCGGTCGTGCCTCCCTGCGACCTCCCCGCGGTCGCCTCCGACCGTCGGCCCCGACCCGAGCCACCGCTCCCCCGTGGCCCGCCCTCCGGTGTGAGTTCCGTCCGACCGTCGCTTTGCGCCTGTTCCGAGGCCGCCGTCTCCGTCCCTGCCACGTGGCCACCTTTCGGCCCTAGGCCGAGTGCCCCACGGTAGCCGCCCCTGGCCGTCTCCGGCGTAGCCGCCCCGTCTCCTCTTCGGTTTTCCCGAGCTCGGACGTGCCCTAGTCGAGCTCCAAGCCCGATCCGCTCAGTGCTTTCTGTGCGGCCTCGCCCCCTCAGTGTACGTGCTACCCCATGGCCGCATCTCCTCCAGCCCCGTCCCGCTTCCCGATGACCCTCAGTTCTGCGAATCTAAGCCCGGCGCTGTCCCAGACCTGAGCCATGCCCCACGACAGTGACAGCGCTGTCCATGATTTCCTGGGCCACCGTCCGTGCTTCACCCTTGCGTATTTTTACTGTCCACTGTCCCGAGCCGTCCGAGACACACGGATTCAGCTCCTATTCTTTGCATTTGAGAGCTCTAGCCGAGCATTGAGGTATAATTCGTGTTCCTGTGTCCCTTCCGTTGGTGTGTCGCATTTACGTGTCGATGATGACGCGGTCCCGACCCCGTTTCGGGGATCGGTATTTGAGTTCGTTGCGTTTAGGGGATACGCGTGCTCGTTGTACGTTGCAGCATGGTTATTTTATGGTTTGGGCATTAGTTGCTGATTGCGTATATTTTCTTAGTTTCCCTATCTTAGTATACTGTATTGATTATCTATCTTAGTGGGATGTTTTGCTTTTTGGCCTATGACTTATTATCCTCCGGGTTTGGAACTCCATCTTTGTATGTGGTGATTTTGTGTTGTCTTCCTGGTTTGGGATCGACTGTTTGGGTGTGGAGTGGTACCGCCTTGTGGCTAGGTTGTCCTAGTTACAGAGGAGGTGTTGCCCAAATTTTCAGTAAAGTATTTCAAAATAATATTATTTAATTAAGTTCATTAAATTAAAACCTATTTTTAAATTCGGTCTTTGCAAATGATTTACAAAACTGGTTTTGTTGGCTTTAAATGCGGATTTTGTGAGTTTTGTATCCCATGTTAGGCGACGACCGTATCGATCGGATGAGCCTCGGCGAAACGCAAACGCTACAGGATTTCCTGTACGTTGAGGCGTAAGCCAGCAACGTGAGATTGCATGACCAAGTCTGAGATGCCCTATTTTCTATAAATTATATTTTATTATATTTTATTTTTAGAACTTGTTTCTGGCCTTTAGTATTTTGGATACAGGACCTCGGCCTTCTGATTGGACCGCTTCACGGCACTCAAAGCTCACCTCAGCATTTTAATTTATTTTAATTAATTTTAATTAATTTGTTGTAAGGGCATAAGCCCAGCTTTTCTTTTATTTTCTGTGGTCCTGTAATTGTGTAGCTTAGGTTTTCTATTTTATTTTCTGGTTGTTGTTTGCGTAGCTAGGCACATAAATTATAATTGGGCATTAATTATTTTATATAAAATTAATAAAGATTTCTCACATTTAATTAAATGGATAAATTACTAACACTACACCAAATTGATAAATTAGGAACACTAGGTATTTTTTTAATTTGGAACGCTTAAAAACGTTCCTAATATACGTTATTTTAATTATTTTTTAAATTATTTATTTAGATACACTATTATACTGTTCCAAATACGTTCCAAATTAAGGATACACATAAGTGCATATCATGTGATGGGTGAAAAAGCATCCAAGCCAACAAACCCTTACTCTCCCTTCATATACACACAATCATTCTTCCTCATCAAATATGTTCTCCACAACCACCCTCAATTCTTCCTAACCCTGATTTCTCAGCTCCAGCTCCAGCTCCAATTTAGAAATCTCTCTCTTCCCCATCCTTCTTAATCTGCAGAAAATGTAAGGGTTTTGTTCCTGTTGCCTCTTCGTAATGCTCTTCCTCATCGTGCTCACAAGAAGAGTTCCCAGCCGTAATTTCCCCCAAATCCAATTCTTCTTCTTTCTCTAAATAATTCAAAAAAACTTAATTTTGACAATTTGAATTCTCCATTCTCAGCGAAGCGAGGAAGAAGTTCGGCCTCCTGGAGAAGCACAAAGACTACGTCGTCAGAGCCAAGGCTTTCCACAAGAAGACGGATGCTCCCAGAGTAATCAACGACAAGAGAGTATCCCCTCAGAACTCGTACTCGTCCGTCGATTCTCGTTTACTTCCTATCCACCACCTGATTATTCCCTGCTGTTCTTCGTCCCGTACGACTGCTATCCGCAGTAGCAGTACCAGCCGCCGACACTACATCACTATACGTCATCGTCAGAACAGAGGCTGTCGATGATGTCGTAGATTTCAGCTCCGCAGTACACGGACCAATCCTCATTATCGATGTGGAATTACCAGCAATATACGGCCCAATCAATGTCACAGATTTCTCCGCCGTTGCATCTACAACAGCAGCAGCGACAGTACGAATCTGCCCCGTATATGTTTTATGAAATGGTCGTGAGGAAGGAAGCACGCAGGGGACTTAACTGCGAGGTCCAGGTGTTTGATGAAATGCATGGAAAGGAGCCAAATTGTTTGCTTGAAGATGATGTTGCAGAAGAGACTAACATCAAAGAGTTTGCATTCCGAGTTGAAGAAGTTATTGTTGGGAGTCAAGTAGCAAAAGTCCAGTTGCGGGAGGGGCTAGTGAGTAATGTGATGGAGTCGTTTATTCGAGCAGATGGCGCAACCCATTCTTGGATGTTATTCGGGCTGCTGGGGATGCTAACATTTATCATGACTTGGTGAAGTACTTATTGATGGTGAGGCAAAAGGTTAAAGAGCCAAAGGTTGATAGTGAGCTCATATATGCATATGCAAAGATCGATAGGCTGAGTGAAATAGAAGAGTTCCTTCTTATGCCAAGCTTTGCTAATCTCCAAAATGTTGGCTATCGTCTTTACGATGAGGCCCTATATGGAGCCGCAAAGATCATATTTGCCTTCATTTCTAACTGGGCAAAACTGGCATGAACACTGGTTAAGCTCAAACAGTTTCAATATGCAACTGATGCAGTCCGTAAAGCAAATAGCTCAAAGACATGGAAGGAGGTCTGTTTTGCTTGTGTAGAGGCGGAGGAGTTTAGCTTGGCACAAATAGGTGGCTTGAATATAATTATGCAGGTCGATGACTTAGAAGAGGTCTGTGAATACTATCAGAACAGAGGATGCTTCAATGAGTTGATATCTCTTGTAGATAGTGGTCCTAACAATTCGACGAGTCAAACGACTAAAATGGTTCCAAAAATTGAAGGTTACATTGATTCCAGGGACATAATGGAAGGTAACATTGATTCCAGAGATGTTTTCATAGAATTAAATCCATTCCAGGCAATTGGAGTTGGAAAATCTTATGTACAGTTCAAAGCAGATAATACTAAAAATATAGAATATCAGAGGCATAGAGAGAACAATGCCTCCGGGTCTGGAAGATCCTCACCTCCACTAGTTTTGAAAAATCGATCACCAAGGAACAATATAGGAGTTGAAAGGATTAGCAAATCATATCTACATCAGTATCAGTACCTAGTAAATGGTATGGGATCCAGAAGAAAAATTGATATGAGCCTGGACAGTAGCTCAGTACACTGATAGTGAGTTGCACAATCAGTAGTACACTAGTTCTAAGAAGAGCACAAGCTGCACACAGAAAGTAATTAGCGAAGTGTGTATCAGAAGACAACTAGTATCAGTTAGCAGTCAAGCTCATAAACTCAGCTTCAGTATTCAGTAGCTAATATTCAGTAAGTGAATGAGTGAAGGTAGCTCAAACTAGTCCAAGTAGCTTAGTGACTACACACACTCGGTGAGTAAAGGTTCAGCAGACTGTAACCTAGTCTTCCAGTCTTTTCAACTTATGTGTTTGTAGCTTTATACAACAGGTACAGCCTACCAGACCAGGAAACAACATCTCTAATTGCAGTGTAGTTCACAAAGCTAAGTTTCAGTATCAGGGGAGTAATTAGTTCTTGTTCAGTTTCAATGGCTTTGGCTCTAGCTCAGTTCTAGTTTAGTGCAATGTGGGTGCCATATGAACAATTTGTCAAGACCTACCCTCACTTTGACCTTGAGGCAAGGTCAAAATAAGGGAAGGGTATTGATGCAGCTCCACCTAGCTACCTCAGTATCAGTTAGTCCAATGCGCTGAAGAGTGCAATGCTTAGTGAAGGTAGAGTATGCAAGAGTATCAGTATCAGCCCAACCACTGTCCAGTCATCAAGCCAGTCACCATCCATTCATTACCTAGTCAGCATTCCTTTACAGCTCACCCAAATATCAGTCTATAAATATGAGAGTGGAGGAAAGGAGAGTATCAGAGAATCTGTGATTTCATTTTTCAATTCAGTTTTCTTACAACATTTCTTTACAATGTCTTTTATATTTTCTTTCCAGTTTACATCAATAGAAACCCTAGTTTACACTCGAATTCTTAGTCTATATCTTCTTCTTCCCTATCAATTTCTTCACAATAATGTCAAATCTTCATCGAGCTACTCTCATGGCAGAACAGTTAGGTCGGGCACCTAACAAAGTTCGGCCTCCTGGAGAAGCACAAAGACTACTTCGTCAGAGCCAAGGATTTCCACAAGAAGGAGGATGCTCTCAGAGTAATCAATCTGAATCCCTAATTTATAATTTTATCATATTTGTTGCTTTATGGGTCATCATCAAAATTTGATTTGATGGTTTAGAGTTCCGATATATGGGATGTAGATTAATGGGTTTTTTTTTGGTGCCACAATTTGATTTGATGGATTAGAATTTAGATTATTACATATTTAGATTGATGGGTTCTTGTCAAAATTTGATTTTGATGGCATTTTCCAACTGTTTTTTCTTCAAAAATTGTCAAAGAAAGCAGCGTTCCGTAAATCGGAAGAGTTTTACTGCAAGATGGTTAATACTCGAACCGTCGGTGGGGTTCATAAATCGGGGTAAGGCTAACTTGATGAATTTTGAAATTTTTTCGAGTTTGTGTAGTTGTTCTAGGTAGGTGATTGGCTAATGGGATGTGTGGGTTTCTTTAGGATCAAAGCGAATAAGTACACCTATGAGGAGCTCATGCTGATGAAGACCCAAGGTATCGGCTACATACTTCAGAAAATTCAGAGTAAAAAGAAGGTTGTAATTGGCCTTATAAATATTTTGTTATTGCCTTGTATGATGAAATTGCTAAACTTGGATGATCTCTGCTTCTTCTTTTTTGGTAGAAAATTGAGAGGCTCACTTCCGAGCTCCACAACGTCCATGCATTGGATAAGCAACCGGTGAATAAGCATGTCTTCTATGCTGATGATAAGTATAGCAATGGCAAGTCTCATCTTTTAGTAGCGTTGTACTTGTCAAGTGTGCTAAAAGTTGTCTAAGTGACTAAATATGTATTTATATTAGATGGCGATAAGCATGATATGCGAGTGTGCCTAGACATCCTACAACCAAGTAAAGTTTATTAGTATGTTTTAGAATATGAATGTGGTTTACATTTTCAGTTAGTCAATCTTGTTTGAAAATAAGAACCCTTGATTAGTTAAGTGGAAACCAAGTGCTCATAAATCAAAACAAAAATTCCATGACGTTTCTTCTGGGGATAGTTGGTGTTTGATACTTAATTCAATTGAAGAAAAATATTGTTGTAGGAATGAGAAGAGAGAGGGAGAGAGCAAACGGTTTGCTTGGTTGTTGGTTCATCGTTTCTGGATAGTGGTAAGGAAAAGGACATTTAGTTGTTTTAATTTTAGTTGGGAACGCAAGAACATGATAATAGATGAAGCCTAGGTAAAGCTTGAAGAAATTAGACCGAGGGTGTAAGAGACCATATTTTATCAAGAGAAGGAAGCAAATAAGTCGAAAGCAAGCAGTTATTTTTCCCCCTTGACTTTTGATAGCATTACAACCTACCCCCAAACTTTATATTTATACTTTTGAGTCTTGTTGCAATCCCTTAGGGCTAGGCTTGGATTTCTTTTGGTTATCTGCTAGTAGATTCTCATTTTCTGCATTTGATGCATCATTTTTCTTCGATCCACCACTTGGCCTGATATCCGGTACAAGATCCACCACTCAGACTAATCACCATCGCATTATTCTCTACCAAGGGGACTCCTTCATGTCTAGCTCTCAATCAACCATTACTTGGATATTTTTTTTCAACCACCTTTATAATTAAGCTCATCTCTCTCCGAGGAGGATTTTCCATGTCTCTTATGTCTTCAAGCTGTGATTGCTTGGTCAGTCCCTGTTAAAGCAATTCTTTTGTGACATATTTTGTGAGCCTACTGTATGGTAGGAAGCATAGGAGTTGTCCTAGTAGGACACTGGTGTAACTGATCGCTACTTTTTGTGCTTTTATAACTAATAGAGCCAACCCAAATAGTTTAATATTATTTATGGTTATTGTTATTTATAATATTTACTATTCTCCTGAAAAATGTCATTATGAAATAATTCTCCATTCATACCTCTCTTTCCGGTGTATATATTCCATGTATATTACGAATATTGAATATAACCTGTCACGACCCGCACCCACTATGAGGGTACGAGTACGTAACAACGCCCAGCCTATGCCGCAGTGTCGACGGTAGAACACTGTTCTAGGTCAATCATCTAACAATATAAAGGTACCTGTATATTATATACACTCCGAATGGAAGTGACATAGCAATACAGTCTCAATCACATCTAAGGTAGAGTACGATAAAAAGATAGATAGATATGGAACGAAATGAATCCACAAAGATACAACAAATAAAAATCCAAGTATCTATGATAACATCTCCACAACATCCAGATAAAACAACTCCCAGTATATACAATAATGTATTATTGAGAAAAACGAGGTAAAAATCTAAGCTAGCAGTCTAAACCACTGGTGGCAGATCCTCTACTGCAAGTGGGTCCAAGTCACAAGTGTTGTCTAAAGCTGCAGCATAAGGGTAGACACCATAGCCTCATCATTATCTGTAAAAATTTCAACAGGTCCAGTCAGGACGGAAGCGAGCACAATACATCTCAACAGTTCATAGCAAGTTAGAAAATATAATCATGCAGTAAAGTAAGATACAGGAAACTGAAGAAAGTACAGAATATAAACAGAGAGAGAACTGTAATAGAAATATCTACTATAAGTAGAGAACTAACAGTGGCTAGTGAGTCAGAGTATAATATAAAAATGTGAATGGCATAGGAGATTCTGATGAGACACTACGGAGGTGATCAAATGAGATACTACTTTGATATTATTCACATGTCTACTTCTACTCTCCCGTACCCCCAATCAATACACAAGGATTGTCACGACCCGCACCCTAGGGTTAGGGTACGAGAACGTAACAACGTCCAGCCTACGCCGCAGTGTCGGCGGTAGAACGCTGTCCTAGGTCACAATATCTAACAATATAATGCTAAGCAGTTTATACTCTCCGAATGGGGGTGACATAGCAGGATGTAAACTCAATCACATCTAAGGTAGAGCATAATGGAAGATAGATAAAACATGAAATCCAAAAGAGATACAGCAGAAAGAAGTCTAAGTGTCTAAGATACACAAACCCAGAAATACGTCTCAAAGCTCAAATACAGTAATCCATAAAGTAAATACAACTCCAGACAACTGAAAATAACTAACTAAACAACCTCTAATGTGTCTCCTCTAGGCTAGCAGGCAACCTCCAAGCTATCTGTAAAATTTATCAATAGGTCCAGTCAGGACAGGAGTGAGCACAATACATCTCAACAGATCATAGCAGGTTAGAAAATATAATCATGCAGTAAAGTAAGATACATGATCTGAAAGAAATACAGTATGTAAACAGAGAGAGAGAACTGTAATAGAAATATCTACTATAAGTAGAGAACTAACAGTGGCTAGTGAGTCAGAGTACAATATAAACATGTGAATGGCATAGGAGATTCTGGGAACTATACTATGGAGTGATTCTGGGAACTACACTACTTGGATATTATTCACATGTCTACTTCTACTCCCCCGTACCCCCAATCAATACACAAGGATCCAACCAGGTTATGTTATGATTCCATGCAAAGGCCCACAAGGGGTGATACATGGATAGCCCATAAATGGGTGATTCTGGGAATGCCCACAATAGGGTGATTCTGGGAATGCCCATAAATGGGGTGATTCTGGGAAGACTCTGTGATCATAAGAGTACATGTCACAAGTGATCGAAGAACCGTGAAGCATAGTGATACACCATGTAAGTAAAACGTACAGAACATGTAGTATACGATGCTCCCTGAGGGGATAACATCTCAAGAATGGATCCATATAGTACTAATCCGTGTTACCAACGTGACAGCATCAAGTAAAGTAATCTAAAGCAGGAAAATAATTCTAACAGGATATGAAATGATCAGAGAATGTACTCGCCTGGTGTCTGAATGTCCAAAGTAAATATAATATCCGAGGAGAGGTGTCTGGCTCCTAATAAGAATAGCACAAGTCACAACAAGTCTAAAATGGCAATATGAAGTTCTATTATGCATTCTACATGATTCTAGTTCAATCTAGACCAAAGTCAACTCTTGGTCAACTTGGTCAACCATGAAAGTCAAACCTAGGTCAACTATGGTCAAACTAGGTCTAACAAGTCTAAATTAGGTCAAACAAGTTATTCTAGGTCTAAACAAACTAAGTATATGCAAATCAAGTATCCAAGATAGCTACTAACTCATAGCCTAAGTCACTTGCTAAACCAAGCACAAAACTAAACCATAAGCTAACAAGGCACACAAACCTAGTCATATAATGTATATATATTATTCACATTCACATATTCATATACATAGATATATATAGGAAAGCTATATATATAGGCACATACATACATATATATATATATATATATATATATATATATATATATATATATATATATAAAGAAAGAGAGGTAAAAGAGTAAGTGAGTATATGTGTGTTTGGCATATGTGTGAAAGGATATGTGTTAATGTTCTAAAATTTAGTGATAGGTAGGTGTATGTGACATGAGATACATGATGTCAAAGGGTGTATGAATGCATGTGTGTAAAAGGTTATAGGTTAACTCAGTTTATAGAAATACATACATACATACTTACCTTGTATACATGCATACATACATATCATGTATATTATATTTACATGATATATACATGTATACTTGTATTATATTATACTTACATTCATGCATATTAGATACTTGTATTTATATTAACATATTGCAAACATTCATTTCATTCATGCATCTATGCATTACCTACATATTTTATACATATGCATATATTGTATATTCATATCATTTCATACATTAACATGGAGACATACAAATATGCACACATCATATATTTTAAACCTTGTATTACCTTACATATCATGTTATATATTATCATTTATTCCTTTCATATATTACATTATCTTCAAGTTGAATACATCATATATGGATACAATACATTATCTTGCATGCTTGCATTCATATATTACATTCTATATTACCTATATACATGTATTTCCTCCATTCATTCATGCTTGCATCATATACTCTACATTACCATACATGTTATCATTATATATTGTATTACAATATTTATACATTATGCATTCATATCTATCATTACATATATATCTTGCATTCATATCTAGCATTCATTCTATACTTTCATGCATACATTGTATATCATTCTTTTATTCATGCATTGCTTATATGCATTATATTAATTGCATTCCTACATGCTTGCATTCAACCATATATATACATTAATGTAAAGAGAATATATATCATATATATATTATTTCATTCATATAACATATCATGCATTACATACTCTATATTCATTTAATATCCATACTACATAGGCTCATAGGTTACACAAAATACATATATCGTATAATCACTCTTCTACTTAAAACCAATACTGTACCAATTAGGCAATCACAAAATTCTAGGATTAAAGTATGTTATATATCTTTGTGTTAGCTTTCCGAAACTTTAAACGGATCATATTTTCGTGTCCGAAAGCTCCCGGAATCGCAAAAACACCGAAACGCGTTCGTCTTTCGTACAGCTGACACTCAAATAATTTTACAGGAAGTTTCAGAACGAAATTCGCTTATAAAAATATATATTTGGAAAGCTAACTTCGATACGCTTCTTTTAAAAAAAATAGGAGGTTAATTGGAGTTATGAGCTAAAAGTTATGGCATTTCTAGGTTGCTCTATCTACTAAAAATGTGGATAAAAATTATGACGAATTTAGATAGTTGAGACAAAAGAAACACAAGTATATAACATAATATATCAAGAACTCACTATCTACACTAATATATATATATGAGACACTATAGAACACATCTCCAATACAAAATATGAGATTAAACATGTAATAATTCATTCATACATAACAACAACACATAGTGTGTCCAAATTTGGGGTTTTCCCACATGGACACAACCACAACACAAAGGACACTCCTATGACCTCCAAATGGACACAAAATGGACACAAATGGAGATACAATCATGGGGGTCATTCCTATGGGTTCAAAATATTTCTATATGCATGTAGGAATGGATTAGAGGAGAGATTATACCTTCCGGGAGAGAGATTCAAAGAAAAAGCCTTCCGATACGGCACCGACACGTAGAGATTCCAAAAGGACACGAACGAGCTCCGAATCCTCTCAAACTTGGCTAGCACCCTCTAACCATGGAGTAGAAGAGAAATAAAGAAGATTTGGTGGAAGAAGGAGTTGATTTGGAGATGAAATCAATGGAGGTTCATCTCTAAATTAATTTGGGAAAGAACAAGAGAGAGAAAGTGGATGAAAACAAATGAATGAAGGAGTGACTCACTCCTTATCCCCCCCATAAGTGGCTGCCCAAAAAGGGTAAGGTGTCCCCTATTTGAATGTCCAAAATGCCCTCCACTAATCTATTTGATTTAAATTAGGAATGGGTTAAAGGTTGAGGTCAATTTAGTCTAGTTTTAAGTCTCTAATTAAACTAAACCTATCCGTAAATAATTATTCTAACTACTAACTAAAATTAATATCATGTGGACTAAAATTAATATCATGTGAGCCATGCCTAACTAGTGTGTGGGTCCCACTAGAGTCAAACTACCCCCCGGGTCCCCGTTTCAAGTCGGATTGAGTTGAAATTCGAACCCGACTCAAATAACACCAAAACAATATCATAAATAATAAAATAAATTTCAACCCCAAAATAATATCATAAATAATAAAATAAATTTTAAAAATATAAAATGACAAAAATACCCCTATTTCTGAAAACTGGGGGTGACAAATCTATCCACCTTAAAAAAATTTCGTCCTCGAAATTAAAACAAAGCAATCACAGGAAACACATGAAGAAAATAATCTCATTCAAATGCTTTTCAAAAAAAAATCAGCAATAAAAAAATCTCTTTAAGGCACATCAAATATTTGTAAATAAAAACTGATACGTGTCCGCTACGGACACAAAACCATCACAAAATCACACCTATCAAAGGTCAAAATCAACAATCACCAACGCAATAAATATCAAAATAATTTAAAGAAGTCAAATGCAAAATATTCTTAGGCCAGAAATGACATTAAAACATCCTAATAACATGGTTAGGCTCTCGGTCAAACAGTCTCTAGGGTTTCACTAGCAAAACATCAAAATCACAAGTCATGATTTTAAATAATTTTAAAATGATTTAAAAATTACCAAAAATCATATCATAATTTAAATGTCAAATAAATAAATGATTAAAATTACCAAATTTTAAAATTACCCTCATTTTAGAAAACTGGGTGTTACAAGTCTACACACCTTAGAAAAATTTCGTCCTCGAAATTAAAATGTTCGTACTCCTTCTAGGTCAAACCCCCACAATCAAGTCCCAGAACTTAACAAATCATACCATCAAAAAGGACGGCATACAGGATCATGGCATACGGTGGCAGTGAAAGTCTCATCTAGGTATACTAGTCATGCTAACCGAAACGGTCATAGGGTATCAAAACACACACGCAGTCTAGGGTGCTAAACTAGAAAAGATACAGAAATAACAAATCATCAAAACTGTAAGGCAGTCTACCATTCTACACGAAAACTGGTATATTCATAAAAAAATAAAGAAAGGTAACCACCAATTATCTATAAAGGGTTCAGAAAAATCAAAATCAAAAGTTAAGGAATGAAAGTCACTTACATGGAAATCCAATCACAATATGTATATATATAGAGGGTGTATTAGAGAGGAAAAAGCTAGCATTATGTAAAGGTTATGTGGTTCGTGTGTGTATGGGTATATATGGACATGTTCATATGGTTAGATAGTAGGCATGGGTGTATGTGAAATATACATGAAGAGTATAGGAGGATTTGGGTTTCAAAACAATAGCTATCCAGTTACACTACTCATGGCATATTGGTTAGACAATCTACAACACACAACCTATTTACTCATATCGTGCATGGCTAACCATATACATATATATATATATATATATATATATATATATATATATATATATATATATATATATATATATATATACATATATATATATATATACATATATATATATATATATATACATATATATATATATATATATATATATATATATATATATATATATATATAAAGAGGTAGAGATTTAGTTATGTATCTATATACATTATAACATGTATGCCTAAGCTCTATATGTATCTATATAGATATATGAACATAACATAGAGGGGAAGGTTAAGTTACATGACAGTGTATACTAAGTTAGGGTGTGTGTGTCCTTGTACAGGGTTATAGCTTAGTATTGAAAGGTTAAATCCAGTTTTAGTTCAGCATTTACATACAAAATCTGAAAATAAGCTAACATTTAAACCAGTGCAATATTAACATAATGCAGTTTCAGAATTTAGGGTTTGAACATCACAACTAACTCAATGCTCCTAACACAACCTAACATGATGGAAATAAAACCCTAACATACTATCCACACATTTATCTATACATACAGTTCAATATTACATATTAAATCTGAAAGTGAAGACTAGATTCCATAACTTAGATGACCTAGCCCATATAATTTCATCTTGACAAAAATTAAATTAAATCATAATGTATACCCAAAAATCAAATTTATCAACGAACATCAAGATTCAAAAATAAAAATCTATCAAATCATATAAATACAAACTCGGATGCAACTGTTAACATCAAGATTCAAAATTCAACAATCATCCCCAAAATCAATAAATACAAACTCAAATTCAACAATAGAAAGTAAAGATAAATCAAATCAAGGAAAGAAGAGTTTTCAAATCGAAGTTAAAATAAGATTCTCAAGGGTCGTCCCAGAAATCTCTCGAGAGAACCTAACTGTGATTGAGTACCTTCAAAATATATCCTAATCCTACGACAGGCTGTAGTGGTACTCTAGTTCGAATAACACTACACAAACTCGACCTGCATGGACCACCACTAAAATGTGTCACGACCCGCACCCTAGGGTTAGGGTACGAGAACGTAACAACGCCCAGCCTACGCCGCAGTGTCGGCGGTAGAACATTGTCCTAGGTCACAATATCCAATAATATAATGCTAAGCAGTTTATACTCTCCGAATGGGGGTGACATATCAGGATGTAAACTCAATCACATCTAAGGTAGAGCATAATGGAAGATAGATAAAACATAAAATCCAAAAGAGATACAGCAGATAGAAGTCTAAGTGTCTAAGATACACAAACCCAGAAATACGTCTCAAAGCTCAAATACAGTAATCCATAAAGTAAATACAACTCCAGACAACTGAAAATAACTAACTAAACAACCTTTAATGTGTCTCCTCTAGGCTAGCAGGCAACCTCCAAGCTATCTGTAAAATTTATCAACAGGTCCAGTCAGGACAGGAGCTAGCACAGTACATCTCAACAGATCATAGCAGGTTAGAAAATATAATCATGCAGTAAAGTAAGATACATGATCTGAAAGAAATACAGTATATAAACAGAAAGAGAGAACTATAATAGAAATATCTACTATAAGTAGAGAACCAACAGTGGCTAGTGAGTCAGAGTACAATATAAACATGTGAATGGCATAGGAGATTCTGGGAACTATACTATGGAGTGATTCTGGGAACTACACTACTTGGATATTATTCACATGTCTACTTCTACTCCCCCGTACCCCCAATCAATACACAAGGATCCAACCAGGTTATGTTATGATTTCATGCAAAGACCCACAAGGGGTGATACATGGATAGCCCATAAATGGGTGATTCTGGGAATGTCCACAATAGGGTGATTCTGGGAATGCCTATAATGGGGTGATTCTGGGAAGACTCTGTGATCATGAGAGTACATGTCACAAGTGATCGAAGAACCGTGAAGTATAGTGATACACCATGTAAGTGAAACGTACAGAACATGTAGTATACGATGCTTCCTGAGAGGATAACATCTCAAGAATGGATTCATATAGTACTATTTCGTGTTACCAATATGACAGCATCAAGTAAAGTAATCTAAAGCAGAAAAATAATTCTAACAGGATATAAAATGATCAGAGAATGTATTCGCCTGGTGTCTGAATGTCCAAAGTAAATATAATGTCCGAGGAGAGGTGTCTGGCTCCTAATCAGAACAGCACAAGTCACAACAAGTCCAAAATGGCAATATGAAGTTTTATTATGCATTCTACATGATTCTAGGTCAATCTAGACCAAAGTCAACTCTTGGTCAACTTGGTCAACCCTGAAAGTCAAACCTAGGTCAACTATGGTCCAACTAGGTCTAACAAGTCTAAATTAGGTCAAACAAGTTATTCTAGGTCTAAACAAACTTAGTATATGCAAATCAAGTATCCAAGATAGCTACTAACTCATAGCCTAAGTCACTTACTAAACCAAGCACAAAACTAACCATAAGCAAACAAGGCACACAAACTTAGTCATATAATATATATATATATATATATATATATATATATATATATATATATATATATATATATATATATATATATATATATTATTCACATTCACATATTCATATACATAGATATATATAGGAAAGCTATATATATAGGCACATACATACATATATATAGAGAGAGAAAGAGAGGTAAAAGAGTAAGTGAGTATGTGTGTGTTTGGCATGTGTGTGAAAGGATATGTGTTAATGTTCTAAAATTTAGTGATAGGTAGGTGTATGTGACATGAGATACATGATGTCAAAGGGTGTATGAATGCATGTGTGTAAAAGGTTATATGTTAACTCAGTTTATAGAAATACATACATACATACTTACCTTGTATACATGCATACATACATATCATGTATATTACATTTACATGATATATACATGTATACTTGTATTATATTATACTTACATTCATGCATATTAGATACTTGTATTTATATTAACATATTACAAACATTCATTTCATTCATGCATCTATGCATTACCTACATATTTTATACATATGCATACATTGTATATTCATATCATTTCATACATTAACATAGAGACATACAAACATGCACACATCATACATTTTATACCTTGCATTACCTTACATATCATGTTATATATTATCATTTATTCATTTCATATATTACATTATCTTCAAGTTGAATACATCATATATGGATACAATACATTATCTTGCATGCTTGCATCATATATTACATTCTATATTACCTATATACATGTATTTCCTCCATTCATTCATGCTTGCATCATATACTCTACATTACCATACATGTTATCATTATATATTGTATTACAATATTTATACATTATGCATTCATATCTATCATTATATATATATCTTGCATTCATATCTAGCATTCATTATATACTTTCATGCATACATTGTATATCATTCTTTTATTCATGTATTGCTTATATGCATTATATTAATTACATTCCTACATGCTTGCATTCAACCATATATGTACATTAATGTAAAGAGAATATATATCATATATATATCATTTTATTCATCTAACATATCATGCATTACATACTCTATATTCATTTAATATCCATACTACATAGGCTCATAGGTTACACAAAATACATATATCGTATAATCACTCTTCTACTTAAAACCAATACTGTACCAATTAGGCAATCACTAAATTTTAGGATTAAAGTATGTTATATATCTTTGTGTTAGCTTTCCGAAACTTTAAACGGATCGCATTTTCGTGTCCGAAAGCTCCCGAAATCGCAAAAACACCGAAACGCGTTCGTCTTTCATACAGCTGACACTCAAATAATTTTATAGAAAGTTTCAGAATGAATTTGGCTTATTAAAATATATATTTGGAAAGATAACTTCGATACGCTTCTTTAAAAAAAATGGGAGGTTAATCGGAGTTATGAGCTAAAAGTTATGGTATTTCTAAGTTGCTCTATCTACTAAAAACGTGGATAAAAATTATGACGAATTTAGGTAGTTGAGACAAAAGAAACACAAGTATATAACATAATATATCAAGAACTCACTATCTACACTAATATATATATATATATATGAGACACTATAGAACACATCTCCAATACAAAAATATGAGATTAAACATGTAATAATTCATTCATACATAACAACAACACATAGTGTGTCCAAATTTGGGGTTTTCCCACATGGACACAACCACAACACAAAGGACACTCCTATGACCTCCAAATGGACACGAAATGGACACAAATGGAGATACAACCATTGGGGTCATTCCTATGGGTTCAAAATATTTCTATATGCATGTAGGAATGGATTAGAGGAGAGATTATACCTTCCGGGAGAGAGATTCAAAGGAAAAGCCTTCCGATACGGCACCGACACGTAGAGATTCTAAAAGGACACGAACGAGCTCCGAATCTACCCAAACTTGGCTAGCACCCTCTAACCATGGAGTAGAAAAGAAATAAAGAAGATTTGGTGGAAGAAGGGGTTGATTTGGAGATGAAATCAATGGAGGTTTATCTCTAAATTAATTTAGGGAAGAACAAGAGAGAGAAAGTGGATGAAAACAAATGAATGAAGGAGTGGCTCACTCCTTATCCCCCCCATAAGTGGCTGCCTAAAAAGGGTGAGGTGTCCCCTATTTGAATGTCCAAAATGCCCTCCACTAATCTATTTGATTTAAATTAGGAATGGGTTAAAGGTTGAGGTCAATTTAGTCTAGTTTTAAGTCTTTAATTAAACTAAACCTATCCGTAAATAATTATTCTAACTAACTAAAATTAATATCATGTGGACTAAAATTAATATCATGTGGGCCATGCCTAACTAGTGTTTGGGTCCCACTAGAGTCAAACTACCCCCCGGGTCCCCATTTTAAGTCGGATTGAGTTGAAATTCAAACCCGACTCAAATAACACCAAAACAATATCATAAATAATAAAATAAATTTCAACCCCAAAATAATATCATAAATAATAAAATAAATTTTAAAAATATTCAAAAATATAAAATGATAAAAATACCCCTATTTCTGAAAACTGGGGGTGATAAATCTATCCACCTTAAAAAAATTTCGTCCTCGAAATTAAAACAAAGCAATCACAGGAAACACATGAAGAAAACAATCTCATTCAAATACTTTTCAAAAAAAATCAGCAATAAAAAAAATCTCTTTGAGGCACATCAAATATTTGTAAATAAAAACTGATACGTGTCCGCTACGGACACAAAACCATCACAAAATCACACCTATCAAAGGTCAAAATCAACAATCACCAACGCAATAAATATCAAAATAATTTAAAGAGGTCAAATACAAAATATCCTTAGGCCAGAAATGACATTAAAATATCCTAATAACATGGTTAGGCTCTCGGTCAAACAGTCTCTAGGGTTTCACTAGCAAAACATCAAAATCACAAGTCATGATTTAAAATAGTTTTAAAATGATTTAAAAATTACCAAAAATCATATCATGATTTAAATGTCAAATCAATAAATGATTAAAATTATAAAATTTCAAAATTATACTCATTTTAGAAAACTGGGTGTTACAAGGATCCAGCCAGGTTATGTTATGATTCCATGCAATGGCCCACAAGGGATGATACATGGTAGGCCCAAAAATGGGTGATTCTAGGAATGCCCATAAATGGGTGATTCAAGGAAGACTCTGTGATCATGAGAGTACATGTCACAAGTGATCAATGAACCATGAAGCATAGTGATACACAATGTAAGTGAAATGTACAGAACATGTAGTATCCGATGCTCCCTGAGGGGATAACATCTCAAGAAGGGATCCATATAGTACTAATCTGTGTGACCAACGTGACAGTATCAAGTAAAGTAATTTAAAGCAGAAAAATAATTCTAACATGATATAAAATGATCAGAGAATGTACTCGCCTATATCCTGAGTATCTGAATAATATCTACTGTCCGAGGAGTGGTGTCTGTCTCCTATAGAACAGTACAAGTCACAACATGTCTAAAATTATAATAAGATGCGATTCAATGCATTTTATATGAATCTAGGTCAATCTAGACCAAAGTCAACTCTTGGTCAACTTTGGTCAACCCTAGAAGTCAAACTAGGTCAACTAGGGCTAACTAAGTCTAAACTAGTCAAGTTAGCCTATGCTAGTCTAACTAGGTCTTAACCAAGGCTATATATGTCTACAAACCAACACACATACCTATACAACACTATATACATTATCCATATCATATCAATATGCATATTTACATCTATACATATATAGGCACATACATTCACTACATATATATACATTATATATAGTGAGATAGAAAGAGAGTGAAAGAGTGTCAAGTGTGGTAATGTGTAATAGGCAATGTGTGTGTTAGGTATTTTTTGTGTGTGTGTGAGTGAATAAACCATGTGTGTGTGTAAGGTGAGTGAACCAATGTGTCATCACAGGGAAACAGTGATATGTATCTAGGATAGAGGGTGTGTGGAAGAGAACATAGGCTAGCAGGTAATAAAGTGAGTGTTAGGTGATTTGTGTGAGGAGGGGTGTGAGCTATGTGTGTGGGAAATGAAATGTGTGACAGGTTTAAGAAGTGTCATGTGTGAATTAAACTCAAATGTGTGAGATGATCTCAGTTTGTGTGTGAATTGGACTTCACATATGTGTGTGTATATGTTGAGGGTCTTGTGTGTGTGTGCATTGTATATGAGAGGGAAAAACTAGAAACCAGAAATCTGTGTTCAGGTTGTGTGTGGCAATATGATTGAGTGAGAGTGTGAGAGGGCTGTGTGTGAAAATCAGAAATGTGAGTGTGTTTGTACAACCTAGACTAGAGTGTGTGTGTGATATATATAGAAACAGTGTGTGTGTAGCATGGTGTGTAGTATGTAGAGTGAGTGACTATGAGTGTAATGAATTTGGGACTGTCAACATGAAATATGGTGTGCTATAACATAGGGGCTGTGTCACGACCCGTTACCCAAATTGTTGGGCCGGGCCGAGCCATGTCCAGCCTACGCTTGGTTAAAGCGTAGTAAGCTGTTCTAAGAATAGACAATAAAGTATCTAAGCAGCTAACAGTTCTAAAATCATAATTAAAGGTTCATCACAACACAGCATCTATAAGCGAAGGTAAACAAGCACAGACTTAATAATACATAACCAAAGTATCTAACTGGAGACAAAGTCCAGTATCCAAATATAAGAACATACCAAAGTCTAAGTCTCAAAACATATGGAAATAACTAAGCAAGGTTTCCCGCTGGGGCCTCTTCTGGAGCTAAGGCCAGGTCCTCAATGCAGTACCATAATATGTAACACACAGCGTTTCCTTCTCGAAAAGTATACCTACAACGTTATCCTGTCAGGACGGAAGCAAGTACAACCTCTACAACTAAAGTACTGAACATATGATGAAAGAGATGTACAACAAGAAACATGGTGTGATAAGTCTATAAAACAGGAAATACTGGAAAACATGGCCTCATGGTACAACTGGGATCATGGTATGACTGGAACCACAGTATCATAGTAACATAGGGAACATGGCCTATCATGGTTTAATTGGTTCTTTTTAGAAATGACAACATATAGTTTAAAAGTTTAAAACTGTAGTATGTACGTGAATCGGTCAATAGGTGAATAGGATGTACAGCGGTACATATCAATTTTCTGATGTGCACATACGTACACATAACGGCATCGGTGTATATCCATACACAAACGCGGGACCAGAACATACGGCAAGGTCACATATAGAATGGCACCGAGCGCGGTAAGTACATACGGAGAAGGGGGTCATGTTCACGTACAATACTAACAGTTTTCCCTTAACCCGTTATTTAGCATATGAGAGATACGAGAACAGTAAAATCATGTGGGAGATACGAGAACGATATAAAGCATGAGAGAGATACTGGGAGCAGTATGGCAGGTACTGTGAGCAGTATAAAACATGTGAATAATCCGAGTAGTATAAAGCATAGTGAAATATGTACTGAGAACCAGTAAGAAGCATGTGAAGATATATGAACTGTCCTAAGCATGGCAGGTACTGAAAGTAATACAACATGTGAAGATATAACTTGCTACCCTCAATGATCAGTATTTTAACAGGGTTAATACATGTTCTAGCATTAAAAGACAGTAAATAAGTCTGTAGATGTACTTGCCTCGAGCAAAGCAAGAATACTAGTATGACGGTATAGATGTCCGGTATCCTGTCAATAATGATACACAATCTCAGTTCTAAGCTATGTTCAATAATACACTAATGGTGTGACACGACTCTTGACTGGATACTAGCCAAGTGGGGACCTAGCATAAAAGTCTAATGTGGAGTGCCACTATACACAAACTAACTTCCTAGGATCTATACACTAGTGTACGGGGTGGTCCAATACTACAATAATTCAAAAGAACACAAAACATTACAAGTCATAATTATTCAATAATTAAAATCAAACTGTACACTAAGTTCCAATAATTTTAGAGATAGACAAAAAGCTAAATTATATATAAAATAAAATACCAAAATAATCCTTGTTAATTATAGAAATTTATACTAATTTTTCTGGAATTTATAAACCTTCATAAATATTTATTAAAAATCAACAAACTTAAATATACTAAAAATAAGTTCTGTTTTTCCATTTTTATAAAATACCAAAAGCACTTATTAAATACTGAAAAAATTATAGTAAATTAGCTAAATTAACATAGTATTTAAATACAATTTTTTCAAGATTTTTACAGCATTTAAAATATATATAAAAATTTAAAACCAGAAAGTAACAATTTATGGAAAAATAATTAATTATAAATTAAGGAATGACTCATAAACAAAATCTACAGATGTTGTCGGATGATAAAATAAATATCACCAACGTGTCCAGAATGGTCAAATCAGCTAGGATAGCCTATCCATAAGTCCAATTTAGACACAGGGGCAAAACGGTAATTTCGGGTCAAAATAATGTCCGCCGTTGGACACACTTTGTACCGAAAAACGTGTCGGAATAGAAGTCTACAAAACCTAGCAAATTTTATGTCCACGAATCCAGAATGATGATACGAACCCAACGGTATGTTCGAAATAGGATTCCGATGTGCCGATCTCAAAATGATACGTTGACGCGACACTTGGTATCCGGTTTGCACGAAAATGCGTGCTGGAGCAAATGTCTTCAAAACTCAGCAAATTATATGTCAACGAGTCCAGAATGACGGTACGAACTCAACGGTATATCCAGAATTGGATTCCGATGAGCCGATCTCAAAGTGACCCGTTGACTCGAAAAGTGGGACCCGCTTTGCACCGAAATGCGTGCCAGGGCCCATGTTCTCCAAATCAAGCAAACTTTATATGAAAACATGCCAGAACGATGCCACGAGTCTACTGGTGGTGTCAGAAATTGAATCCGGAGTCCCGGGTTCAAAAATGGAATTTAACAAGTGCAAATTAAATAATTCGGACGACCAACTTTGGCGTCGAATTCAACCGACCAAACGTGCTTATAATGAAACGAAACCTAAAGGAGGCAGGAAGAGGGTTATACCAGCTGTGCACCGGAACTGACGGTGCACAAAACAGAGCTGCGACGGCGAAGTTACGAGCTGACGAAGTCGGCTCCACGAAACTGTCAAAAAATAGTTCAATTTAAAGTGTCAACTTGGTGGCCAGTTTTGAGGTATCAAACGACAAAATTAACGGACGAAAATTGACAGGAGTGAAGATGGATATACCGAGATTGAGACGGAGCAAAAAAATCGCCGATCCAACTGTCGGATTGACCAGAAAATCCGCACGAACTCGCTGCGACGGAGCGCCATTTCCTAGTTCAAAACTCGCGCGCGCCGACGGGATTTCGACGCAAATGCACGAATAGCCTATGCGTCGCACCAGGGAGGAAGGCGGCGGCCAGGAGGCATTCGCCGAAGGCTCGCGCACCGGTGGGGGTCGCCCACGGCGGCCGTGCGACGGCACGGCGGCGAACGACGGCGGCCCGCGCGCGCGCACGTGCGCGCCGCTGCTACTGCAGCTTGCGTTGCTGGCTGCTGTTGCCGAGCCGCAGTGGGACGGGGCTGGCAGACCACGACGGTGGCGTGGTCGCCGGTGGTGGCGGAGAGGTGGTGGCTCGGGTGAAGGTGGTGGAGGTGGTTGTAATGGTGATGGAGATGGTGTTTATGATGGTGATGATAATGGTGAAGATGATGAAGGTATAGGGGGAGGAGAGGGTGAAGCTCGGGGAGGAGCTCCGGCCAGGGGCACGGCGAGGGTGGTGGTGTTCGGCATGGGTGGGGGTGTCGGCTGTGGTGTGGTGGGAGTGGTGTGTGTGGTTTGTTTGTGATAATATAAAGAGAGAGAGAGAATGAGAGAGTGGAGTGTGTATAAATATAATAGAGAGAGAGTGAGAGTTTAGATATTATGAGAGAGGGAGAGAGAAAGAGGTCGGTTGGGGGGGGAGAAGTGTGTGCTGGTAGAGAGAGGGGAGGGGTAAGGTGGAAAGTGAGAGAGTTATATATGTATGTTTATATATATATATATATATATATATATATATATATATATATATATATATATGTAGGTATATATATATATATAAAGAGAGAGAGAGAGAGAAAGAAAAGTATAGAGAGAGGGAGGGGGTTCGGCCATGGGGTGGCTGTGATGGGAGTGTGAGAGAGAGTGTGGTGAGGTGGTGTTTGATAATAGAAGAGAGAGAGAGTTAGATATATACATATATATATGTATATATATACATATAGAATATTTGTAAAGTTGAGAGAGAAAAATAAATATTTAAAATAGGGAAAAAAATAGGGAAGATTATATGGGGTTTTTTTTTGGGCAGTCATGGGAGAACAACATGGGACTTGGGTTCGTGTTCGGTCGAACCGGGTCGGGTCAAAATCGGACAGGGGGCAATATTCGAATTAAAATACGTATTTATGAACACGGGTAAATAAATAATATGCGGGGACTCCAATAAATGGGACACAAGTTTCATGTGGGTAGTAGGCTTCATGTGGATCACGTCCATACTTTGGGTTGACAGGTTGGGTCGATGTCGGGTCCCGAAATTAAATTGGAATTTAAATCAGGTTTCACGGTAGATAATAAATCGGCCTAAATTGACCCGGAAGTTGTGCGAAGAAAATGAAGCACAAAATGAAGTGTCTGAGTGGGACACGAAGGTCATGGGTGAAGAGCGTCTCGAGTAGATCATTCATGAGAAGTTGGTTCTGAGAAAATGACTGGTCTGGTGCTCCTAAATTAAAAGTCACGGTGACGTGCGAACGAAGATCAAAAATAAAAGTGGGAATAATTATTCAATGATTAATTGGTCTAAGTTGACCCGAAGTTGCGCGATACAAAAAGAGCACAAGGGAACGAGTTCAAGTGGGACAAGATATATCAACAGGAAGATAATCTTGCCTACTTCAAAACCTATGAAGAGAGTTTACAGAGATTGGCATCCCTGACGCTCCAGAAGTCAAAATTACGGAAAGGTACATAAATGATGAAAACAATTAAATAAATAAAATATTTATCGATAATAATTCATTTAGAAAAATTTAAAACAGTCCTGAAATTCAGGGGGCTTACATCCTACCCACCTTACAAAAAGTTTCGTCCTCGAAATTAAAAATCATCCAACCGATCAAACTATAACATGTAGCTGCTCTGGCTACGATACTCAATCTGCTATCCTTGTAATCATCTCTTATGTTTCTCCTACAAACTTTTTGGTTCAGGTTCAACAAAGTCCTTCTATCATAAACTATGTCATACATCCTTTAGAATCTTCCATACTAACATGAAACATTTATGTATATCCTAAACTATAGGTCATTCTCTGGGTATGTTTATAAGCCTAAAATGCTTAATCATCAACCATATTTCCAACCGCAATTGTAAATACTGGATTTTCTTATCATATCCTAAGTATCCATATTCTATCAATCCACAGTTCCTTAGTATCATTTATCGTCAATCCCTTCCTACAGTTTCTCCTTGAAATCATATGTTCAATACTTATCCTTGGCGTAGAGCCTTCTTCTTTTTACTCAACAAGTCCTCTGAATATAAATCCTCGATTTCAAAACTCCCGATTTATTAATTACCAAGGTACATATGTCTCTGTCTTGTTCATTGTCTTTTTAACTGATATTTTTTTGATCTCGTACGCAATACGATAACTCATTCTAACTTATTCTATATCAATCCACATATCGATCTACCCTCTAATCACATGTAATTAGCTATAGGTAACCAACCAAAATTCTACAAATGCTAAATCCTCAATTTGCTAAACACAAGATTCTAATCCTCAATCCATAGTCACAACAATATAATATCTTATTTCTCCATTTTAGATACCCTATCATCAAGTCATACTATCAATGCAATCATTCTTAATGGTTTCCAACTCTACTACAGTCAGTCACCCATACTTGTCCTATAAGCTTAATCTAACCAATCCCTAGGAAAAGTGCTTATCACAATCACTAATTACATGTATAGTTATACTACAGGATCAGTCAACAAGGTTTGGCTATTTTGGTTGCCTATGAAGCAGAAGGTAACAAGGCCTAAGACTGGGTCAAGCAATCCATAACAGTGTCCAAACAAGTTAAAGGTCAAGCAAGACAGAAAAGTTTATCGAAAAATCTTCAAGAATGGTACGAAGACAACTGGATTTATAACGAGAAGAATTATCCAAGAGGTTAACGAAGAAAAGTTTAGTCAACTCATAGGAAAGATAGAACACAAAAATAATTATGTCTAAAAGATAACGCGAAAGCAATCCTATTAGAGAGTCCTAGAGAACCTGTAATCCTAGTTGCAGATGTAGATAGAACGGAGTTAATCAAGACGGGGAAGAATAATGATAAGAACTTATTCTTGCTCATTCGGTCATAACAAAGTAAACCAAGTTGAGATATGATCTGATAACCATACACGTCTTCCTGAAATCATGTTGCCAGAATTTTCGCCCCACCAGTAAGCTTAGATGCAAGAAACGGTAGAGTCATAACTAAGGTATACACCCTATAATCATGTTATCTAGAATCCTCGCCACGCCAACCGGTATGGCTGCGAGAAAATCTAAATTCTATGAATATGATAGTATATCCAAAATCAGGCTCTACGTTTTTGTCATACCAGCTAATATGGCTGCGATAAATTCTAAACTCCATAACTAAAACAGATGTTTACCTTATCAGAATATATCACAATTCAATCCACAAAATTTATCGCGATGCAAGATCAAAGTTAACAACAAAAATCAGAAATTAAATTCAACAACGAATTTAAAGGAGAGTAAATGGAAACAGGTGAAAACAGATTTCTAGGTAAGATTAGAGTGAAATCCTCAGGGGTCATCCCAAGGGTACTAAATTGGTCAAAATTGACCCACTAAAATACAAACAAGAGGCTAATTATAGCTAACGGTCCTATGCTGTGACGAGTTTTCCTATGTTGTACTCCTAGAAATCCTCTAAGTGTTCTAAATGTTTATTCCTAGTGTTATCAAGTTGTCCTAGATCCTAATTGCAGGCATGCTTGGTACAATAACGTAACCAAACAACTTAAGTCGAGACCTGCATGGGCCGCCAAAAAAAATGTCACGACCCGTTACCCAAATTGTTGGGCCGGGCCGAGCCATGTCCAGCCTACGCTTGGTTAAAGCGTAGTAAGCTGTTCTAAGAATAGACAATAAAGTATCTAAGCAGCTAACAGTTCTAAAATCATAATTAAAGGTTCATCACAACACAGCATCTATAAGCGAAGGTAAACAAGCACAGACTTAATAATACATAACTAAAGTATCTAACTGGAGACAAAGTCCAGTATCCAAATATAAGAACATACCAAAGTCTAAGTCTCAAAACATATGGAAATAACTAAGCAAGGTTTCCCGCTGGGGCCTCTTCTGGAGCTAAGGCCAGGTCCTCAATGCAGTACCATAATATGTAACACACAGCGTTTCCTTCTCAAAAAGTATACCTACAACGTTATCCTGTCAGGACGGGAGCAAGTACAACCTCTACAACTAAAGTACTGAACATATGATGAAAGAGATGTACAACAAGAAACATGGTGTGATAAGTCTATAAAACAGAAAATACTGGAAAACATGGCCTCATGGTACAACTGGGATCATGGTATGACTGGAATCACAGTATCATAGTAACATAGGGAACATGGCCTATCATGGTTTAATTGGTTCTTTTTAGAAATGACAACATATAGTTTAAAAGTTTAAAACTGTAGTATGTACGTGAATCGGTCAATAGGTAAATAGGATGTACAGCGGTACATATCAATTTTCTGATGTACACATACGTACACATAACGACATCGGTGTATATCCATACACAAACGCGGGACCAGAACATACGACAAGGTCACATATAGAATGGCACCGAGCACGGTAAGTACATACGGAGAAGGGGGTCATGTTCACGTACAATACTAATAGTTTCTCCTTAACCCGTTATTTAGCATGTGAGAGATACGAGAACAGTAAAATCATGTGGGAGATACGAGAACGATATAAAGCATGAGAGAGATACTGGGAACAGTATGGCAGGTACTGTGAGCAGTATAAAACATGTGAATAATCCGAGTAGTATAAAGTATAGTGAAACATATACTGAGAACCAGTAAGAAGCATGTGAAGATATATGAACTGTCCTAAGCATGGCAGGTACTGAAAGTAATACAACATGTGAAGATATAACTTGCTACCTCAATGATCAGTATTTTAACAGGGTTAATACATGTTCTAGCATTAAAAGACAGTAAATAAGTCTGTAGATGTACTTGTCTCGAGCAAAGCAAGAATACTAGTACGAAGGTATAGATGTCCGGTATCCTGTCAATAATGATACACAATCTCAGTTCTAAGCTATGTTCAATAATACACTAGTGGTGTGACACGACTCCTGACTGGATATTAGCCAAGTGGGGACCTAGCATAAAAGTCTAATGTGGAGTGCCACTATACACAAACTAACTTCCTAGGATCTATACACTAGTGTAGGGGGTGGTCCAATACTACAATAATTCAAAAGAACACAAAACATTACAAGTCATAATTATTCAATAATTAAAATCAAACTGTACACTAAGTTCCAATAATTTTAGAGATAGACAAAAAGCTAAATTATATATAAAATAAAATACCAAAATAATCCTTGTTAATTATAGAAATTTTTACTAATTTTTCTGGAATTTATAAACCTTCATAAATATTTATTAAAAATCAACAAACTTAAATATACTAAAAATAAGTTCTGTTTTTCCATTTTTATAAAGTACCAAAAGCACTTATTAAATACTGAGAAAATTATAATAAATTAGCTAAATTAACATAGTATTTAAATACAATTTTTCCAAGATTTTTACAGCATTTAAAATATATATAAAAATTTAAAACCAGAAAGTAACAATTTATGGAAAAATAATTAATTATAAATTAAGGAATGACTCATAAACAAAATCTACAGATGTTGTCGGATGATAAAATAAATATCACCAACGTGTCCAGAACGGTCAAATCAGCTAGGATAGCCTACCCATAAGTCCAATTTAGACACAGGGGCAAAACGGTAATTTTGGGTCAAAATGATGTCCGCCGTTGGACACACTTTGTACCGAAAAATGTGTCAGAATAGAAGTCTACAAAACCTAGCAAATTATATGTCCACGAATCCAGAATGATGATACGAACCCAACGGTATGTCCAAAATAGGATTCCGATGTGCCGATCTCAAAATGATACGTTGACGCGACACTTGGTATCCGGTTTGCACGGAAATACGTGCCGGAGCAAATGTCTTCAAAACTCAGCAAATTATATGTCAACGAGTCCAGAATGACGATAAGAACTCAACGGTATATCCAGAATTGGATTCCGATGAGCCGATCTCAAAGTGACCCGTTGACTCGAAAAGTGGGACCCGCTTTGCACCGAAATACGTGCCAGGGCCCACGTTCTCCAAATCAAGCAAACTTTATATGAAAACATGCCAGAACGATGCCACGAGTCTACTGGTGGTGTCAGAAATTGAATCCAGAGTCCCGGGTTCAAAAATGGAATTTAACAAGTGCAAATTAAATAATTCGGACGGCCAACTTTGGCGTCGAATTCAACCGACCAAACGTGCTTATAATGAAACGAAACCTAAAGGAAGCAGGAAGAGGGTTATACCAGCTGTGCACCAGAACTGACGGTGCGCAAAACGGAGCTGCGACGGCGAAGTTACGAGCTGACGAAGTCGGCTCCACGAAACTGTCCAAAAACAGTTCAATTTAAAGTGTCAACTTGGTGGCCAGTTTTGAGGTATCAAACGACAAAATTAACGGACGAAAATTGACAGGAGTGAAGATTGATATACCGAGATTGAGACTGAGCAAAGAAATCGCCGATCCAACGGTCGGATTGACCAGAAAATCCGCACGAACTTGCTGTGACGGAGCGCCATTTTCGAGTTCAAAACTCTCGCGCGCCGACGGGATTTCGACGCAAACGCACGAATAGCCTATGCGTCGCACCGGGGAGGAAGGCGGCGGCCAGGAGGCGTACGCCGGAGGCTCGCGCGCCGGTGGGGGTCGCCCACGGCGGCCCGCACGCGCGCGCACGTTCGCGCCGCTGCTACTGCAGCTTGCGTTGCTGGCTGCTGTTGCCGAGCCGCAGTGGGGCGGGGCTGGCCGACCACGGCGGTGGCGTGGTCGCCGGTGGTGGCGGAGAGGTGGTGGCTCGGGTGAAGGTGGTGGAGGTGGTTGTAATGGTGATGGAGATGGTGTTTATGATGGTGATGATGATGGTGAAGATGATGAAGGTGTAGGGGGAGGAGAGGGTGAAGCTCGGGGAGGAGCTCCGGCCAGGGGCACGGCGAGGGTGGTGGTGTTCGGCATGGGTGGGGGTGTCGGCTGTGGTGTGGTGGGAGTGGTGTGTGTGGTTTGTTTGTGATAATATAAAAAGAGAGAGAGAATGAGAGAGTGAAGTGTGTATAAATATAATAGAGAGAAAGTGAGAGTTTAGATATTATGAGAGAGGGAGAGAGAGAAAGGTCGGTTGGGGGGGGGGAGAAGTGTGTGCTGGTAGAGAGAGGGGAGGGGTAAGGTGGAAAGTGAGAGAGTTATATATGTATGTTTATATATACATATATATATATATATATATATATATATATATATATATATATATATATATATATATATATATATATATATATATATGTAGGTATATATATATATATAAAGAGAGAGAGAGAGAGAGAAAGAAAAGTATAGAGAGAGGGAGGGGGTTCGGCCATGGGGTGGCTGTGATGGGAGTGTGAGAGAGAGTGTGGTGAGGTGGTGTTTGATAATAGAAGAGAGAGAGAGTTAGATATATACATATATATATGTATATATATATATACATATAGAATATTTGTAAAGTTGAGAGAGAAAAATAAATATTTAAAATAGGGAAAAAAAATAGGGAAGATTATGTGGGGTTTTTTTTGGGCAGTCATGGGAGAACAACATGGGACTTGGGTTCGGGTTCGGTCGAACCGGGTCGGGTCGAAATCGGACAGGGGGCAATATTCGAAGTAAAATACGTATTTATGAACACGGGTAAATAAATAATATGCGGGGACTCCAATAAATGGGACACAAGTTTCATGTGGATAGTAGGCTTCATGTGGGTCACGTCCATACTTCGGGTTGACAGGTTGGGTCGATGTCGGGTCCCGAAATTAAATTGGAATTTAAATCAGGTTTCACGGTAGATAATAAATCGGCCTAAATTGACCCGGAAGTTGTGCGAAGAAAATGAAGCACAAAATGAAGTGTCTGAGTGGGACACGAAGGTCATGGGTGAAGAGCGTCTCGAGTAGATCATTCATGAGAAGTTGGTTCTGAGAAAATGACTGATCTGGTGCTCCTAAATTAAAAGTCACGGTGACGTGCGAACGAAGATCAAAAATAAAAGTGGGAATAATTATTCAATGATTAATTGGTCTAAGTTGACCCGAAGTTGCGCGATACAAAAAGAGCACAAGGGAACGAGTTCAAGTGGGACAGAATATATCAACAGGAAGATAATCTTGCCTACTTCAAAACCTATGAAGAGAGTTTACAGAGATTGGCATCCCTGACGCTCCAGAAGTCAAAATTACGGAAAGGTACATAAATGATGAAAACAATTAAATAAATAAAATATTTATCGATAATAATTTATTTAGAAAAATTTAAAACAGTCCTGAAATTCAGGGGGCTTACAGGCTGAGAAGCTATGGGTCATGGACAGTTCTATAAGTCCAAGTGGACTGAATGCAATAATATAGGGGCTGAGATCTGCAGGAATTGCAAATGTAGACAAGTGCAGGACAGTTCATGATGGCTAACTGAATCCTGACCTCTGTGATACCTACTCCCATATCACCACAATACTAAGGCACTCACTCTTAGAGTATCCAGCCTCAATCTCCAAAACCAAAATCCTAATCACAATATCCCCAACCTGAGATAACATGTGTGGAGTTAACTGAGAAAGGAAAGAATGAACATGGACAATTACAAGGAACTGGCCCTATTCAGAAATGCAATGTATAAGATGTGAGTCCAGGTAATGTGTCATGTGTCAGAGGTGCTGGGCATGCACTCCAGGGTGTTCAGGTGATGTTATCAACAAGTGCAAAGCCAAAATAGTGACTGCACACTGAACAGTTCCAAGAACAGGAAACGAATGGGAATAGCCCGACCCTCCCCTGGCTAACATACATATCCAAACCAATTCAAATCACAAAACAACAGTTCCCACACAAGTGTCCATCTCATGTTCCAGTGAATGAGTGAATCATAGGGAAAAAATAGTGTATTAATATAACAGTTGCAATGTGTATGCATCAGTCAAAAAGTTAAATACAAATTTGAAAGCCAATGCAATTTAAACTGAATTGCTATGCCATTATAAACCCCAACATGGTGGCTAATTCTCAGATTAATATGGATGAAATAACTTAGCAATTTAATCAATTAGAAATCAGTTTAAACCAGTTTTCGAAATCCAGAATTCAACCTACAGTCTAGTATCAGAAAATGGGAATTTTACCTGAATTTGAATCTAAAATAACAACTAGTAATCGATCAGTAGGTTGGTATATGAAGTCACATATGTGATAGTGTCATGGGTGTCCCCGTGTCCCAGAGACTGGACACATTCGTGTCTAAACACAATACAAACACAGACACATGAACTGTGCACTCGACAGCGTCGTACACACATACACGTGTGTCCAGTGCACGACACAGGCCACATCGTGACTCATGGCCGTGCACACGTGTACGCCTAGACTAGGGGGACGTGTCCAAGAGACTGTCCCGTGTCCACGTGGTGTCAAAGTGTCGATACAAGACCGTATCAGTGGATCGAAATTCGCGTGTGTGCGTGTCAGGAATTTTAGTGCGAGTGAGATTTCTTAATAACCACTCAACGAAACCTGGCCAAATTTTGTGAGCGTTGTGTTAGACACTAGGCACACGTGTCCACAAAATTTCGTGACCTGAGTCGGCGTGTCGTGTCCGCTATGGCACCCGAGCAGCAGGGCAGCGCACCGGGGCCTCGTGCACGCGTTCATGTTCAAATTTGGACACGAAAACCAATCCAATACGTGCTCAGACACAGACCATAGTAATCTACACATAATAAGCTTTCCAAATGTGTAATTTATTTTGAAAACCAAGGACAAAAAGTTCAAAGAGGCATTTCATCAAACACCTAAGTATACACTATGGCACGTGTCCGATACAGACACCAAACGGACACGAAATCCACCCAAATTTTGGGGACAGCTAGGGGACTCCTAAATCTAGCCCTAAATGCAAAGAAAACAGAAATTTAAATCAATTTGGGGAGTTTGACCTATAGGTGCAAAAAGCATGAAAAAGCTCTAAATGGGTGTGTTCTTCTTGATGGCCAAATGCTCCAAATGAACCCAAAACTGAGATTAACCTCCAAAATATTAAACATACAGAAATTAGAACCTAATGCAAAAGACTAGGATTAAAAAGGAATTAAAATAAATTTATAGGGATTTTTGGAAGGGGAAAAAATACCTTTCTTTTCCTATGTGTTGAAATGAAATAAAAGAGGCAAGCCCTAATAAATATGTGTTTATATAGGGTGGGAATCCCTATGTGGCTAGTCACTTAGGGTTGGGTTAGGGTTAGGGCTTCTAGTTATGGGCCTATGGGCCAAGTCACAAGTCATTAAGTCCTTAATCACAAGTCATTTCATTAAACCACAACCCATGAACTAATTTCACTTAAACTAATCCTCCTAATCCAAAATTAGTTTCTAATAACTAAAAGTAGGTTAACCTAAGTTAGACTAGGGTCACCATGGCTAGGGTTAGCTTCTAGGCTAGTCTACTAGGTCTCAACAAGTCAAAGTCAAACTAGAATTTACCAATTCAATAAATCATCAAATAATTCAAATAAGTCAAAATGATAAAATTACCCCTAGGCTAAAAATGATAATTAAATCATCCTAATGACACGGTTAGGCTCTAGGTCATGCAGTCTCTAGGGTTTCACTGGCAGTACATCAAAATCATAAGTCATGACTTTAAGCAATTTTTAAATAGTTTAAAAATTATTAAAAATTACCAAAATATCATAATATTAAACAAATATCGATAAATAATAATTATAATTACAAAATTTAAAAATTATCCTCATCTGGAAAATTGGGTGTTACAATCGTACCCCCTTAGAAAAATTTCGTCCTCAAAATTAAGATGATCGTATCCCTACTAGGTCAAACCCCCAGCAAATCAAAGTCAAAGATAACACGCAACACAGTCCTACTGGTCGTGATTAAGGGAGCTAGGATTCAATGATATTAAAACCTTTTAGGGAAAACAAGAAAAGATTTCATAAGAAGTCAAGTTAATCATCTCTCTCTAATACCATCAAGTTTATCATTTGCCAATCATATTTTTATCTCACAAGTCCCAATATAAAAATCAACCTTTATATGACTATCATCAAAAAAATTTAACCTTCAGCCATCTAAACCTTTACCATGATCACCATAGACAAAATTCCAAACTTCTAAAACATTTTCTACGAAGCATACCCCTCTTATTTAGGTATCAACACTTATTCATTTAATCAAATTTTCAAATTTCTTCACCTCGTCTTAATTTAGATCTGAAACCTCTAAATCCAGTTTATGAAATTCTTGAACTTGTTTAATTCAAGTCTCGTATTTATTCAACCCTAATACCACTATGTCATACAAAATTTATTCTTATTTATAAATCAACCTTCATATTTTCTTCAATGTTCACCTTCAAATATTATCCTTTTGAATTCTACAATTTTTTTTCCCAATCATCTAAAATAATTCCTATAACTTAAAATCCTTGTGTTCTCTCTGTCTCTAGTCACCCTCTTACAATATCTAGTTTAATTTTGCATAATCATTGAATACAATTAAATTCTTCTTTCCGTTTCTAAATTTCTACTTAGCCTTAGAGTAAAAGTTCCCAAGAATCAATAACCAAGATTTTCTAAGTTCTTAAAACTAGGTTGACCTCTGATATCCTCATTAGTTTTTTTTTTGGAATACATCCATGAATTACTCATAACCAAAAAATTTTGCGATTGTTTCTAAATTGATAACATTTATCTCTCGATTCCATTCTAAACCTTTACCACATCTCCATCTCGAATTTTTTATATTTGACATCCAACATTCTGATTCCTACAAAATCATCATATGATAACCAATTACGTCATTTTCGAACTAGATAATTTACGTTATTTTCTCAACATATCTCAGGCAAAATGATATGAAGATTCAAGGGTTTCAAGGTATAGCTGACAGAATTAGATACGAGACAGAAAATTGATGTAATCAAGACAGTTATATAAGACAAGGAATGATGGTAATAAAATATTGGCAGAAAGAGAATGATAATAGAATCTATTCTACTTTTCTGTTTAAAAGAGGAAACCATTTTGAAACCATAACTATAATATCAAATCCAAAATAAGGTCTTAGCAAAAATTATCGATTTATTGTATTATGAAGAAATTCATAGCAAGAAGTTACACAAGGTTTATAATAACAGCTAAAGCTACTCCTTAGTTAAATAATGAAAAGCAAAACAAAACAAAACAAACAATATTTCTTTTTTTTTGAGAAGGACTGAAACAAAAGTAGAGAAAACATGTTCAAAAACATTTAAGGTACAATCTGATAATCATATGCGTCTATCCAAAATCATGGTGCTCCAAATCCTCGTCATACTAGTAAGCAAGGCTACGATAATCACAGAGTCCTCGACTAAGGTACGTAACTCTAGGTTCGTGGTATTTAAAATTTTTGCATTGTCGCATGCGACGACAAAATCTTAAATTCCCACACCCGAGAAATACGTCCAAAATCTGATTATATGTCCTCACTATGCCAGCTAACACGACTATCGAAGATTTTAGATCCCATAACTGAGGTGACCTAGCCCATATGATTTTCTTAGAAGAAAAACAAACATAACAAAAGAGCAACATGACAAAATTAATCAATCAGCAAGAAACAGATGGAATCGGATTTCAAGGTAGTTATAAAAGACAATTGCGGGAACGGAATCGAGAAAAACGGAACTTGCAGCAAGATCTCTAATGGTCTGTGTATCCTCGACTGTCCTAACGATAGCTCGTCCTGCTGGTTTCCCCTGGTCTGCTGCTGATGCTGCATGAACCGCTGCTGCTGAGAAAAATCGCAGAATGACAGAAAAAAGTCTCTGTACAGACAGAGGTGCACCTCCAATGTAGCAGAAATGCCAACCTGAGTCGGCACAACAGGAGCTGCGGTCTCGAGGCCCTGATGAACAGGACGAGAGGTGGCCAACCTCTCGATAGTATCCCCCGAACCGAAGCGATGAGATCGTGTCTTCATAACCATCATGAAGACAGATCAAAACAAAAGCAATTTCTGAGAATGAAGCAAAAATTCAAAAGGAAGTAGTTTATATTCAAGGGAAGTCAATAAGCAATAATTTAGATAAAAGGAATCTGATTAAGAGTTTTTCCTAATGTGATTGAGTACCTTCAAAATATCCTAATCCTACAACAGGCTGTAGTGATACTCTAGTTCGAATACCACTACACAAACTCGACCTGCATGGGCCACCACTAAAAATGTGTCACGACCCGCACCCACTGTGAGGGTACGAGTATGTAACAACGCCCAGCCTACGCCGCAGTGTCGGCGGTAGAACGTTGTCCTAGGTCAATCATCTAACAATATAAAGGTACCTGTATATTATATACACTCCGAATGGAGGTGACATAGCAATACAGTCTCAATCACATCTAAGGTAGAGTACGATAAAAAGATTGATAGATATGGAACGAAATGAATCCACAGAGATACAACAAATAGAAATCCAAGTGTCTATGATAACATCTCCACAACATCCAGATAAAACAACTCCCAGTATATACAATAATGTATCATTGAGAAAGACGAGGTAAAAATCTAAGCTAGCAGTCTAAACCACTGGTGGCAGATCCTATACTGCAAGTGGGTCCAAGTCACAAGTGTTGTCTAAAGCTGCACCATAAGGGTGGACACCATAGCCTCATCATTCTCTGTAAAATTTTCAACAGGTCCAGTCAGGACGGGAGCGAGCATAATACATCTCAACAGTTCGTAGCAGGTTAGAAAATATAATCATACAGTAAAGTAAGATACAGAAAACTAAAGAAAGTACAGAATGTAAACAGGGAGAGAACTGTAATAGAAATATCTACTATAAGTAGAGAACTAACAGTGGCTAGTGAGTCAGAGTACAATATAAACATGTGAATGGCATAGGAGATTCTGATGAGACACTACGGAGGTGATCAGATGAGATACTACTTGGATATTATTCACATGTCTACTTCTACTCTCCCGTACCTCCAATCAATACACAAGGATCCAGCCAGGTTATGTTATGATTCCATGCAATGGCCCACAAGGGGTGATACATGGTAGGCCCAAAAATGGGTGATTCTAGGAATGCCCATAAATGGGCGATTCAAGGAAGACTCTGTGATCATGAGAGTACATGTCACAAGTGATCAATGAACCATGAAGCATAGTGATACACAATGTAAGTGGAACGCACAGAACGTATAGTATCCGATGCTCCCTAAGGGGATAACATCTCAAGAAGGGATCCATATAGTACTAATCCGTGTGACCAACGTGACAGTATCAAGTAAAGTAATTTAAAGCAGGAAAATAATTCTAACAGGATATGAAATGATCAGAGAATGTACCCGCCTGTATCCTGAGTATCTGAATAATATCTACTGTCCGAGGAGTGGTGTCTGTCTCCTATAGAACAGTACAAGTCACAACATGTCTAAAATGATAATAAGATGCGATTCAATGCATTCTATATGAATCTAGGTCAATCTAGACCAAAGTCAACTCTTGGTCAACTTTGGTCAACCTTAGAAGTCAAACTAGGTCAACTAGGGCTAACCAATTCTAAACTAGTCAAGTTAGCCTATGTTAGTCTAACTAGGTCTCAACCAAGGCTATACAAGTCTACAAACCAACACACATACCTATACACATATATATACAACACTATATACATTATCCAAATTATATCAATATGCATATTTACATCTATACATATATAGGCACATACATTTACTACATATATATATACATTATATATAGTGAGATAGAAAGAGAGTAAAAGAGCGTCAAGTGTGGTAATGTGTAATAGGCAATGTGTGTGTTAGGTATTTTGTGTGTGTGTGTGAGTGAATAAACCATATGTGTGTGTAAGGTGAGTGAACCAATGTGTCATCACAGGGAAACAATGATAGGTATCTAGGATAGAGGGTGTGTTGGAGAGAACATAGGCTAGTAGGTAATAAAGTGAGTGTTAGGTGATTTGTGTGTGGAGGGGTGTGAGCTATGTGTGTGGAAAATGAAATGTGTGACAGATTTAAGAAGTGTCATGTGTGAGTTAAACTCAAATGTGTGAGATGAGCTCAGTTTGTGTGTGAATTGGACTTCACATATGTGTGTGTATATGTTGAGGGTCTTGTGTGTGTATGTGTGCACTGTGTATGAGAGAGAAAAACTGGAAACCAAAAATCTGTGTTCAGGTTATGTGTGGCAATGTGATTGAGTGAGAGTGTGAGAGGGCTGTGTGTGAAAATAAAAAATGTGAGTGTGTGTGTACAACCTAGACTAGAGTGTGTGTGTGATATATATAGAAACAGTGTGTGTGTAGCATGGTGTGTAGTATGTAGAGCAATACCAAATTACAGTATTTTAGCGACGGCCATTTAGCGACGGAAATTTTCCGTCGCTATTACCGTCGGATCACCGACGGATTTGTGACGGAATACCGACGGAAAGCAGTGGACAATTTTTTTTATTTTTTTATGTCCATATCCGTCGCTACGCCGTCGATAGGTCGTCGGCCAAGTAGCGACGGTTTTATATCCGTCGCTAGAACGTCGCATATTTTGGCGGAAAAAGCCTAAAATATTGGCGCGAGATTTACTGACGACTTAGCGACGGAATAATCCGTCGCTACTAAGCCTAAAATATTGGCGCGAGATTTACTGACGACTTAGCGACGGAATAATTCGTCGCTACTCCGTCGCTAATTTCTGTACCCTAACTTAAATTGAACCGACGGGGGGGAAATTTTCATTCCCCCCCAAAACACTCTCTCTCTCTTCCCTCTCCCTCTCTCCGACGATCTCCCTCTCTCCGACCGGCGATCTCCCTCTCTCTCTCTAAGGTATGCTCTCTCTCCCCCCTCTCTCTCTCTCTATCTCCCTCTCTCTCTCTCTCTTTTACGATTGGGGGGGTTAGGGGGCTGTCGTAGTGGTCGGAGAGGGTGTGGGGCAGGGGGGTTTCGGGTACGGGGTGGGGTGGTCGGGGCAAGGGTGGAGTGGGGTGGTCGGGGGGCAGGAGGGTCGGAGAGGGGGTCGGGCAGGGGTGGGGGGGTGGTCTGGGCAGGGGGGTTCGGGTAGGGGGTGGGGTGGTCGGGGCAAGGGTGGGGTGGGAGAGGGGGCAGGGGGGGTCGGGGAGGGGGTCGAGCAGGGGTGGGAGGGTGGTCTGGGCAGGGGGGTGGGAGAGGGGGTCGGGCAGGGGTTGGGGGGGGTCGGGGCAGGGGGGTGGGAGAGGGGGTCGGGCAGGGGTTAGGGGGGGGGTCGGGCAGGGGTTGGGGGGGTCGGGGCAGGGGGGGCAGGGGGGTGGGAGAGGGGGTCGGGGCAGGGGTTGGGGGGGGGTCGGGGCAGGGGGGGCGTAGGAGGGACTCTGGAGTCCCCGCGCAGGAGTCCTCCTCCTCCTCTCCCACAGACACACACACACACACACGGACACACACACACACGGACACACACACACAGACACACACACACACGGACACACGGACACACAGACACACACACACACAGACACACACACACACACACGGACACACACGGACACAGACACACGGATACACACACACAGACATATATATATATATATATATATATATATATATATATATATATATATATATATATATATATATATAGGCATAATTTTTAAAAAAATATATATATAGGCATAATTTTAAGTAATTTATTAATAATATATATATATATATATATATATATATATATATACACAGACACACGTCGTGAAGTCTAGTATATATATTTGATTAGCTAAGGTAGAAGTTTAGCCTAATTAAGGTTAGTTTTGACAGAGTTGACTTGGACTCCTAATTTGACCTAGAACTAGCCTAGTTGACCTATTTGTATTTTGATTGATATCATATGAATAGTTTGCCTAAGATTTGATTGGGTTGGTTTTAATGTGTGGGTAAATTAGTTTACCTTATTTTAGAGTATGACTACGTAGCTAGTGTGTAGAGTAGTATATGGTTACTAGATCCTAGTATAGAGTAGTATGTAGAGGAGTATGGCTACTAGTGATATATAGATATGTAGGTCCATGTGTATCTGTATCGGACTATCGCTATCGGTATCGAACTATCGCTATCGGTATCGGACTATCGCTATCGGTATCGAACTATCGGTATCGATCGAACTATCGGTATCGGACTATCGCTATCGGTATCGGACTATTGCTATCAGTATCGACCGTATATACTTAGTATCGGGCGTAGCGGATTAGTATCGATCAGTATATAGGTTTGGGTTAAGATCAAGGTTCAAAGTATCGGTATCGGAATAGTAGGCCGAATAGGAGGCCGAGATAGTCGAATGAGAAGAAGGGAAGAAGGGAGGAGCAGATGGGTCCAGAGCCATGGTGGAGGAGGAGAAGTAACATGAGAGCAGTTTCCGCCGTAACATCTCCTGGCTCTGCTGGCAACTGAAGTCCAGATGCTACAAAGGATGATCCTTCACTGAAATCGACTACAACACCCATCAGTTCAAGTTCATTCCTATATGAGTAGATTCCAATGCCATAGAAGCCATCAGTTTGTTGACCTTCCTCTATGGCATTGGAATATACTCATATAGGAATGAACTTGAACTGATGGGTGTTGTAGTCGATTTCAGCGAAGGATCATCCTTTGTAGCATCTGGACTTCAGTTGCCAGCAGAGCCAGGAGATGTTACGGCGGAAACTGCTCTCATGTTACTTCTCCTCCTCCACCATGGCTCTGGACCCATCTGCTCCTCCTTTCTTCCCTTCTTCTCATTCGACTATCTCGGCCTCCTATTCGGCCTACTATTCCGATATGCGTTTGATACGGTCTACCTAACCTATATACTGATACTAATCTGATACTCTCTGATATTAAGTACATCCGGCTTACTAGCTAGCGGATCCACCAGTTACATGATTATATACTAATTATGTTAGATTGTGATACTAAGTAGCCTCGTCGTAGACCTAGCGTGTTATCCACAAGTTTAGTTTTTCTTACGATATAAGTATCGGTATCGGGCTATTAATTCTTATGTTTAGTTTGTCTTACGATACAGATATTCACATCAAATCGAGCATGAATCGTTACTTTGTTGATCGTACATGGATGTACAAACGACAACACGAGAGCAGAATTGGTGTGAGTGATAATTTTCAGGCAGGTGTGGAAGTATTTCTTAAGTATGCCATGAGCAAAACTCAGTACATGGACGATAACAAAATCAAGTGTCCATGTGTTAATTGTCACAATAGACGTTTCGAAGAAGTGATGACTGTGAGAGATCATTTGACCCGTAAGGGTTTCGTACGTGATTACGGCCTGTGGTCATCGCAAGGTGAATTATATTCAGAAAGACAGGCTGCAGAAGCTGGTACTTATGCTTTTGATGATAATGCTGCAACGGATGTCCTCGAAGACGAGGGATGCTCTGTGGATTATGGAGACATGCAGAACCTTGCACGAGATATGGTGTATGCTGCGGCAGGGCCTAATTTTGATCCGGAGGATCCTAATTCCGAGGCAAAGGAGTTCTATGATATGTTTAAGGACGCAGATACTCCTCTATATCCTGGTTGTGAGACTCATTCCGCACTGTCAGTGACGATGCGGTTGTTGAACATAAAGTCTGATTTTAACTTGCCACAAGCTTGCTATGATCGGATCACACAATTAACTAATGAGGTGTTACCGAAGGAATCAAAAGAGCTCCCAAGAAACTTCTACAAGTCAAAGATGATGGTCCGACAACTGGGACTGGGGTACGAGAAGATAGATTGCTGTCGCAATGGATGCATGTTGTATTACAAAGAGAATTGCGTATTAGAAAGTTGTTGGTTCTGTAATGCGGATCGTTACAAGACAGTACAGGGAAAAGGAAAGTCAACTAGAAAATGACGTCCTTACAAGTATATGCATTACTTGTCGATCATAAAGCGCTTACAGAGGATGTATATGTCTCTGAATACAGCAGAACACATGACGTGGCACAGTGAAGATCGCATAAAGGACGAAGGAGAATTGTCACATCCTTCGGATGGGGAGGCGTGGAAATATTTTGATTTGTCTCATCCAGATTTTGCTGCAGAGCCTAGAAATGTACGCCTGGCGCTATGTTCTGATGGCTTCGCCCCTTTCGGACAGTCGGGATCTCAATACTCATGCTGGCCGGTCATTCTTACCCCTTACAATCTGCCACCATGGATGTGTATGAAGACTCCTTATATGTTCTTGACAGCTATCATACCCGGTCCCAAAAATCTGACAAAGAATATCGATATATATTTACAGCCGTTGGTGGATGAGCTGAAACAGTTGTGGGAGATCGACGTCACGACCTATGATATTTCCAGAAAACAAAACTTTCAGATGAGAGCTTCACTCATGTGGAGAATCAATGATTTTCCAGCACACGGTATGCTGTCGGGATGGAGTACGCACGGCAACATGTCTTGTCCGATATGTATGGAAAATAGTAAGGCGTTCCGCCTTAGACATGGAGGAAAAACTTCTTTCTTTGACTGTCACCGTCAATTTCTGCCAACGAGACATCCTTGGCGAAAGAACAAGGACGCGTTCAGATATGGAAAATAAGAATTTTCTGAACCTCCTGCCAGATTGTCGGGATACGATATTTGGGAAGATGTAAAGGAATTGCCCACCGTAATGGAAGATCCATCGAACAATCGTGTCGAGGGGTTCGGACAAAGCCATAACTGGACCAAACGGAGTATCTTCTGGGACTTGCCTTATTGGAAAGATAATCTTATTAGGCATAATCTTGATGTCATGCATATCGAAAAGAATGTGTTCGATAATGTCTTCAATACCGTTATGGATATTAAAGGAAAGACGAAGGACAATCCAAAAGCAAGACAAGACATGGCCGAGATATGCAAACGTCATAATCTAAACTTGATACAAAGGGGAGCTGGTGGACAAGTAACTAAGCCGATAGCGCCATACGCATTGAGCAAGGAAGATAGATTAATAATCTGCAAGTGGATATCTACTTTAAGATTTCCCGACGGCTATGTGTCGAATTTGTCTAGATGCGTTGATCTCAATGAACGCAAGCTAACAGGAATGAAGAGTCACGACTGCCACGTGTTTATGGAAAGATTACTGCCCATTGCGTTGAGAGAGTTGTTGCCTTTATGCAAAGATTTGGCCCGGCTATGTCGTTAATGGCTTCAAGTTTAAGATAACTCAACATCCTATAAATGCCGAATTTCTCAATGACGGCTTCAGTACGAAGGATTCTGGTGTTTGCATAAGAGGCACAATCTATGACGACGAGCCGGACTTTGACTATTATGGAGTGCTTCGGGATATTGTAGAATTACAATATAGTGCCTCATTTGATATGCATATTGTTATGTTCAAATGTGAGTGGTTTGATACGACACCAAATATCGGTTGGAGAATCGATAAACAATTTGGATTCGTCGATATAAATCATCGCAGGAGGTATAGAGGGTCCGACACGTTTGCGATAGCAAGTCAGGCTGTTCAAGTCTACTATACAAGCTACCCAAGGCGTCGTAGAGATCGCTTTGACTGGTGGGCAGTATGCAAGATTAAATCTAGAAATACATTCAACGTTGGAGACCCAGCATACCAAGAGGACCAGATCGAAAAGCCCCAATACTTGGGACAACAGTCTTGTGACATGGATGTTGAATTAGAGGTTGATATACCTCTTGCTGATGAAAATAGAGGGGAGGAAGAGGTTGATATACAAGACTTAGATGTCAACCAGGGGAGAAAGAGGCGTCTTGTCCCAAGTATTGAGACTGAAGAAGAAGAAGAAGAAGAAGAAGAAGAAGAAGAAGAAGAAGAAGAACTTTATGAGGATGAGGATACAGATGAATTCGACGATGAGGATGATGATGATGATGAGGCCGAGGCCGAGGAAGAGGACGATGACGATGATTAAATATCGCTATATTTCAGTTGTATCTTGAAGCACCCAATATCTAGTCTCGAATCCTAAATTACCCTATTACATTTGGATTTACAATTACAAGTCTAGTGGAACACAAGATGCCCTTTCATCAAAAGTTACAAGAATTGTACTTTGTTGTATTGGTGCGTGATTTTATCCGATTTTGTGTATCTAGCTTTTATTCGTACTTCACTTCTGATTGTAATATTTATTTCAGTTTGGGATATTTGCGTATTATTGTATGAGTTTCTTTTTGCAGATGGCACTCCTAGGCCTACTCGTCTGGGCGGCACTCATCGCCCTGCTGCTGGTATGGATATGTTTAGTTTTATATTCATTTATAAATCTATGTTGTCGATATTTTGTTTATGTGTTCTATTTACAGGGCATGGTTGCGAGCACCCGTACTGGTGGTGCTGGCCGTGGTCGTGGCGGTGGCGGCGGCGGCAGCGGTGGTGGTGGTGGTCGTGGGCGTGGGCGTGGGCGTGGTGGTAGCGGTCGTGGTCGCCAGCCGCATTCCCCGGATGTGACCTCCGATCCCGACTTGGAGAGCCCGGACACAGGCTCTTCCCGTCGTCATTCTTCCTCGGTGCCACCGACATCGTCGTCGAGGCCTGTGACTCCATCCGCTAGCGGATCCGTTCCGCCACCGGATGTACCAGCGTATGAAGCAGCAGATGCAGCAGGGGGCCCAGCAGTTACTGCAGGATGGGCCTCGGAGTACCCCGGGATTCAGTTTTATCCTGTTACCGGGGAGTACATACGCGGACCCGCGGATCCCCCGACGCCACCAAAGAGGCTGGTGGGCGAGTTCCGACGAGAGCTATGGCCCGCTGGTGAATCGTAAGTAAATTTAAGTTAATTTATTAAATTTGTTTCATTTATTCAAGTTAATAATCCAGTCATTGTTTCTTTATAGGTTTTTCTCGTGGGATGCTGCCCGGATTCTAGGGCGCATTATCCGGGATAACTACCATGGCCCCTACCTCAATTTTTCTGAGGTGCCTCAGGACATGAAGTACGTCTGGCTCGACGAGATGAGGGTATAAATCCGTCGATGAATTATTAATTATTCTTTAAATCATTAAATTTTTTATTACGTGATATTTGAATTTGTATGTCAGATGACGTTCTGGTGGCCCCCCCATCGCGAGGAGACGATCCGCAGGACCTACAAAGCCGTCGCCGGGAAGAAGATACGGGATGCGGTGTACGACCTTCGTACGGCGCATACGAGGAAGGACTGGATCCGGGCGGAGTACTATGAGCAGATGTTGGAGAAGATGGATACTCCGCAGTTCAAGCTAAAATCGGAGAAAGCTAAGGCTAATCGACAGGCCGCGGGTCTGCATACGGGGGGATCAAGGCCCCACGCATCGACGCGTGCAGATTTGGTGAGATAGCGCAAATTCAAATTCATTCTATTATTTAATTTCGTACTGTTAATATACGAAGTTAATTAAATTCTACGTATGCAGGCCCAACGGGCGGTGAAGCAGGGGAAAGAGGCGGAGACGGTCACCGCTCACGATGTATTCGTGCATACGCACAAGAGGCGGAAGGACGGGAGCTTCGTCGACGCGAGGGCCGAGGAGACTGATGTAAGTACTTACGTTTATGAGATTTATGTTAGAAATATAATTATTGTTAAGTTAATTAGATAAACTTAGGATTCAGACTATAACTTAGGGAAACATAGGATTTAGATTATAACTTAGGAAAACTTATAGTATAAACACATTCATTGGATAGGCTGCGTATCGTGAGGCACTTAGTCGGCTTGAGATCGAGCCCCCTTCCGAGAATGTCGGCGAAACGACGCCCACCCAGACGCACTCTTCTATGGCCGCTCGCTACGACGACGTGTTCGTAGAATCCGTCGGCGACGTTAGGAAAGGGCGCATCTACGGCTTAGGTTCCATGGCGCCCTCGTTGCAGCCGTCCCCGAGATATCCACCGCCTCCGCCTCCTCCAGCGCCCCCCGTTGACGATGTGAGGGCACAGCTTGCGACTCTGACCTCCACGGTGTCAGATTTACGGGCGATAGTGTTGGGGCACTATCCGTCTGCTCCCGGTCCGTCTGCTCCCTGTCCGTCTGCTCCCGATCCGTCTGCTGGTGCTTCCGGTTCATCTGGTGGTGCTCCCGGTCCATCTACTGCTGCTGCCGGTGCTTCGGATCGACCTGGTCCTTCTTCCCCCGGACGGCTTTCGTTTAACCGCTCTGCGGACGCCCGCATCGTATCGGATAACACCATCTTGACGCTCCTTGACATGTTGTCGCCAGAGCAGCTACGCGCGCTTCCAGACCATATCTTGTCCCAAGTGCCGGCACACACGGTGGAGGAGTACATACGCAAAGCGGATGCGGCGGCACGAGCACGAGACGATCCGACGGACGGGGTTTGATTTTGTTTATGTTGTTGGTTTTGTAGACATTTGGATACATTGTATGTTCGGATATTTTTTTTATGTTTGGATAATTTAATGTTGGATATTGGATATATTGTGTTGGTAATATTTTGTTGGATATTGGATACGTTGGATATTGGTGTCGGATATGGATATTTTGCATATGGATATATGGTGTTGGATATTGGATACGTTGGATATTCGTGTTGGATATGGATATATGGTGTTGTATATGGATATTTTGTATGTTTGATATTATGTTGGATGTGTTGTATAAACAGGAAAGAGTCTGTTTGTAGTATTTTTTTTTCAAAAATTAGAAGTTAGCGACGGACTGGCGACCACTCAGTGACGGATAGTCCGTCGCTAACTGGAGAAACTGAGGTTAGCGACGGAGTGGCGACGTAAAAATTGTCGCTACCTGGAGCATTTAAATAAAGCGACGGATTGGCGACGGACGATCCGTCGACCTGGTGCTGTTTGATGTCCATAAATTTTAGCTTTCGCGACGGATTGACGACTAACTTACGGCGGACTGGCGACAAAGTCCCGACGGACTATCCGTCGTTAACTGTAGGAATTTAATGTATCGACGGATTGGCGACGTAATATCCGTCGCTACCTGGAGAATTTTACATTGAGCGATGGTTTAGCGACGGAATGTCCGTCGACCTGGTTCTGTTTGATGTACATAAATTTTGCAGTTAGCGACGGATGTTTTGTCGCTAATACGACGCTAATCCGTCGTCCACCTCGGCGGATTAGCGACGGCATAACGACGACCTGCCGTATGGGAAAATCTCTGATACGCTTTTACCGACAAATTTACGACGGCTTAGCGACGGATATTGCGTATCAGAAAATCACTGATACGGTTTTGCCGACTCTTTAGCGACGGAGTTTTCCGTCGCTAATTCTATATCCTGATACATGTTTTGACGAAAGCTAGTCGGTAATCCGTCGCTATATATATTTAAATGCGCCAACGGTATTCCGTCGCTAAGTCGTCGCTGAGCGACGGAGTAGCGACGGATATGTTTTAGCGACGAGGTTATTCCCGACGGCTGTTTTACCAAAATATCCGTCGGTAATCCGTCGGTATTTATTTTTGGCGACGAACTACCGACGGATAAGGCCGTCGGTAAATACATATATTTTGGTAGTGGAGTGAGTGACTATGTGTGTAATGAATATGGGACTGTCAACATGAAATATGGTGTGCTATAACATAGGGGCTGAGAAGCTATGGGTCATGGACAGTTCTATAAGTCCAATTGGACTGAATGTAATAATATAGGGGCTGAGATCTGCAGGAATTGCAAATGTAGACAAGTGCAGGACAGTTCATGATAGCTAACTGAATCCTGATCTCTGTGATACCTATTCCCATATCACCATAATACTAAGGCACTCACTCTTAGAGTATCCAGCCTCAATCTCCAAAACCAAAATCCTAATCACAATATCCCCAACCTGCGATAACATGTGTGGAGTTAACTGAGAAAGGGAAGAATGAACATGGACAATTACAAGGGACTGGCCCTATTCAGAAATACAATGTATCATATGTGAGTCCAGGTAATGTGTCATGTGTCACAGGTGTTGGGCATGCACTCCAGGGTGTTCAGGTGATGTTATCAACAAGTGCAAAGCCAAAATAGTGACTGCACACTGAACAGTTCCAAGAACAGGGAACGAATGGGAATAGCCCGACCCTCCCCTGGCTAACATACATATCCAAACCAATTCAAATCACAAAACAACAGTACCTACACAAGTGTCCATCTCATGTTCCAGTGAATGAGTGAATCATAGGGAAAAATAGTGTATTAACATAACAGTTGCAATGTGTATGCATCAGTCAAGATGTTAAATGCAAATTTGAAAGCCAATACAATTTAAACTGAATTGCTATGCCATTATAAACCCCAACATAGTGGCTAATTCTCAGATTAATATGGATGAAATAACTTAGCAATTTAATCAATTAGAAATCAGTTTAAACCAGTTTTCGAAATCCAGAATTCAACCGACAGTCTAGTATCAGAAAATAGGAATTTTACCTGAATTAGAATCTAAAATAACAACTAATAATCGATCAGTAGGTTGGTAAATGAAGTCACATATGTGATAGTGTCATGGGTGTCCCCGTGTCCAAGAGACTGGACACATTCGTGTCTAAACACAACACAAACACAGACACAAGAACTGTGCACTCGATAGTGTCGTGCACACGTGCACGTGTGTCCAGTACACGACACAGGCCACGTGGTGACTCATGGCCGTGCACACGTGTACACCTAGACTAGGGAGACGTGTCCAAGGGACTTTTCCGTGTCCATGTGGTGTCTAAGTGTCGATACGAGACTGTATCAGTGGATCAAAATTCGCGTGTGTGCGTGTAAGGAATTTCAGTGCGAGTGAGATTTCTCACTAACCACTCAACGAAACCCGGCCAAATTTTGTGAGCATCGTGTCAGACACTAGACGCACGTGTCCACAAAATTTCGTGACCTGAGTCGCCGTGTCGTGTCCGCTATGGCACCCGAGCAGCAGGGCAGCGCACCGGGGCCTCGTGCACGCGTTCGTGTCCAAATTTGGACACGAAAACCAATCCAATACGTGCTCAGACACAGACCATAGTGATCTACACATAATAAGCTTTCCAAATGTGTAATTTATTTTGAAAACCAAGAACAAAAAGTTCAAAGAGGTATTTCATCAAACACCTAAGTATACACTATGGCACGTGTCCGATACGGACACCAAACGGACACGAAATCCACCCAAATTTTGGGAACAGCTAGGAGACTCCTAGATCTAGCCCTAAATGCAAAAAAAATATAAATTTAAATCAATTTGGGGAGTTTTACCTATAGGTGCAAAAAACATGAAAAAGCTCCAAATGGGGGGGGTGTTCTTCTTGATGGCCAAATGCTCCAAATGAACCCAAAACTGAGATTAACCTCCAGAATATTAAACATACAGAAATTAGAACCTAATGCAAAAGACTAGGATTAAAAAGGAATTAAAATAAATTTATGGGAATTTTTGGAAAGGGGAAAAATACCTTTCTTTCCTATGTGTTGAAATAAAATAAAAGAGGCAAGCCCTAATGAATAAGTGTTTATATAGGGTGGGAATCCTTATGTGGATGGTCACTTAGGGTTTAGTTAGGGTTAGGGCTTCTAGTTGTGGGCCTATGGGCCAAGTCATAAGTCATTAAGTCCTTAATCACAAGTTATTTCATTAAACCACAACCCATGAACTAATTTCACTTAAACTAATCCTCCTAATCCAAAATTATTTTCTAATGACTAAAAGTAGGTTAACCTAAGTTAGACTAGGGTTACCATGGCTAGGGTTAGCTTCTAGGCTAGTCCACTAGGTCTCAACAAGTCAAAGTCAAACTAGAATTTACCAATTCAATAAATCATCAAATAATTCAAATAAGTCAAAATGACCAAATTATCCCTAGGCTAAAAATGATAATTAAATCATCCTAATGACATGGTTAGGCTCTAGGTCATGCAGTCTCTAGGGTTTCACTGGCAGCACATCAAAATCACAAGTGATGACTTAAAGCAGTTTTTAAATAGTTTAAAAATTATTAAAAATCACCAAAATTTCATAATGTGAAACAAATATCGATAAATAATAATTATAATTACAAAATTTAAAAATTACCCTCATCTGGAAAACTGGATGTTACATAACCTCAACATGTGAAATATCTAGTTTTTTCTTTAAAAGTTGGGATGGATTTGCATAGTTAACTCTGACTATTTTCTCTGCTAATTTTTTTTAACCTTTTGGCTTTGCAGACCCGATGGCCATCCCAACAATGAAAGAGTTTTATCAAAAAGCTTGAATCAATTATGACAACTAAGAGGAAGGAAATAGCTATCGGGAAGAAAAAGAACGAGAAGATATTAAATTATGACATTTTTTAGCATGATAGTTTAGTAAAATTGTATTAAACCTTTATTAGTCTATGTAGCTTTATGTTTATCTATTCTACATGTACTTATGATATGGATGTTTGTGTACTTTCATTTATATTGTAATATACTTTAATTTCATAAAATATCAAGAGCATTACAAATTAATTATCTATATATAAATTCAAATTATAGGTTTAGAATTTCAAATAATCTGGACAATTAATATGAACACATTTTTACCATTCCAACAATGGAACAAATTATATTTGAAATGCTTTATTAAGCGCCTAAAAATTAATTGAAACGTTTTATTAGGAACACTTTGTTGGTGTTCCAAAATTGGCACACATATAATGTGTTCCAATAGTCATCCATTGGAACTCTTTATTAGGAACACTTTTTTGGTGTTCCAACACTGGCATGCACATAAAGCGTTCCAATAATTGTACTTTGGAACGCTTTTATTCCGTTCCAAGAATTTTGGCAGCCCAAAAATAGGCACAAAATTAAGGTGTTCCTGAAATTTTTTGGAACGGTATTCCTCTGTTCCAAAATGACCATTTTGGTATAGTGTAATAAGTTAACAAGTCCATGCTTTTATCATTTAAAGAAATTTAGTTTATATATATATTATTAAAATATAAAGTTTTGATAATTAACCGGTAATTGCTATCTTCTCCAATTAAATCAGTAACTGGCTTATCCAATTAAATGACAACAAAAGTAGCTCGCGACGTTAGACAGTTTCTGGTAGATTAATTAATAACTTAAAACCTGACTAGGGTCTATTTCTAGAAATTGCAACTAGCACACCTAGATATGGCTTATTTATGTTTCTAAGTCAGGATTCTCAATTGTAGGATTTCGATGACGTAGTTGATTTCCTCTCCAGTACCGACATCCTGATCCAGTCATACAAACAGAGGCAAATTACGGTTATATTATCTTGCATTTTAATTAGTAATTGTTACCTTGCATGCTTAAACCACATTGCTACACGAAACCCTCTCCTAGGGTTCAAATAATAATTGGGGGGATATTGGGGGAGTAGTGTAGCATTTATGACCAATACTCTCATATTGAATTATTGTGTGAGCTTACCCCTCTTACACACGGGGATAAGCCGTATCGCATCGTTAGGATGCTATTGTACAACCCAAGCCGGTCATAGACGTTACCTATTCAAATTATATTGTTTCAAATACTGAATTGTTGAAAATTGCTGAAAAATATTGTTCAAGTATTTCAACTGTTTAAAATTGCATATTTCTATTATTATTTAAAATGTTAGATATGTAGTCGTACATGCTCCTTTCCTGACTGGATCCCTCCCAATAGGTGATATTGATGATGCTGAGCTATTGTACAATAGCTACTATGACCCAGTGCTATATCCTGTGGTGTTACCAGAGTCCCCCTTGGAGGACGCAGATCCTGAGGCCGATGAGCCGGCCATTTAGCTAGTCGCTTTTCTAAGTTGTATAGTTTTATTGTGTTGGAGATTGTAGTATTTGATTTCAGTATTTCATTTCAGTACTTTTCATTTCCAGCTGTATTCTCTTTGTTGAATAATAAAAATTTTAAAATTTCTGTATATTCGTGTTGTGACAAATGTGTAGATGTTGTTGAAATTACCTACAAATAGAAACAACTTACTGCCGCCGTCTCACAACGGTGCAGGCTGGACATGATTCGATTCGACCCAACAATTTGGGATCGGGTCGTGACATCGCGCGGCTAATAGGATGAGATTTATTTTGGAGAAAATTAGGAGAAGGCTCTCCTTAAATAGGAGAAAAAGGGCTAATCAGATAAGGAGTAGATTTTCTAATAGATAAAGCCTTCGCTTTATTTAAATCAAAACAATTTTTAAATCATAATTAATTTAATCATAAACTATTAGTAGATGAGAATATCAAATAATTTAAACTCTAGTAGATAAGTCTTGACATAAATTTAATTTAAGTCAAATTGAATTTAACTATAAACGATTGCAATAATAATTTAAAATATTATTCTATATTATCAAATAATTAAAATCCAAAAGTTAATACTTGATTATCACAATAATTTAGAATAACATTCGAAATTATCAAATAACGTACGTATATTTCTATAAATCCAAAACTTATTTTAAAAATATTTTTATTGTTTCCAAAAATACTTATGATTTTCAATACCATTTTTGAAACCAATATTTTGAAGGTCCAAAAATTGACAATCAAACATATTTTGAAATCCATAACGAAATTCAAGAATAAATATTTTTATAAATTAAATAGTATTTACAAACTACTACTTTTCGAAATACAAAAGAAAATAATATCATAATATCTTATACAGGGTTTTAAAAAGAATTTACTTTTCTAAACAAAATATTTAAAATAAAATAATTAAAAAAATTTAAAAATTCGAAAAAAGGAGTTACAATAAGCATGATAAAATGGAATTATTTACTCCAATGACTAGATGATTAACAAAATGAACCTCCTCCCTGGCTTCTCTTCATTACTGTGCTATACACTCTTTCCCCGATTAAATAGCCATCGCATAATATACACACTTATACAATAATACAACTAACCGAAATTTCTAACAAGTGCTACTCACACCCTTACTGCATATTTCATTAAAGAGTTCTTTTCCAAAGCAGCAAGCAACTTACATTCGCCTCGTTTGGTTCACGGATTTAAGGAACCAAGAAAGAAAAGTTATTCCTTTTCTTTGTTTGGTAGCCACAAACTTGGGAATCAATTTCCTGACAAGAGAGAAAATTGGTGGGAATATGGTTCCACTCAAGACCCATGGGATTGATTTTCCCTCCTCATTTTCCAACATTTATTACAAAAGTTATGACAAAAGTAACCATATGGCATTGCTTATTTTACCATTAATATTATTTTTTATAATATTATTTTTATTTTAAAAGGTAAAGATATTATTGGAACATTGTTATATTTTGCTTTCCTTTCCTAGGTAGTTTTCTTGTTTTACCAAACAACGAAAAGAAAATGTGACAGAAATCCTACTTTCCTATTCCCCTTGGAAAAAACATGGGAATTCATTTCCTTTCTGTGAACCAAACGAGGCCGGTAAATAGGAGTTTTCTCTAACTATCACCACATCCATATCCCAACTTCTCTTAGCCATAGTGTTCACCAAGCTAAGAGCATCTCCAACCCTATTGTCTTGTTAAGTGTTGTGAGTCTTAGGTGGCTCCTATGTGGCATGAGCCACAAGACAATGTCTTGTTTATGTGGCAAAATTATATTTCAAAAGACAATGAGATAGAAAAACTCTCTCTAATGCAAAAGTGTTGAGAAGACAATAAAAAGTATTTTTTCCAACTTCCAAGACAACTCCTCCACTTCTTCAACTTTTTTATAAATATTTATATTCATAATTGATGATGTGGAGACAAAGTCATTGTGAAGTGCATTGTCTAGATCTAGACAACCAACTTCACATTCTCCTTGCCATGTCATTGCCATGTCAACTTCATGTTTTATTCTACATTTGCATTGGAGAAGAATTTTTGGAATGAAAGTTTGTCATTCCTATGTGGCAACCATTTTTTCTAAACTCACAATAGGGTTGGAGATGCTCTAACAAGCCATTCCCCAATGTCATCATCCGTATATAATATTCAATAGCCAATTTCTATATTGCTAGTCTAAGAAGTCATTTATATATACTAGCATATGTGCACGTGTCTTGCACGTATTTTAACATTCTTTTAATTAACTTAGGAAGACTCTTTAGGAAGACCAAAGGGTAGTATACGTAATTACTAAGTTGTCCTTATTTAAATTAATGAACCATTTTTAATTAGTATAGACATCTAAGGGTATTTTCGGAATTCAAAAATTTTACCATCAAGTTTCCCTATTATATAGTAGAATAGATATAGTAGAATAGATAAATCACCATGGCTGCACATGCATAAACGTCATTCATATATCCAACCATTCCATGTGTACACTAATTAACCTTAGACTAAATCATACCTACACATTCAAACACATATCATATCATCTCCAACTCACTGTGAGGAGAACACATAAAACATAAATATTAACAACCTCTCAAATACTTAATACACAGATCCATCACTTGCAAACATAATGCATCCCTAGCTAAACACAACACTCTATCTATCTTTAACTCGAAACTAACCATAACTACATAGACGGAAGGAAGAAGATGATGGTGAGTTATACCGGAGAGAGGATGAGCTACTCTGTGGGGCGTCCTCGAAGGGGGTCGTAGCTACCGAAAAATTATGTTCCGTCACTCGCAACGGAGATGGTCTCGACGAGTAGGGATGGCGTCACTGGTCGCGCGTCTACTGCAGTTGGCAAGTAGTGCCGAGGTCCCTGGCGGTCCAAGGCACCAAGCAGCGAACATCTCGCAGATCGTCGGAACGACTCTCGACTGCGACGAAGGGAGGGTTGCCGGTTCGAGGAGGGTGCAGACAGCTCGTCGCCGGCGGAGGATACGCACGACGTTTTCTCGAGCGTCGCTCTTGGATCATCACGAAGTCGGATACAAGAGCTCGACGACGCCGCAAGGAGGGTGACAGTCGAGTGGAATGAGGAGAGGGGCAGCTAGGTTAGTATTCGGGAGAGAAAGGAATATAAGAGCTTATATAGGAAGGGGAGTGAGGAGGAGGTGGTCGTTCGGCCAGCTGGAGGTGAAGGGGAGCCGTATAGCGTGCCTTCCGCGTCTGTGCAGTGGCAGAGAGGGTGCACAGTAGGCGTCCTCGCGCGCGCAGGAAGAAGACGTACAAGTGGCTTTTGAATTTGGGGAGCGGGTCGAGTTTCAGTGGGTTCGACTACCCGCCCGTTCATTGCTAGGTCTTAGCTGGTTGGGCTCGGGTCTGGCCTTCGCACAGACCCGCCCGAGCTGGATCCGATTACCTCAAGTGGTGGTGGGCTTTATATTTGTGGGCCGGGAAGTTTGGGTAAACACAATATCCATGGGCTAGGATTTAATTAATGCTGGGTAGGGAAAAAGGCCAGGAATTGAGACATTATGTTAGTTAGCCTATTACTAACTATATTATCAATGATCTATCCTATATAAAGTTAACCCTAAATTTAACTTTTGTTAAACAGATTTAATACTAGCTTGTAGTTTAATTAATTAGACTGTAACTATAAGTAAAAGAATTCTACGTTTAATTTTATAGCAAGATAATTTTAGCTATTAAACATTTAGGATTTTGTTTTGTTTTGTTTTTTTTTTTTTTTTGGGGGGAGGGGGGTGTGGGGGGGGGGGGGGGGGGGGGGGGGGGGTGATTTTCCCTAGAAGTGTGTCGAACATCGCCACATTCCGTATGCCATACAACATGGGGCAACCAAGGTAAACAATGGGGGGCCCTTTACCGAGTACCCTGTGACCTGGGCATATGCCACATTTTTCGTCGCGTTGGACGAATGATGAACATAAATGACGCTTTTCCTGGCACCATATATATATATGGTGAACATAAATGATGAACATAAATGACGCTTTTCCTGGCACCATATATATATATATATATATATATATATATATATATATATATATATATATATATATATATATATATATATATATATGTGTGTGTGTGTGTGTGTGTGTGTGTGTGTGTGTGTGTGTGTATTATAAAACCATAATTTATTTATGTCACAATTATTGAGAGGAGAGAGAAAGAGGGTTGCTATGTTGAGGATTTTCGTGTTCCTCGAACTTCGCGGAACGAATGCGACCAATCCAGACATTAAAATAATGAGTCATTTTCTTGTAACCGTATCGAGACAAGGTTTTTGAAACTATACTTTGTTTCTAAAATTCGAAACCATAATTTTTCTAAAATTAATTGAGTGTCATCGAAACATAATTTTGGTTCACTGATTTCTAAATTTTGGGAGATTCCAAACTCGTTTTTATGATCCATCTGATGTTTTGGAAAGCTGACACAGAAATCTACATCATATAAATTTCCAAGCATTTAATAGGTTAATTTGTTATTTTGTTTAATGCATAGAATTCCTAGATGACTAGTAATCCACCATAATTGTAATCTGTTAGCCGTATTTGCAACATCTCGCAAACGATTCAGGATTCATGCGAACTATCAATTCTAGCTTTCTTGTAGCACCGAAATCTACAGGTTTGTATTCTCAAATTTTAGGGTTCTATCGATTGACTTTTTGGTCAATAGAACGTCTTGATTTGCTTGGTACGAATCTCAAAATTTGTACATAGTATATTTTTATGTTTAGCTTTGAAATACACAATATAAATAGATAAATAATTATTATGGAGACAAGTGTGACTTATTTATAGAAATTTGACTAATAAAATAATATAGGGGTGACATAGGAAATATGTGACTTTGACTCGTCCAACTTTCCTACTTAAGGAGTTGCTAAAATTAGCATAATTATGATTATTTATATTTATGTGTATAATATGTATTATTTGTTATTTGGGTTGGTAGATATATACATGGAAGTATGGTTTGCTGGTTCGTGGATAATTCTAGCTAGACATTGCCTTCGCAACTCAGCAAGCTTGGATGTACACCAGGCAAGTGTACATTGCCACATATTTTACTTTATTATTAATGCATGCTTATATTTACTTTTTTATATATATTATATGTGCATTCTTGTGCATCCGAGACAACTTGGGTGCATTCAACAACAGACGTCGATACGTTTTTCTTTATGTATCATGACTTAGGCATTAGTAGACTAACCCCATTATTTGTGGGATATTCTTATATCTCGTATGACTTTAACACGTACTTTAGTATCACCATGGATGCGTGATATTTTTGAGAGGACACGTGTTACCATATTCGGTTGATCATTGATATGTTTGAGACATGTGTCGGCATAATGCATATTTATTAGTATAGATGCATTCAATAGACTTAAAAGTGAGTTACTATATGTGTCGTGGAGTTGACGTGCATAGTTTCATTGGGTGAGAGGGAATAACTACTGGGGCTACTATTTATTTTCTGCACTTGTCGGCCGATAGTGACTCGGATGAGCGGTACTTGTGGCCACCCATTTTAGTTTTGTTTTTTTGTTATGTAGCCCCTGCGTGGACCTTTGTTCACAAATTGCACTCACATAGCTTGGTTATCCATTCTATACTTTGTATGTTTGTTATAGTTTATATTTTGCATGCATATTATATATCTTGCTACGTCCCTATGAGGACCTGGTTTCCTTCTAGGTTAGTTGTATTGATTGTTGTTGAGTTCCTTTGGAGTCGCTGATTTCTATCTTATCATTATGCAGGTATTGTTACTAGGTACTTGTATCATGTCTTGTATCGTTTCATGTGCTTTGTTGTTATTTATTTTCTGCTGATATAGTATAGTATTTGTAGACCCTATTTTACTTTCGGGTCTATTCGAGCTTGTGTGTTACTAGCGACCGACTTTAGCACATATAGTTATTTTTTGATATTTATTTCTTGCGGAGTAAGATAGTAATTTTAGTAATTTCTACATAGAATTACTAACCTGAACAGCTTATACGTAGTTGAGTTTGACTGAAGTCTACTTGAATGCTTAGCTGGCTATTGCCATGTACTCTATTCCTATGTAATTTAGGACTGGAGCAAGATATATTTGTAATGCCTCTTTTCAATTTCCATAGTAAAATCATTTTTTCCTTTTATTTTGGTTTAATTATTAAATAGGGAGTCATGGCAAAAGGAAAGGGCAATTTAGTAATGTAAAGGATGGAAAAATGGTAATTTAGCAGGAAAAACTCTATAGGATTATTGTCTCTCTCTCTCTCTCTCTCTTTAAGGGCTTTGATTATTTTAATTAAAGCATATGTTAATTATGGCCAAGAAACTTCCCTCCAACTACCTTAACTAACTCCAACTACTTTGTAACCAACTCCTAACTAACTCTATCTACTTTGTAACCATCTCTTGACCCTTGTTCCTTCTCAAACAAGTTTTCTGCTCACGAAGCCCTGTCAAAATTAATACTCCTCCTAATTCTTCTTCCTCTCCTTCCTTCATAAACCCTAACCCATCCAACCCGAGCTTCTGGCTATGGAGACAACGTCGAGATAATCGAAGTCGAGCAATAGAGGTATTGAACTACTGTAGAAGCAATTGAACCAAGTCCAAGCCGAGTCGAATGACTGAACAATATCGACGAGTAAAGCAGCATCGTGTGTCATTGTGATGAGGCTCACGTTGTTGTGTCTAGGAAGCAGGCTCATGGGCATAGTCTCCATTGACTAGGTTAGTTCACTAGGCTAGGTCCTTCAGCTGGCTTAGTTGAGTTGTTGATTAAACGCTAAAATTTTGGGCTTGATTATTAGGCTTGGGTCCAGGTTATAGGGAAAGGAATATTAGGCTGGTCATTGACTGAATCAATGGTTTGTGTATGGGCTGAGCCCAATTAAAGTAAATAAAATTAATAAAGTTATTAAAGAATAGTTCCTAATATTAGAATTAGTAATTTTAGTAAATAAATAGAAAAATAGTAATTTTTAGAATATATTTTAAGGGATGTTTGTGTCTTTTGGCACAGTTAGCGAGGACTTGGAAATTAGCCCCTACAGATTTTCAGGCAAGTACTTATATGACTTTGCATCATTTACTTCATGTGGTGTCGAGTCTCATGTTGGACAAGATCTAGGCACGTATTGGCCTTGTACTTCATGTTCTATTATTTTTGGTACTTGAGGAGGGAAAATACTTATAAATATGTGACCAAATCCAAGCCACTAGTTAGTTTTTGTTGGTAGCTTAACCATGCATGGCATGTGTGGTTAAGACGTACATTATTTATGTACTTTGTCCAGTTGGTCATATATTTAACATGTATTCTAAATCACAAGTTATAATGATTTCTTGTTCATGTTTCATTAGTTTATGATTCTATTATTATTCAGGTTAGTCCATATTTTATTGCATCCTTACTTGTGCATATATTGTATTTGCTACATAGTTATAGAATTTAGTTTGTTCATTTCCAAACTGAATGTGTTGCAGGTGAGTATGAGAACATGTACCCTACCTTTTTACGGGCCAGAGCCTGAGGACTTAGTGGAGCACAAAGAGGTCATGGCCCAAGACATAGGGTTGCTCCTGAGATTTTGAGTTTACTTTGAGTGGATGTAGTGATTTGATATTGTATTGTGAGGGATGAGTGTGTGATGACTATTCATATTTGAGGGATTGCCTTTACTTTTCACTGAATTTGTTTTCGGACATCTCATGTAAAAGGTGTCATAAAAGAAAATGGAATGTGGTGATGTATGGTGATATATGATCTGGGTACGTGTTAGTCACTGTGATGAGTTTGATTGATCTTGTTATTTGATGATATCTGAGGAGTATAATAGCTTACTATCATTGTATCCACAGTGTTGGTTGGGTGTGTCCGATTCGTATCCAGTTACTTAGGAGCGGGTCATGAAAATTTTGGTATGGCTGGTCCATTCCATGAGTTAATAAAATCTATTGGGCTGATCAGTTCCATGGGGCTACTCCATTTTAGGGAGCTACTAAGTTCCACAAGGATGCTCCATTTCGTGGAGATGCTCCATTACATAGAGATGCAAAGTTTCTCGAGGCTGCTCCATATCTCATAATTGCTATATTTTATGGCAATAATAAGTTCCATTTTGAAACATTTTATGAAGTTGTTTTATTATGCAAAAATTGCTCCATTCTGTGGAGAAAAGTTCTACTGGGTACTCCATTCTACAAAATATGGTCCATTCCATAGAGTTAAATTATGCAGGGCTTCTCTATTTTTTGAGATGCTCCCTTTAATGGGATTGCTCCATTTCACCAAGTTGTTTCATTCCAAGTACTAAAGCTGCTCCATTACGTGGAACTAAGTTCCATGGAACTGCTAATTTCTATGGTGCTGCTATGTTTATGGGGTTGCTCTATTTCATGGAGCTGCTGCACGGGACTACTCCATTATACAGGGTTGTTCTATTCCGCGAAGTAGGTGAGTTATGCATGGTTGCGCCGCTCCACGGAGCTACTATGTTTTGTGAAGTAGCTCTATTCTACGGGTTGATCCTTAGCTCCAAGTTTACTTCTGCAAACTACTAAGCACCAGCATTATACTGAAAAAACCACTCTTTGTATGTTAAGAAGAAGAAACACAAAAGATTATATCATACAAGAAATTTGATCATACTTACTCCTATTATTCGAGGATTATTGTGCGACATGTAAGCCCACTTCCTAATTTTTTATTTTTATTTTTAGTTAAGAAAATATATTTTATTATACAAAAGATATTTGGTTAATGAAGGGATTTGCCAAACTATTTTTTTAAAATATAATTTTATTTTGTCAAAGATATGTTTTAGATTTATTAATTATTTTTAAGATTCGAAAATATGTTTCAAATATTATTTAACATTGAGTATTATTTCAAATTATTATTTTAAAGTACTATTATTATTAACAAGGTATTAAATTTATATTGGGTTAAATTTATTTTAATATTATTAATAATATCTAGTATTATTTTAAATCATTATGGATTGATTTTGATAATCTAGAATTTATTTGATTCAATTCTATGGAAAGATTTGATCCTAATCCTTTTCTATCTAGGAAACCCTACTCCTATATATATAGGGAAGGCTTCCCTTTATTTTTATCCACAAGTTTTCTCAAACACCGCCATAATCATCAACAACCATCATCATGCCCGTGCATCGTGTCCGTGTCCGACTATTTTTTTCACTAATTTCTAGTGCATATACATCATCTCCGTATCCACATACTGGGCACAACATCAATCCCCAAATTCCCTAACCCTAACCCTAGACTACTATTCCTGGCGGTCCTGTGCACCGCCGTTCTCAATCCTCGGCTACCATATACCAGCAAACCTCTACGTCGCTAGCCAGAGCCACCACAGTGGCACCAACTTCAGGGGCCGGCAACCCTAACTTGCAGTGCCATGTCCCAAAATTGCTTCCATCTTCCAAGCCAAGCCACTCCGGCCGCTCAGCCTCACCCTGCCTCCCCGACGCCATAACCCACCACCATAACCACGTAGAGCATTATCACCACGACCACGGGTCGCTACCACCACCTACCTCCTCCCATGTTCCCGACCCCATAACAGACCACCGCCACAACACAGAATACCCAACCACCATCGCCAAGAAAATCATACCTGATCTGGCCGTCGGCCATGGTCGTGGTCGCCCCTGTTGAACGTGACCGTCTTCTCCGGCTCCTCCATTGGACCTCGCCGAGGCTGCTCGTCTCCATAGAGCGTCGTCCCTCTGTCCTAGCATCCGGCCACTGTGAGCCCGTGTTCCCCGTGTCAGCACCGACTGGTGAAGCTTCTCCTTTTGTCGATAATACTTCGGTGAGCCTCTCCTTCTAGCTCTCTCTCTCTCTCTCTTCCTTATTTCTCTCTTGACTCTTTCTCACGGTCACTCTTCTTCTCCTTGCCATTTTCCACTCGGTTTCTTTCTCTCTCTTCATGATGCTCTGTTGAAGAATAGTTAGGGTTAAAAAAATGTTTTGGTCCCGGGCTGGTTATATAGGCTTTGAGCTCATTTAAATTTAGATTTTTTTTGTAGAAGTTATATATAATTTAGTTTGGGCTTTGGATTGTTGGGTTAGTCTAGGAAGAGGAGTGATTCGTATTTTTTAGTATATATACTATACTATTTACAGTATTTTATATATATATATATATATATATATATATAATAAAATATAATAGTTTGTTACTGTTATTATTAGTTACTTTAAGACATTTTCTAAAATAGATTTATAAATATTTCCTAAAATTATGTTTTGACAATTAAGGATTTTCCATAAAAAGATTTACCAGATTTTCAAAATAGTTATAAATATTTTTCTAAATATTCTCAATAAATGGATTTATATTTTGGGCTTAGTGTTGGCCTTATATCATTATTGTTATGATTATGATTATTGTATTTATTTTCATTAATATTGTTGTTATATATATTTTCCTAAAAATATTATTATAAATAGTATCTATCTAAACTAAATTATAGTTTGGTATAAAAATGATTTCTCTTGATTTTCAAGTAATTACTTAAAAAATATTTTGATTAGTAAATATAGTTTCCAAGTATCATAATTATTTTCTAAAATAGGTTATAGATAATTTTCTTAAATAAATATATTTTTACTTATTTAGAATTTCTTTTTAAATTCCAGATTAGATTGATCTTGATCGTGACTAGTCATATGTTCTTATTTCTTGTGATTTTGACTTTTCATATCGACCATAGACTAATCGGTCTGTTCTGGACCCAATAACACGGTCTGTTCCGTTGTTAGAGGTCATTTTGCATAATTATGACATCTGCGACTATCCATGCCACATGATCAAGTCACAAAACAATTATAACTTAAAATGAGTTAAGTACACTATTGCTTTTGTGCTTATTACATTATAATGCTATATTTTATTGTGTTTCGTTGAGTATCCAATTGAGATACGATTGTGACACGATAGGCTTGATTGTATTATTGCTTATTTATTGACTGTTTAGTAAGTCATGAGGGAAAATGCCAATTAGATATGTGAACAAACTCCAATGAGTGTTAATGTGGATAGCTAAGTCATACACCTCACATATGGTTTAGCCGTACCAAAAATATGGATAGCCATAATATGATGTGTTGTATTAGCCCTACCGTTCACATGTCGAAAGGTATTTCAAAGCACTGTTGATTAGTTCTACTTGTTCATGTTATTTTTTTATTGTCTTTTTCTATACATGTTCCTGCTAGTAGTTTTTTGTACATATTATGTTTCCAGTTCATGTTTCTCTACTGTTACATTGCTTCTCTATTGTTTAGCTTTATTTTTTATTAAGTTACATAAATGCAATATAGTTGTACATTACTCCTTTACTGACTGGATCGTTGCAGGTGACTTGGCATGCTTCCTACTTTTGCGTTATGGACTATACAGGAGAGATAGAGACATTGGAGACCGAGCTTATATTTTAGATAGATTAGTTAGTTCTTTTATTTAAATGTTTAGCAGATTTATTTCCAAAATGTCATTTATGTTGTATTATTAAATTTGTAAATAAAATAGTTATTGTGAATGAGCAATTTTGTTGTATTTGAGATTGATATTGAGATCTAGACAACGTACTACCATCGATTCTGCGGCATAGGCGGGACTTGGCTATGAACTTGTATCCAAAAAGCGGGTGTGGATTGTGACAAGTTTTTTTGGTAGCCCATGTGGGTCCATTTTTGTAAAATTATGTGAACTTGCTTTAGTACCTATATTAGTCATACTACTTCAAGCCTGCGATTAGGAAATGCTCATTCACAATTAGGATTAAATTGATTTTTAGGAGAATGACTAGGACTGGGAATCCCTTATTCAGTTTGACTATTGGGTAGTTAAGGTTGCAATATAGGCCATGTGACTTAGCCAAGAATTTATTGAATTCTAGACTCTATTAGATATTTAAGGGATTTTTTTATAGAAGGATATACTATTGTATTTTAATACGATGGTATGATTAAAGGTGGGTAGACTATTCGCTTGGTAAACTAGGACTTCCTATGCTTAAATTTCTAAACTTGATCATTTATTTTGCCCTTTCTAATTATCATCATATCGTAAGTCTGAATTTCTTATTTATTTTCCATTTTACCATAATGAATTATTTTTATAATTTCTGATTATGTTATCCATATATGAATTTCGAGTTAGTTTTTGATTCAAAGTTTTCCCCCTCAATCATTTGAATGTCCATAAAGTGGATATTAGAATGTTTATACTTCTCTTGTCTTCAGTTATTTACTCCCTAATTGATCATTTTATTTTCAAGAATTGAGACTTATAGGATAGATACTTATGCTTTTCCCATCTTGATTGTCTTGAAACTTATTTGTTTCTAGAAGCCCCTTTAAAATTGTTATGAATATAGTTAGAATAATTTTCGATAACTTACAATGTCAAGACAGATGCGTACTGTCGCCAGTTATTTGAATTATAGAGACTGCGGGTTCACTGCAGCCAGCAGCGCACTGGAAAGATATGACCCCTAAGTTGAAGTAGTTTCAAGTAAGAATAGGATATCGAATAATATTAAAACTATGTCCTAGTTGCATTATTTGATCATTTGAGTTATTATGTCAATATTGGATAGAGGTGATAGAGTATTCGGTACACTACCAAAATACAGTCAATTAGCGACGGTTGTTTAGCGACGGATTTTATCCGTCGTAATTAGCGACGGACTTTCGACAAAACACCGACGGATTACCAACGATAAGCCGATAATTTTTTTTTTATTTTAAGGGTGAGAAAAGGTCGCCAGTCCGTCGTACGGCGTCGGAGAAATAGCGACGGATTTAGAACCATCGCTACGTAGTCAATTATTTGGCAAAAAATGTTAGAAAAAATGGCAGAACAAATTTACGACTATGTAGCGACGGAATATCTGTTGGAAGTTATATTAGTATAGCGTCGGACTAGCGACGGATAGTATCTATCGCTAAATGTACGACCCTGACTTAAATTAAAACAACGGGGGGAATTTTTCATTCTCCCCAAATTTTACTATCTCTTCTCTCTCTCTTCCAAAGGCGATCGACGTTCTCTCCGGCGGCTCTCTCTCTCTCCAGGTAATCCTCTCTCTTTCTCTCTCTCTCTCTCTCTCACGGTGGTCGTGGGTTGTGGGTGGCGGGGGGGTAGCGGGGGCGTCGAGGGCTGCGGGGTCGATGGGGGCATCGGGGGCTGCGGGGGCAGCGGAGGCGTCGGGGGCTGCGGGGGCGTCGGAGGCTGCGGGGGCGTCGGGGGCTGCGGGGGCGGGGGTTGTGGTGACATTGTTTTCAAATTTGCATTTTTATATTTATCCAACATCGTATCATATGTTTGTGCATGCTCGATAGTTTCTATAGCAAGATCAACGTACAAGTTAAATTAAGAAGTAAATTTCATAGCAAATATAAAAGAATAAATAAATTTAAGAAGTAAAATCATCTAAGTTTTGAAACTCACATGTTTAAAAAATTGCCTTAGGCATGTGTGTGAACCGATGAATCGCTTAAGAAATGCTCTAATACTTTCCGAACGGTTAGTGGTTGCCATTCCACCAAAGAAGTAGCCTCGAAGATACGCCAGTACCCAAAATTTCTTGATTTTGTATAAACCATTAACATGCTTGTTATCATGTAAGTTATACTTTGAAATCACCCGAGGCCACTCATGCTCAAATTCTTCAATTGTGTTTAACCTATATAACTTGTAAAAATCATCACACCACTTGTAATATAAATAAACCAATAAATTTTGCGATGATATACCAAATGCAAAAACTTTGCTTTGTTGTGGGCAACTCTTGAAGAACAGATGGCAACTCTAGAGGGGGGTGAATAGAGTTTATAGCGATAATAGCCAATTAAAAAAATTTAAACTCTTTCACAGTCTAAGAATAATCAGAGTAAGTGCGGAAATAAATAAGGAGCAAGAAAGCATACGCAAACACAGCCGATTTTAACCTGGTTTCCCTCGTGGAGGACTAGTCCAGGCCTGAGAACTCTAGCTCAGGATTAAATCTACTATTTGTGAAATAGCAGTTACACCCCGTGTCTTTTCCTCAGAAGAGCACGTCAACTTCTTACAAAGGATCGCAGTAGCGATGCTTGGAATTTTCCAAGCGACTTCTTGAACTCTTGCACAAGACTCCTAACTGAGAGATGCTGAGCACTCGAGACTTAGGAAGCTTGTGGCTAGTAGATGAAGAAGGGTATGGCTTATATTAAGCTTAAGAGAGAAGAGAAGATTGGATGAATAAAAATGAGAGAATTCTTGGCCTATTTATAGGTTTTTATCAGGCAGAATTCGGCCAGAATTCTGGTAGGAATTTTTAAAAATTTGGCCGTTGGACAACTAGCAACCAGCCAACCCTAAAAATTAGGGTGCTAATTTTTAGGGGACAGAGTTCGGTCCAAACTCTGCGTGGAGGCAGAGTTCGGCCCGAACTCTGTCTCCAGAGCACAGAATGGGTCTAAGGGTCCAATGGGCTTATTTTGGATGTGGAGCTTTATGGATTTTGGATAGGTTATGGGTTTAGTCTCAAGAGCTCAGCACAACTCAGCTTACAACATTCTAGACTCAATAAATATAAAAGTACAGACTCCAAAAAATGACTGCATTTGTAAAACTGAGATGTCGTCTGGCTTGAGCTGGATGTAGTCGTCGTGTGTCGTATTGAAATATTACAATTATTATTTAGTCAATGTTATCAATATATGGTTGACTGAGACTATGTGTCAAAAATCTTCCCCATATTGATAATTGACAAAAATAATAATTGTATATTCAATATTCACACCTGGACACATGAGGCGACAAAAAAATATAGCTCCCCCATGATTAGTGCCGAGCTTAAGAATAGCTCCCCCGTAAACAATGTTGTGAATCTTGTTGGCCTGTTAAGAATATTCTTCCAAAAGCATATATAAACCAAACAAAATATACACATATCTCCCCCTTTTGGCATTTAGCAATATGAGAAAACAGATAATAACTGGCAACCACACCCAAAGAGAGGAAACTGCATATAAACTTAGATAATTTGCAAATGTCTCAAGAGTCATATAAACTGATAATAGAACTACCAAAGTCTCAAAAGTCACAACTCATAATAAGTCTACTACAAATCAAGTACATAAAAGTAACTAAAGCAAAATGCATAAACCATAATCTAAGATCCTCAGTAGCATCATCAAGAGTAGTCCATATCCATCATCGAGCATGAGAAGGCCCAACGCCGTCCGATGGATCAGTAAAGGAGTGACGTGGGTCCACGAATGCCGCATTCGGATCCATGTAGCGACGAACCCAAGGGTCATCAATACGAAATCCCTCACGATCGGGGTCTCGCTCCATAGGATTGGGCATGGAAGGATGACGAGACATAGAATACCGAATGTCATGCAGCGAGTTGCTGATAGCACTCATCTGCAAAGTAGTTCGGTAATCCAGCTGAGTCCATCAATCGTCCTCCAAAGTAAAGCGATCTCGGAGCATGGACTGAAGAGACTCAAGAGTGGCAGGAGGAGGAGGAGGATCCTGTCCAAGAGGAGGGGCATCTGGCTCATCATCAGAATGCTCAGACACTACTGGTGAGCCAATGGCCGCCTGAAGCCTCCTTGCCTTAGAGAGGAAGGCAGGGGCAGGTAAGAATGGACACTCATCAAGGGGTACATGAAACGCACGAAAGATCATAGGAAGGTATAATGCATAAACCAAAGATCTTGGTTTCTTTCTACTGTTGATCATCCAATCCATCATTGTACGTGGAAGGTTAAAGGGAACATGGAAGTGGAGATGGTATAATGCTGAGATCTCAAAATAAGTGACTTCATCGGTAGAACCCGCTTTGGGTAGAATGGTGTTCAAAATGATCCGATGAAGCTCATAGAAATAAGGATTGAGGAATTTTGCCAAAAGCTTACGAGGACGTATGTTAGGGCTACACAGGTCGTCCTTGAAGCTTTCAAGTGAAATTCCTTCGGAAAAGATAAAGGATCTAGCCTCAACAAGCTTTTTCCAAGAATTTGGCTCTTGAAGTTCAAGATATTCGGCCAATTCAAAATCGTCAAAGGAGATATCAATTCCCGCAACTCATGAATGAATATGAGTGTCATCATGGGTTAAGTTGCAGTAAAACATTTGAATGGTACTACGATAAATGACCAAATTTGTGGTAACGAGTTCATCAAGGCAAAGGTCATGAAATAGTGCATCATATTGTGAGAATATAGTGAAGTTGATAGGGTATCCCGCAAATACCGGACGTGTCCAAAAATCACTAAACCAATCGTTTGAGGCGTCTAGTGATACAAAAATTTGGTCGTCGTAAGTGTTTGGATCATAGGGACGTGGAGGATTGAACAACGGATGGATTTGTTGTTCAATGGCCGGTGCAACGGGTGGTGCAACTGGCGGTTCAACGCATGGAGGAGCATTCGACGAGGATGCTCCCTCTGTCTGAAGTCTCTTTCCGCGGTTGAACAGACGAGGAGCCATAAAATAATAGATAATGAAAGAAATTGAGATATAGAAAAGTAAGAAATTATACCTCAAACTAGTGGAGAACAATGAAGGAGAATTGAAAAATAAGTCTTCTCCTTGAGTTTGGGGAAGAATGGAGCTCTAGAAAGGAGTTATTAGGGTTAGGGTTTGGAGAGAATTGTGTTGGAGGAGTGAAAAAGGTGGTAATGAGGAAGGAGAGGAAAGAGAAACCGAAAATATGGTGAGGGTTTCTCTTGGTCGGATCAATTCATGACCATTGGATCTTATTTTAGATCAACGGCTGGGACTGTTCCCGGTTCTGTAACAGTCAGGCCGAATTCGGCCCGAACTCTGGTAGGGGCAGAGTTCGGCCCGAATTTCGGGTCCTGGTTATAGAACAGGAATCAGGCAAAAAAGTAAAAAATATTGGTTAAGTAAAATAAAACCAATATAAGACATGAGTATAATTACAGAAAAGATCCAATAGGTAAACAAAAGAATAACAGATAGTGAGTTTGAAGCAGAAATATGAAGTTAAAAAATTAGTATTTCAGCATGTGATAAATAAAAATGAACCATATAATAAACAAGGAATTATATCATAATTCAATATTTTGAAGCTGCCATGGGTTAGCTACAGGGGCCGGATCCCAGCTAGCGATAGTCCTGAGGACTAGTGCACCGTGTCGCTTAGACTTTTACGCCTTGTTGTCAGAAGGACCCTTTCGGCTTGTACCCATAGCAAGTTCATCATAATAGAATCAAGATATACTCGATATTTACGCAGGTTTATCTTAATTTACAACAGCTTCATCTAAAATTCCAAGTTCACGACAAAGAAAATTGAAGCGCTCTTCGGATAATGGTTTTGTGAAGAAGTCTGCTAACTGATGATCAGTGTCAATAAATTCTAAGTTAATCGTGTCATTTTGCTGATGATCACACAAAAAGTGGTGACAAATTTCAATGTGCTTCGTGCGTGAGTGACAAATGGGGTTCTTAGTAAGATTTATAGCACTAATGTTGTCACAAAAGATTGGAATATGCATGAAAGATAAGTTATAGTCTTCAAGGGTTTGCTTCATCCACAGAATTTGTGCACAACAACGCCCAACTACGATATATTCAGCTTCTGTTGTGGATAGTGCGACAGAATTCTGCTTCTTGCTAAACTAAGAGACTAAAGCTTTTCTTAATAAATGACACGTACCGCTCGTACTTTTACGGTCGACCTGGCATCCGACGAAGTCAGCATCAGAGTAACCAATAAGGTTAAATGATGTTGACTTGGGATACCATAGGCCCACTGTAACTGTACCCTTAAGGTATCGAAAGATACGCTTAACCGCGGTCATGTGTGATTCCTTAGGATTAGCTTGATATCTAGCACACAGGCAAACACTAAACATAATATCAGGGCAACTAGCAGTAAGATAAAGTAGACTGTCTATCATACCTCGATACTTATGTTGATCTACAGGTTTGCCGCTATCATCTGGTTCGAGTTTGGTTGAAGTAGCCATAGGAGTGCTGATTGGTTTGACGTTGTCAAGGTCGAATTTCTTCAGCATGTCCTCTGTATACTTTGACTGACAGATGAAGGTTCCATTTGACATTTGTTTGACTTGCAGCCCAAGAAAGTAGTTAAGCTCCCCCATCATGCTCATATCAAACTCGGTCTGCATACACTTGGCAAAATCTTGACAAATGGTTTCATCAGTGGAACCAAATGTAATATCATCTACATATATTTGTACTAAAAGAATAGTGTCTTTAAAAGATTTTATGAAAAGTATGGTATCAATTTTCCCTTTTGAAAAACCTTTCTCAAGCAAGAAATTGCTTAGCCATTCATACCAAGCTCTAGGGGCTTGTTTGAGGCCATACAGCACTTTTTTTAGCTTGAATACGTGGTCGGAAAATTTGTGATTTTCAAAGCCAGGAGGTTGTTTCACATAAACTTCCTCCTTAATAAATCCATTCAAGAAAGCACTTTTAACATCCATTTGAAATAATTTGAAATTTTGAAAATTTGCAAATGCACAAAGCATCCGAATGGATTCTAATCTAGCAACAGGAGCATACGTCTCATCGTAGTCGATACCTTCCTCTTGGTTGTATCATTGAGCTACTAGACGAGCTTTGTTGCGTGTGACTGAACCATCTTCATTCACTTTGTTTCTAAAGACCCATTTGGTACCAATAATCGAGTGATTAGCCGGTCTAGGAACGAGTTCCCATACTTGGCTCCTCTCGAATTGGTTGAGTTCCTTTTGCATAGCAGAAATCTAAAATTCATCATTAAAAGCTTCTAAAATGTTTTTCGGCTCAATTTATGAAATAAAGGCAGTGCTAGCAATAGAGTCTCTTAATGATGATCTAGTAGTTACTCCACGTGAAACCTCACCAATCACCAAGTTTTCTGGATGTGATGGCTTGAAAGAGAATTTCTTTGGCAAGCCCTCCAGATAATTGGTTTCGGTTGTGGTATTCATTGGAGTAGAAGTTGATGGCTCAACGTCATCATCAAGAGTAGCTGCTGTACTGTTATCTTCATCAAAAGTCACATTTGTAGACTCTTCCACAATTAATGAACGTTTGTTAAAAACTTTATATCCCTTACTCTTGGCAGCATAGCCAAGAAAATTACCATCGTCAGCTTTGGCATCAAATTTTCCTAAGTTGTCTTTGGTATTAAGGATAAACATCTACAGCCAAAAACTCTAAAATAAGAAACATTTGGGGTTCTCCCAAACCAAAGCTCATAGGGTGTTTTCTTCATAATAGGACGAATAAGCACCCTATTTAAAATGTGGCATGTTGTGCTGACAGCTTCAGCCCAAAAGTATTTCAGAAGTAAAAACTTGTTCAACATGACTCTAGCCATATCGCCAAGAGTCCTATTCTTCTGCTCCACAACACCATTTTGTTGAGGAGTTCTTGGACAAGAAAACTCATGATCAAAACCATTGGAATCATAAAACTTTTCAAAATTAGAATTTTTGAACTCGCCTCCATGATCACTTCGGATTCGAGTAATCATGTAGCCTTTTTCGTTTTGAACTTTCTTAACAAAAATCTTGAAAACCGAAATAGCATCACTTTTATTTGTAAGAAAGAAAACCCAAGTAAATCTTGAAAAGTCATCAACAATAACAAAGGCATAGAGTTTTCCACCAAGACTGGCTACTCTACTAGGGCCAAATAAATCCATATGGAGTAGTTGCAAGGGTCTAGTAGTGCTTACAGAGTTTATGGAATGGAAAGAGGACTTGGTTGCCTTATTCAACTCACATTCGACACATACGGTGTCCTTTTTGAATATGATATCGGGCAAGCCTCTAACTAGCTTCTTGGTCGATAGTCTGGATATAGTATCCATATTAGCATGACCAAGACGCTGGTGCCATAGTAATCTTTCATCTTTATGAGCATATAGGCATCTACCTGTATTGTTAGTATCTATAGACAAATAGAAAATATAAATATTATCCTCTCTTACCCCTTCAAAAACAATGTCTCCTGTTGACCTATCATAAATAAGGCATTTGTTTTGTCCAAAGTTAATGTCATATCCATGGTCAGCAAGATGACTGATGCTGAGCAGGTTATACTTTAACTCGGTCACTAGGCAGACATCCTTTATTACGGGAGAGGGAGGATAACCAATATTACCATTACCTATAATATAACCTTTTAGGTTGTTGCCGAAGGATACATATCCTTCTCTCTTCATCGATAGTGATGCGAAAAGATTTGCGTCTCCCGTCATATGCCGTGAGCATCCACTATCGAGAATCTACTTACTCTTAGTTGAGGAGGGAAGGTCCACCTACATCAAGAGTAGATGTGACCTTTGGTACCCAAGTTCTTGAGGGTCCTGAAGAGTTAGTTTTTGGAAACCATGCATATATCTTTCTATCTACTAATCTTCTAATTCTACATTGTGGTGAAATGTGTCCATATAAATCACAATAAGTACATGTAGCATTCTTATTTATATTAGGAGCATGCTGATGATATCTATAAGCAGAATGCTGAAAAAAGGTATGATGATATGTAGAATTAGCATGGTGGTGATGACTATGTGTAGAGTGATGTGGAGTGGCATGGTGATATTGTCTATATGGAGTAGCATGGTAATGATTTCTATATGTAGAGTGATGTTGATTGTGTCTTTGTGCAACATGATGATGATTGTATTTGTGTGTAGCATGATAATTTTGTGACATATGATAATTATTTCTACGTGCATGTGGTTTGTGTCCTTTATGAAAGTGTGTGTACATGTAAGCATGATTATGAGCAGCATGAGGATGACGTGGTTGACTAGTATGAGTGGTGTCATGCTTTGTGTGTGTCTCATGTGATTGGGTTTGAGGTTGAGCAACCTGTTTTCCCAATTTAGTCTCTAGTTTCTTAGAGACAGCTTGCAATTCAGTAATCTTAGCATTCAAACCATACATTTTAGTAATAAAAATCTTGTGTCTACTCTTTTCTTCTGCAAGCTCCGTGTTGAGTGTTGTGATTTCTTGTGTTTGTTGTTCAATGCGTGCCTCGGCATCATGTAAGCTTATTTTAAGCTTAGATACCTCATCAGTGACATCCGTGGGTGTAGTGTCTCTAATGTTATCAAGTAATAGAGAAAGTCTTTGTATTTCGACTTCATGACTTTTGATTTTGTCCTTGGCATGTTTGTATTTACCAATGACCTTTTTGTGATCACTAAGTAAATCGGTGAAAGCATCGCCAAGTTCATCAAAAGTGAAGTTGTCAAGAGTTTCGTTTGATACCTTTTCGGACGTCGCCATTAGGCACACGTTAGCTGTATCTTGAGGAGAGTTCTTTTCTTCCTCGGAGTCACTAGCTTCGCTTTCATGCCAAATGCTTGTGTTGGCATATTTCTTTGAGAAAGTCTTCTTGTATGGCTTCTCATAGCGGTAGCTCTTCTTCAAGAATGGACAATCTTTTCGGACGTGTCCAGTCTTCTTGCAACCGTAGCAGGTTGGCTCTTCTTCGCCATCTTCTTGTGGTTTCTTCTTTCTTCGATTGAAGTGAAGGAATTTCTTGAAGTTGCGGACCATAAGGGCTTGATCATCTTCTGAGTCATCATCATCCGTCTCTTCGGGTTCAGCCCTTCGTCGGTGAGCTTTGAGTGCGATCTTCTTAGCCTTAGGAGCAGGCTCTTCGAAGTCCTTGAGGTCAAGCTCATGAGTCATTAGCTTTCCCATCAAGGTCTCCATGGACATGGTTGTGAGATCATTTCCTTCTATGATGGCTGTCACCTTAGGGTTCCAAATTTTTGGTAGCCCCCTAAGTAGCTTGCGAATCTTCTCGTGATTTGAATATTGCTTGCCGAGCGAAGATAGGGGGTTGATGATGTCGAGGAATCTTGTGAACATTTGCGTGATCGTCTCATTGGGCTTTATCTTGAAAGCCTCGTATTCTTGAGTGAGACGGCTTATCTTTGATTCCTTGACTTGGGTGGTTCCTTTATGCGTCACTTCTAGAAGTCTCCATACTTCATGAGAGGTGGTGCATGTAGAGACCATGTTGAACTCATTCCTGTCTATAGCACAGAATAAAGCATTAATAGCCCTCGCGTCTAGACTTGCATGTTTCTTCTCCTCGTCAGAATATTTGTCATGTGATTTTTCAACAAGATCACCATTGACAACTATCCTGGCGGGCTTTTTGTAACCATCAGTGACGATAGTCCACAGGTCAAAGTCTAGCGACTTGAGATAAAAGCTCATCCTTGTTTTCCAATATGTGTAGTTAGTTCCATCAAATAGGGGAGGCCTATGAGTGGACTGTCCTTCACCGTGATTGGAAATCAAAGATTGTGTGGTTGCCATGGATCAGCTCTAGGATGTAAGTCCTTGTAAAGAGAACAGAGCTCTGATACCAATTGAAGAACAGATGGCAACTCTAGAGGGGGGGTGAATAGAGTTTATAGCGATAATAGCCAATTAAAAAATTTAAACTCTTTCACAGTCTAAGAATAATCAGAGTAAGTGCGGAAATAAATAAGGAGCAAGAAAGTATACGCAAACACAGCCGATTTTAACCTGGTTTCCCTCGTGGAGGACTAGTCTAGGCCTGAGAACTCTAGCTCAGGATTAAATCCACTATTTGTGAAATAGCAGTTACACCCCGTGCCTTTTCTTCAGAAGAGCACGTCAACTTCTTACAAAGGATCGCAGTGGCGATGCTAGGAATTTTCCAAGCGACTTCTTGAACTCTTGCACAAGACTCCTAACTGAGAGATGCTGAGCACTCGAGACTTAGGAAGCTTGTGGCTAGTAGATGAAGAAGGGTATGGCTTATATTGAGCTTAAGAGAGAAGAGAAGAGAAGATTGGATGAATGAAAATGAGAGAATTCTTGGCCTATTTATAGGTTTTTATCAGGAAGAATTCGGCCATAATTCTGGTTGGAATTTTCAAAAATTTGGCCGTTGGACAACTAGCAACCAGCCAACCCTAAAAATTAGGGTGCTAATTTTTAAGGGACAGAGTTCGGCCTGAACTCTGTGTGGAGGCAGAGTTCGGCCCGAACTCTGTCTCCAGAGCACAGAATGGGTCTAAGGGTCCAATGGGCTTATTTTGGATGTGGAGCTTTATGGATTTTGGATAGGTTATGGGTTTAGTCTCAAGAGCTCAGTACAACTCAGCTTACAACATTCTAGACTCAATAAATATAAAAGTACAGACTCCAAAAAATGATTGTATTTGTAAAACTGAGCTGTCGTCTGGCTTGAGCTGGATGTAGTCGTCGTGTGTCGTATTAAAATATTACAATTATTATTTAGTCAATGTTATCAATATATGGTTGACTGAGACTATGTGTCAACAACTCTTTCGCAATCGATTCCGTTAGCCATGGATCTTGGTCGGTTAGCATTGTATTTGGCTCATTCTTCCTTAGTTGCACAAATGTCTATAAAAAAGAAAGAAAAATTAGTAATGACAAACATACTATAATATACATAATGTAACATTTGTGTGAAATAAAAATATTAATAAAAATACTAAATGGATAAATATACCTTCATTTTTTTATAAATATTTCTATTCATAATTGATGATGTGGAGACGAAGTCATTATGAAGTGAAATATGATACACACACAGCTATGGCACTCATTACCCCCTCTCTATCTCTGTAATATATATATATATATATATATATATATATATATATATATATATATATATATATATATATATATATGTGTGTGTGTATGTTGATATAATGCAATATAGGTATGCATGTTAGATAATGCAATGTAGTGAAATATGAATGCAATGTATCAATCCAAGTATGCAAGCATGTATGTTATAAAGGTGTAAATGCAATATAATGAGTGATATGAATATGATATGCAAGTACCTATGTATGCATGTAGGTAAGCTAGTGTATTGGTAATATAGGCACACATGAATGCATGAATACATGAATAATGTATATATATATATATATATATATATATATATATATATATATATATATATATATATATATATATATATATTGTTATATATATATATATATATATATATATATATATATATATATATATATATATATATATATATATATAACAATATATATATACATATATATATATATATATATATATATATATATATATATATAACAATATATATATATATATATATATATATATATATATATATATATATATATATATATATATATATATGTATACATACATATGTTATGTTGTATGATAGTTAGTAATTGAATGAGGCTTGATTCCATATAGGTTTAGTGTTGTATTGGTATAGGTAGGCTTACCTATAGGCTATTTAGCGACGGATTTTTATTTTAACGACGAATTTTTAACTATGGCTATTTAGCGACGGATTTTTTCTGTCGAAATTAGCGACGGACTTTCGACAAATCACCGACAGATTACCGTCGAATATTTGGCGAGAAATGTTGGAAAAAGTGGTGGGACAAATTTATGACTACGTAGCGACGGATATCGGACTATCGCTATCGGTATCGGACTATCGGTATCGTATCGAACTATCGGTAGCGGATCCACCTCATCGACCGTATGTACTTAGTATCGATCGTAGCGGATTAGTATCGATATATCGGTTTGGTATAGATCGTATCGGATGATATTGACCTTAGCGAATTGGTATCGTCCTATCCGATATGTATCGGCCGTATAGCTAGGATTCGTATTGGCCTTATCGATTCGGTATCGGCCATATCCGATAGGTATCGGCCGTATCGGATATGTATCTGCCATATCGGATTAGCATGGTGGAAGGTTTAGTAACAACTGTACTTGGATTTCTCTCTTTTTGAGCTAAAATACCATTGCAAGAGAGTCACGAGAGAGTAAAAAAATCTCCTACATATTGATGTTTACGAGAGTGATTGGCTAATTACAGTAACATATATGTCGTATTTTCCATCATGATTGAAGGCAATAACATACATAGTTGTATTTCGGAAGAAGAACTCCTATAAACTCTTTGTTCACAAAGCAAGCTATATAGAATACAGAACAAGTATCGAGTTCATAACCTACTTCGCAAGAGAAGTATCTTACTGTTATATGTCATATCAGCCTGAGATAACTGAGAACATTAAGATACTTCTCTTGCGAAGTAGGTTATGAACTCGATACTTGTTCTGTATTTTCTATAGCTTGTTTTGTGAATAAAGAGTTTATAGGAGTTCTTCTCCCGAAATATAACTCTATATGTTATTGCTTTCAATCTCTCCTTTCCTGATGGAAAATACAACATATATGTTACTGTAATTGGCCAATCACTCTCGTAAACATCAATATCTAGAAGATTTTTTTACTCTTTCGTGACTATCTTGCAATCGTATTCTAGCTCGAAAAGAGAGAAATCCAAGTACAGTTGTTATTAAACCTTCCACCATGCTAATCCGATACGGCAGATACATATTCGATACGGCCGATACCTATCGGATATGGCCGATACTGAATCGATAAGGCCAATACGAATCCTAGCTATACGGCCGATACATATCGGATATGTATCTACCAATTCGCTAAGGCCAATACCAATTTAATACGGCCTATACCAAACCTATAGATCGATACTAATCTGATACGGTCGATACTAAGTACATCCGACCTATATACCAGCGGATCCACCAGTTACATGATTATATACTAATTCTGTTTAGTTTGTCTTACGATACATATTTTTACATCCAATCTGTGATGGATCGTTATTTTGTTGATCATACATGGATGTACAAACGACAACACGAGAGAAGAATAGGTATGAGTGACGATTTTTAGGTAAGTGTGGAAGTGTTTCTTAAGTATGCCATGAGCAAAGCTCAGTACATGGACGGTAACAAAATTAAGTGTCCATGTCATAATTGTCACAATAGACGTTACGAAGAAGTGGTGACTGTGAGAGATCATTTGACCCGTAAGAGTTTCGTACGTGATTACGGCCTATGGTCATCGTAAGATGAACTATATGCGGAAAGACAGGTTGCAAATGCTGCTACTTATGCTTTTGATGATAATGCTGTAACGGATTTTGTCATCGAAGACGACGAATGCTCTGTTGATTATGGAGACCTGCAGAACCTTGCACGAGATATGGTGTACGATGCGATAGGGCCTAATTTTGATCCAGAGGATCCTAATCCCGAGGCGAAGGAGTTCTATGATATGTTTCAGGATGCAGAAACTCCTCTATATCCTGGTTGTGAGACTCATTCCATACTGTCAGTGACGATATGGTTGTTGAACATAAAGTCCGATTTTAACTTATCATAAGCTTGCTATGATCGGATTATACAACTAATCAAGGAGGTGTTATCGAAGGAATCCACAAGCTTGCTATGATCGGATTATACAACTACTCATGTTAAGACAAATCGAAATAGACCTCAAAGGAATGACGAGGACGTTGAGGATGAAGGTATATTCAATGTAAGGGGCAAGCCTGTTGGGGCTAGTAAAAAATGGTGGTTGACTGACGATGAGTATGATGCCGCTTACCTATATGTCTTGTTAAACTGTGACATACAAGAAGTGAAAGATTTGGAGAAGTAAGTCAGTACACTTGCACTCGTTATAATTTCTAATTTGATGAAGTAAGTGGCTACACTTATTCTTATTCTCTCTAACAGTGTATTTAGAGATGAAGTCAAAATGAGGACACCCAATATTATCGATGAAGGACTTCAAAGAGAGGTTGATTGTACATTTCCGTCCTAGTTTCGCAAATACGTAAGTAACTGAGATAATATGTTATATGACTACCATTAAAATATAGGCATCTATAACATTTAAATTATAACTATTTCTTTACAGGTTTTATTGTCTGAAACAACACTCACAAATGAGAGTATTCGTTATCTGGCATTGGGACCGAAGAAGCAAGCAAAGACTTGGCCAGGCTATGTCGTTAATGGCTTCAGGTTTAAGACAACTCAGAATGCTATAAATGTCAAATTTATCAATGACGGCATCAGTACCAAGGATTCCGGTGTTTGCATAAGAGGCACCATCTATGACGACGAGCCAGACTTTGACTATTATGGAGTGCTTCGGGATATTGTAGATTTACAATATACTGCCCTATATGATATGCATATTGTGATGTTCAAATGTGAGTGGTTCGATACGACACCAAATATCGGTTGGAGAATCGATAAACAATTTGGATTTGTCGATATAAATCATCGCAGGAGGTATAGAGGGTCCGACACATTTGCGATAGCAAGTCAGGCTGTTCAAGTCTACTATACAAGCTACCCAAGGCATCGTAGAGATCAATTTAACTGGTGGGCAGTATGCAAGATTAAATCTAGAAATACATTCAACGTTGGAGACCCAGCATACCAAGAGGACCAGATCGAAAAGTTCTAATACTTGGGACAACAGTCGAATACAACGGATGTTGAAGATATTATTGAGAAAAATAGAAGGAAGGAAGAGGTTGATACATAAGACTTAGCTGCCAACCATGGGAGAAAGAGGCATCTTGTCCCAAATATTGAGGCAGATGAAGAAGAAGAAGAAAAAAGAAGAAGAAGAAGAGGAGAAAGAAGAAGAATTTGATGGAGATGAGGATACAGATGAAATCGACGATGAGGATGAGGATGAGGATGAGGATGAGGATGATGATGAAGACGAGGACGAGGACGAGAACGAAGACGATGACAATGACTAGGTTAAATATCGTTGTATATTAAAAATACTTCCAATTACGTGAATTCAGTTTGACCTCATAAAGCAATTACGTGAATTCATGCTTTTTTCGTTCGATCATTTACTTATTGTATGATTTTCTTTTTGCAGATGGCACTCCTAGTCCTTTTCGTCACGGCGGCACTCATCTCCCTGCTGGTGGTATGTATATTTTAGTTTAGAATTTTATATTCATTTATACTTCTATATTGTTAATTATGTTTACGTGTTCTATTTATAGGTCAAGATGGCTGGCCGTGGTCGTGCTGCTGGTGGTGGTCGTCCTGGTGGTGGTGGTCGTGGTCGTGGTGCTGGTGGTGGTCATGGTCGCATTCATTCTTCTCGAGATGTGACCCCATCCAGCAAACTCGACCTGGAGAGTACCCCGGGCACAGACTCATCCCGCTGTCGATCGACAACTTTATCGAGGCATGAGTCTCCATCCGCTAACGGATCCGTTCTGCCAGCGGACCCACCAGCGGATCCACCAGTTACTACACAGTGGGCCCCGGAGTACCCCCATACTCGATTCCATCCGATTACTGGGGAGTACATGCGCAAACCCGCGGATCCTCCGACGGCACCAGAGAGGCCGATAGGCGAGTTTCGACGAGAGCTATGGCCCGCGGGGTCCTTGTAAGTAAATTTAAGATAATTTATTAAATTTGTTTCATTTATTCAAGTTAATAATCCAGTCGTTATTTCTTTGTAGATTTTTTTCGTTTAATGTTGCCAGGTCTCTTGGAGAAATTATCAAGGCTAACTTCCATGGCCCCTACCTCAACTTTTCGTCGGTGCCCCCAAACGTGAAGTACGTCTGGCTCGACGAGTTGAGGGTATATATCTATATCTTGTGGTTAATTATTAGTTACTCTTTAATCAACCATTTTTTAAATTACGTAATTAAATTTGTATGTTAGACGACATTTTGGTGGCCCCCCCATCGCGAGGACGCGATCCGCAGGACCTACAGAAGCGCTGCCTCAAAAAAGATATGGGATATGATTCATGACCTTAAAATAGGGCAGACGAGGCCGAATTGGATCCAGCAGGACTATTATGAGGAGCTCTTGGATATGATGGATACTCATGCGTACAAGAAGAAATCGGAGAAGGCGAACCGACGGGCCGTGGGGCTTCATACGGGGGGATCAAGGCCCCACGCAGCGGCGCTTGCAGATCTGGTGAGATACCACAAATTTATTTCATTATCGAATTCGGTATTATTAATATACGAAGTTAATTAAATTCTACGAAAATTTCGTATACAGACCCAACGGGCGGTGAAGGAGGAAAGGGCACCCGAATCGGTCACCATGCACGACGTGTTCCAGCATACGCACAAAAAACGGAAGGACGGGAGCTTCGTCGACGAGAGGGCCAAGGAGACTAATATAAGTACTTATGTTTATGAGATTTACGTTAGAATTAAAGTATTCTGACTATAACTTAGGTAAACCTAGGATTCACACTATAACTTAGTGAAACATAGGATTTAGATTACAACTTAGGTAAATCTTATAGTATAAACACATTCATTTGATAGGCTGCGTATCGTGAGGCCCTTAGTCGGGCTCAGTCTTCTGCTGCCGAGGATGTCGGTGAAACGATGCCCGCCCAGACGCCCTCTTCTATGGCCGCTCGTAACGACTTATTCGTAGATACCGTCGGCGGCTTTAAGAAAGGGCGCATGTACGGAGTCGGCTCCCTAGGGCCGTTGCACATGGCGACTCAGCGATTTCTACCGATACCGCCTTCTTCCGCGTCCCCGACAGACGATGATATAAGGTCGCAGCTTACGCAGTTGCACGAGGCGATGTTGTCCTTACGGGAGCAAATTGCCACGTACTTTCCGCCTCCGTTTGCTGCTGCCGGTCCGTCTGCTGCTGGTGGCGGTCCGTCTGCTACTGGTGGCGGTCCGTCGGCTGCTGGTGTCGGTCCTTCTTCTGTCGGTCATCTTTCTTTCAATCCTGCTACCCCTCTGGTATCGCCTCCGACTTTGACGGCACTCCTTGACCTTATGTCGCCAGAGCAGCTACGTCAACTTCCGGACAATGTCTTCGACGGACTGCCACCGTACATAGTGGAGCAGTATTATCGTCGGTCGCAGGAGGGAGTACCACCACCGGACAATCGAACTCCTCCTCCTCCTTGAAGTATTGTATTAGAATAAATTTTAAATTTTAAATATTTTTGGGAATTCCGAATATTATAACGACGGATATTAGTTTATGATTTTTGGATAATTGGTGTGTATTTTATATTGGTTTGGGTGATGCATATTTGTGATTATATATTGGTCTATGTGATTTTTGGATGATTGGTGTGCATTATATTCGTGTGTAATTTATATTGGATTATATATTGGTCTATGTCATTGTATATTATGATTATATATTGGTTCGATGTTCCGATGTTGTGTGAACAGGGAAAGCTCTACAATTATTTTTAAAAATATCTCAGTTAGCGACGGACTAGTGACGGGTTAGCGACGGATAACATCAGTTACCGACTAAATTTTGATGAAAAATCCGTCGCTAACTGGAGGATTCCCAATATTTTCCAGTTAGCGACGGATGGCCAACGGATAGCCGACGGAATATCTTACATAGCGACGGCTGTTCGACGGAACATCCGTCGGTAAGGTTCTGATGGTATGAGAGGTGCACAGAATATTAGCGAAGGACATGCCGTCGATAAGCTGTCGGTCTCTCGTCGGCTTTTATTTGGTGACGGATATTCCGTCGCCATGTGTAGCGGCTAATTTGCGACGGTTTGGCGACTTATTCCGACGGATTAGCGATGGAATATCCGTCGCCATGGTTCTAGGAAGGTCAAGCATATCTAGAACCCGGTCGACGGATTATCTGGCACTAGTCCGTCGCTAAGCAGTCACGAGTTAGCGGCGAAAAGCGACGGAATAGCGACGGAACGATACCCTCTGATACACAGTAACGACGGTTTACCGACAGACTGTCCGTCGGTAAGAGTCTTTATAATTCAATATCTGATACTTGAATTCGACGAAAGAATGTCGGTAAGTCGTCGCTAATGCAACGAATACTGACGACGGGAAGCCGTCACTATTCCGTCGAGTGACGACTACGTAGCGACGGACGTTTTTAGCGACGAGCTGATTGCCGACGGATTATTTTGATCAATATTCGTCAATGATCCGTCGCTAATCCGTATTAGCGACGGATGGTCGACGGATATGGCCATCGCTAAAACAACATATTTTGGTAGTGGTACCGTATCATTATTTGAGTCAAGAAACTAAGAGTTTACTGCAGCCAGATGTACACTGGCGAGATATAGATTTTTAGTTAAATGACTTCAGATATACTTACGGTTTTTGAATACCATATATGCTATATCCTTTATTGGCATATGACTATTATTTTTTATGATCCGCAAAACTTGCATTTGATATCCTATTTCTTATTATCGTGTTCTTAATAAACTGATAGCTCTTCATTTCTTATCTTTTCTATTAAAAAATCATCATTTAGTGTCACTCCCCGTTCCCAGAATGCATATTTTTATACATGTACAACTCATGTATATTTATTTAGTATTTATCATGTATTCTCCTGTATTTAAATTTCTTTAATTTCATGTTAATTAATTATCTGCATTTTATTTTTTGCAATTTATTTCTGCATTTTATTTCCTACTTTTAACCTTTCTGCTCTGCTTTCGGGTTGGCCTTGGTTGGGCCCGTGCAAACCCGGCCCAATAAACCCCACCTACCACCCTTTCCTATTTAAAGCTTCCATCCCCTTCTCTCTCCTCATTACTCTTCTTCACCATTACTTCTTCTTCTTCCTCTCATCACTTCTCCACCTACCAGCAGTAGCAGCAGGCAAGTGCAATCTTGCTTCTTGCTTGGAGAACCATTTTTATGGTTCCTTATTCTTTCTCTCATGATCCTGAGAGAGTTTACTACTTAGCATTTTTGATTTCGTTGGCTTGTTTCTCCCAGATCTGAGTTTTTGTGTTCTCGGTTGACCATGGATTTGATCTCCCAACCTGGCGTGCTTTCTGGCTGGAAACTTCATTTCTGGCTTGGGACGAAGGTTTCTGAGTCACGCACACGTTCTTACGTGTCTACGTGTATTTTCAGTCATGCACACGTTCTTACGTGTCTGCGTGTATTTTCAGTCACGCACACGTTCTTACGTGTCTGCGTGTATTTTCAGTCACGCACACGTTCTTACGTGTCTGTGTGTATTTTCAGTCACGCACACGTTCTTACGTGTCTGCGTAGATTTTTAGTCACGCACACGTCTTTGCATGCGTGCGTAGATTTTTAGTCACGCACACGTCCTTACATGTCAGCGTAAATTTTGAATTACGCACCATCTTTGCATGCGTGTGTGAATTTTTTTATCACTTTTCACGCCCATTTTCTATACTCACTTTTCACGCTCACACTGTGCGTGCGTGAATTTCCCTTCACGCTCACACTGTGCGTGCCAACGTGAATCATTTTTCACGCTCACTCCGACTAGACTTGTTGGCGTGACTTATTGGTCTTAGCGTGACTTGTTGGCGTGACTTGTTGGCCTTAGTATAACCTACCAGACTTGGCGTGACTTTCTAACCTGGGTGTTTTATTGTTCTATAACTTATTCATTTAATGATGACATGATAATTCTTCTATTATATCCTTACGCCTTTTGGCATGAACTTGATAAAATCATGATATGTTAATATTGTTAATACAGATTGTTACGTAGAATGTGTCATGTGTCTTGATTGATCCATGGATACCCAGTATGACTAGAACTTAACTCTGAGGAGTTATAGGCTTGACCCCATGTAATACTAATTGACTTTCATGCCTTGTCACCATTGATAATGATTGTGACATTGACTAATAATTGATCATGCGTTCCTAGTTGGAACTAAGAGACTGACTAGTCGTCTTATTGAATTGAATGAATGAGACACGTTCATGTAATGAACTATTGCAATCGATTAGCCGATCCCGAATATTGGCATACAGGCACATGCAGGTTTCAAATTATTTATTTATTTATTTAGTTATTTATTTATCTTACAAAAACAGCATGTGTACTTTATGGTCAAGGCATGATGACTCCGTGGTTAGACTTGATTGTTGCATTACGCTATGTAAGACCTACAACCAAGCCGCACGGGTATCGTTGTAGAGTTGCGCATATCGTACCCCGTACAAAAGTACTCATTTGAATGACCATGATCCACGGCATGGGACTTCACTCAATGTAGAGACTATTAAGTTAAATAAAATAATGATTGCATGGAAAGAGAATGGATTCCCGAGTTCTTACATGGCAGCCCCCTTGGGACTAGTAGTGCCCGACGGGCCGGCTGGTTCCCACAGATACTGCAAATCTGTCATACGGGCAGGGAATGGTATCTGCTTATATTATTGTACATGCTATATTAATGGCGGGCGTCCCACTGGGACTCGTCTAATTACATGATTGGCACAATTGATTGATTGGATAGACTAGCCTTGCTCGCACATGGTAAGAACTGAGGAATCCCTATTTGCATAATTCTAGGATAACTTGGGACTCAGAATAGCAAGCCGTAGTAGTTGATTGGCCGTTCAAGATGATTTGTTTGTGTACTGTACCTACTCTGTTGCCTAACTGAGATGATCAGAATGTCAGGACATGACGGGCCAACTTCTGTCCTTGTTTGGTTGGGAGGTTGGTTCGAAGTGTCGTGATGTTATGTGAATCCTAGTAGAGAGCAGAGATCTATTATTATATTCTCTTACTTACTGGTTTAATCCTTCATATCGTCCTTCCTTGTGGTACTTGCTATTAGAGGTCTAACCTCTCTGGTTTTGCATGGCCAGATTTAGAGCCAGTCCTCGAGGATCCAGCTTACTTCTACCTCCACGATGGTCAATACTAGAGGGATGATCGCATGAGGACTCGAGTGGGTTCCTTACTTCACCACTCGTTTTGTTATTTACTTCATACTTAGCCGTTTGGCACCGACATGTTAGTCGGATTGTCTTGTACTTACTTTGCATAATTGTAATTAAGTCAGACTGCAGCTGATAACAATTGTGTACGCTTTGCTACATCATCTGGCTATGTTTTGTAAAGTCAGATATCAAGAACATTTTGACTGAGCGTTTGGGACGCCTTACTGCTTTATCTTACATGTTCTCTATTTTTGCTTCTTGTTTGAATGATTGAGACAATAGATGTGAAGTGATCATAGTAAGACTTTCATTTAGTATGTACCCCCTCGTCTGGTTAGACAGCATTGATCATATTATACGGTATTCATCTACCCGTAATACGAGCTGGCTGAGTCATTCCCCCGCTCTCCAGTATTCTGGTTCTGGGATATGACATGGTTTTAGTGGTGGGCCATGCAGGTCTGATTTCAGACTTGTGGGGTGTTTTGATTTATAGGATGTCTCAATCACACGTGTTTCCCCCTTGATCTCATGATTCGTTATTCTCAACCCTTGCTTGACATTCCAGTATCCTTTGACTTCATTGATCCTTCATGTACGGTCGTTTGATTGTTCTCTTGTCCCTTTTCTTAGGGGCACTTCATCCGCATCGGTCAAAGCTGGACAACAGCAGGGGCAACATGGACAACCTGACCATGCTGGTCAGCAACAAGGGCCAGTACTAACTCAAGAGGCTACCCAGGAAGAAGTGATAGTGGAACCAGCAGCTGGATCGCAGTATCTGTATGTTCTACCACCACCGACAGTTCCACCTACCCAAGTGGACACACCAGCCCTTCTGGAGATCATGAGAGGAATGATGGCTACTCAGCAACATCAGATGTTGGCCCAGCAACGCATGCACACTCAGCTACAAGAGCAGAATGTGTTGCTCAACCAAGAATTGCAGACGGCTTTAGAAAGAGGAGTGAGGACTGATTCAGTAGCATCAGCCAGGTTTTGTAAGTACAACCCCCGCCGTTTCGAGGGCACGGAGGATGCCATCTTAGCAGATGCATGGCTTAAGGATATTGAGGCTATTCTGACAGCAGCTAAGGTACCGGCAGAAGAATGTGTGGATCTAGTGAAGTTGTTAATTCAGGATCTCGTACGTGATTGGTGGGAATCAGAGGAAGTGGGCATCAGACGTCCTGTGGCTTGGGACGATTTCACTGCAAGATTAAAGAAGAAGTACTATGGAGTTGTGGCGCGGTTTCAGCTACAACAGAAGTTTATCAGCCTCAGACAGGCCGGCAAGACTGTAGATGCTTATACAGCGGAGTTCTGCAGATTGAGTAGATTCGCCCCAGAGATGGTAGCAACAGAGAGCCAGAGGGCTATGAGGTTTCAGCAAGGGTTTCATCTTGAGCTCTTGCAATTGATAGAGGAGCACAATTACCAAACTTTTGACGAAGTATTAACGGCAACTTGAAGGCATGAGATCACCATTCAGAGGCTTGCGGTGAGGACTGGGGGTCAGAAGAGATCCCACAGTCAGATTGAAGGAGGAGGGGGAGCAGCGTCCCGAACAACAACACCATCCACTGGCATTCGTATCCATGATGTGGCGATACGAGGACCAGCACCACCACCCAGACAGTAGCAACAGCAACAGAGAAAGAACCAGCAACCCCCGACGGGCTGCACTTATTGTGGGAAGATGGGGCACACTAGAGATGTGTGTCGGACATTGAATGGACTGTGTCTGATATGTGGAAATCCAGACCATCGGGTTACCATATGTCCTATGAATTCGAGGTCAGGAGGACCAGGGCAGCAGTTTCCTGCTCTGCCAGCACCAGGAGCAGGCCAGTATCGAGGACCAGCGGTGGTAGTAAGGCCGTTGGCACAGCGTCCGTTACTGCCGCAGGCTCAGATGTTTCGGCAGCAGGGGCCGCCGATGCAGCAACACCAGCATAGACCACCCCAGCATCATCAAGGAAGGGGCCAGCAGCAGCATCAGGCTAGGCCGCAGCATGGAAACCAGCAAGGAGGTCGAGGGCAAGCATTCACTCTGTCCTTGGAGGAGATATTGGCATCGGGAGATGTTGTGGCAGGTAACATTCTCGTCGCCTCATATCCCGCAGTAGCATTGTTTGATTCGGGAGCATCCCATTCATTTATATCTGCACAATTTACGACACGACTAGGAATGGAGTTCGAGGCATTGCCAGGGAGGTTGAATATACTCACTGGTAATAGGCTCGCAGGAGTCAGTAGAGTTATTTTAGCATGTAGCATTGTAATTTGCGGGCATTCCTTACCCGCCCGGTTGATAGAATTTCCTGTTGGAAATTTCGACGTTATCTTAGGCATGGACTGGCTGAAAGACAGTCATGCGACAATAGATTGTCGTAGAGGGAGTGTATCTTTTGATATTCCAGGCATGAAGAGATTCACCTTAGTCAGATCAGAGGCAACTCAGCAAGAGCAGGGAGTAGTAACGGCAATGGAAGAAGTTCAGATTCCGAAGGTAGTTGAAGAGTTTCTAGACGTATTTCCTGAAGAACTTCTAGGTCTGCCACCGGTTAAAGATATTGAGTTCAGTATAGAATTGGCACCAGGAACTAAACCGATATCAGATCGAGTTTACAGAATGGCGGATTCAGAGCATGCCAAGGTATATCAGCACATAGAGGAACTGAAGGAGAAGAAGTTCATCCAAGCTAGCGTGTCACCATGGGCAGCACCAGTGGTACTTGTGGGGAAGAAGGATGGGTCATCCAGATTGTACATTGACTACAGGAAGCTTAACGCGGCAACAGTGAAGAACAAGTACCCATTACCCAGGATCGACGACTTATTTGATCAGTTGAGCAAAGCTAGAGTTTTCTTCAAGATAGATCTTCGTTTAGGGTACCATCAGGTGAGGGTTCGGAAGGAGGATATTCCCAAGACAGCATTCAGGTCGAAGTATGGGCATTATGAATTCTTAGTAATGCCGTTTGGTTTGACCAATGCTCCAGCAATATTCATGGATTTGATGAATCGCATCTTTATGCCATACTTAGATCAGTTTGTCGTTGTGTTTCTTGACGACATTCTCGTATACTCTGCTAGTGAAGAGGGACATGAAGACCACCTCAGAAAAGTGTTACAGGTTCTGAGAGAGAACCAGTTGTATGCCAAGCTCAGTAAGTATAAATTTTGGTCGGATCATATTTCATTTTTGGGTCACATCATATCAGGAGCTGGAGTAGCAGTAGATCCCAAGAAGATAGAAGCAGTAGAGAGTTGGCCAGTACCCAAGACCGTAGCAGATGTGCGGAGTTTTTTGGGATTGGCAGGATATTACAGAAGGTTTGTGTCAGACTTTGCAAGGCTTTCAGCACCCATGACCCGCTTGACCCGGAAGGATGTACCATTCGTTTGGTCGGCAGAATGTCAGGCATCATTTGAGACTTTGAAGCAGAAGTTGATATCAGCACCTATTCTTATATTGCTAGTTGGACCCGGAGGTTTTACAGTATATTGTGATACGTCAGGTAAAGGACTTGGATGTGTCCTTATGCAACATGGGAAGGTGATAGCATATACATCTAGGCAGCTTCGGGACCACGAGAAGAATTACCCAACTCATGATTTGGAGTTAGCGGCAGTAGTGTTTGCTCTGAAGCTATGGAGGCATTACTTATATGGTGACCGAGTGGAGATGTACACCGACCACAAAAGTCTGAAGTACATCTTTACTCAGAAGGAACTAAACATGAGGCAGAGAAGATGGTTGGAGTTGATCAAGGATTATGACGTGGAGCTTCAGTATCATTCAGGCAAGGCGAATGTAGTAGCAGACGCTCTTAGCAGGAGAGGCAGCGCATTTATGTTGACAACACAGAGGCATATCTTAGAAGACCTTCAGGAGATGGGTATCGAAGTTATACTTCCTAGTGATGTAGGAGTTCTAACAAGTCTGCAAGTTCAATCCGACTTGGTAGGCAGAATCAAGGCAGTTCAGGCACAAGACCCAAGGATTCAGAAGCTTAGGGCAGAATGTGAGTCAGGACTCAGGAAGGAGATGATAATTCATGAAGATGGTATACTTAGGTTTGGATCACGTTTATGTGTGCCTAGTGGAGATATCAGACAGAAGGTTATGGCAGAAGCTCACAGTTCTCAGTATTCTATTCATCCTGGAGGGACCAAGATGTACCAAGATATCAAGCAGCATTTCTGGTAGAACGGGATGAAGAGGGATATAGCTAGATTTGTTTCCCGTTGCTTGGTATGTCAGCAAGTGAAGGCATAACAGCAGAGGCCAGCTGGGTTATTGCAACCGCTTCCTATCCCGGAATGGAAATAGAAGCATATTACAATGGACTTTGTGACCGGTTTACCGAGATCACTAAGTGGTAAGGACGCTATTTGGGTAATAGTGGACCGACTTACGAAGGTAGCACACTTTCTTCCTTTCAGGGTAGGGCAATCTACAGAAAAGTTGGCAGAGTTGTATATGCAACAGATAGTCAGGCAGCATGGAGTCCCTGTCAGTATTGTGTCGGATCGATATACCCGCTTTACATCACATTTCTGGAAGAGCTTACATCATAGTCTGGGTACCAAGTTAAGGTTTAGCACGGCTTACCATCCGCAGACGGATGGGCAATCAGAAAGAACGATTCAGAATTTAGAAGACATGTTGCGAGCTTGCACTCTAGATTTTGGTGGGTCTTGGGAGAGTCACCTGCACTTAGTCGAGTTCTCATACAACAATAGTTATCAAGCCAGTATCCAGATGGCGCCATTCGAAGCACTATATGGTAAGAAGTACAGGTCACCGCTTGCATGGGATGATATCGGAGAGAGGAAGATGTTAGGCCCAGAAATGATTGTTCAGACGGTTGAAGTAATTAAGAGAATTAGAGAGCGACTTTGGGTTGTGCAGGACCGGCATCATCATTGGACGGACCAGCATCGTAGGCCGTTAGAGTTCTCTGTTGGGGACCATGTATTCTTGCGGATCTCACCTACTCGTAGGGTCATTAGATTTGGCGTTCGCGAGAAATTGAGTCCACGGTACGTGGGCCCATTTGTTATCCTTGATCGGATAGGCGATGTTGCTTATCGTTTATCCCTCCCATCTTCGTTACGAGAGGTGCATGACGTGTTTCATGTATCTCAATTACGTAGGTATGTATCGGACCCAAGCCATGTCCTCGATCATTCGGAGCTGGTTGTTGGTACCAACCTGTCTTACGAGGAACAGCCTGTGTCCATTTTGGACCGAAGAGAGAAGATACTCAAGAACCGAACAATTAGTCTTGTCCGTGTTGCTTGGGGTCATCACTCCTTGGAAGAGTCAACGTGGAAACGTGAGGACGATATCCGATCACGGTATCCACACCTATTTGACTCACAAGGTATATCTCTTTCTGTATACCTTGATTGTCCTGATTCTTCATGCTTGTCACCTTATGGGTAGAGCTACTTGATATCATGGATTGATGAATTTACATATATAGTACTTGCTTTTGATATGGTAAAATGATTGCTTGCTCACTAGAATTGCTTGTATTGGTTTAGCTCTGATATTTCTACCTGCTTGGATATAAAATTCCGAGGACGGAATTTTTCTAAGGTGGGTAGAGATGTCACTCCCCGTTCCCAGAATGCGTATTTTTATACATGTACAACTCATGTATATTTATTTAGTATTTATCATGTATTCTTTTGTATTTAAATTCCTTTAATTTCATGTTAATTAGTTATCTGCATTTTATTTTATGCAATTTATTTCTGTATTTTATTTCCTGCTTTTAACCTTTCTGCTCTGCTTTCGGGTTGGCCTTGGTTGGGCCCGTGCAAACCCGGCCTAATAAACCCCACCTACCATCCTTTCCTATTTAAAGCTTTCATCTCCTTCTCTCTCCTCATTACTCTTCTTCACCATTACTTCTTCTTCTTCCTCTCATCACTTCTCCACCTACCAGCAGTAGCAGCAGGCAAGTGCAATCTTGCTTCTTGCATGGAGAACCATTTTTATGGTTCCTTATTCTTCCTCTCATGATCCTGAGAGAGTTTACTACTTAGCATTTTTGATTTCGTTGGCTTGTTTCTCCCAGATCTGAGTTTTTGTGTTCTCGGTTGACCATGGGTTTGATCTCCCAACCTGGCGTGCTTTCTGGCTGAAAACTTCATTTCTGGCTTGAGATGAAGGTTCCTGAGTCACGCACACGTTCTTACGTGTCTGCGTGTATTTTCAGTCACGCACACGTTCTTACGTGTCTGCGTGTATTTTCAGTCACGCACACGTTCTTACGTGTCTGCGTGTATTTTCAGTCACGTGTATTTTCAGTCACGCACACGTTCTTACGTGTCTGCGTGTATTTTCAGTCACGCACACGTTCTTACGTGTCTGCATGGATTTTTAGTCACGCACACGTCTTTGCATGCGTGCGTAGATTTTTAAGTCACGCACACGTCCTTACATGTCAGCATGAATTTTAAGTTACGCACCATCTTTGCATGCGTGTGTGAATTTTTTATCACTTTTCACGCCCATTTTCCATACTCACTTTTCACGCTCACACTGTGCGTGCGTGAATTTCCCTTCACGCTTACACTGTGCGTGCCAACGTGAATCACTTTTCACGCTCACTCCGACTAGACTTGTTGGCGTGACTTATTGGTCTTAGCGTGACTTGTTGGCGTGACTTGTTGGCCTTAGTATAACCTACCAGACTTGGCGTGACTTTCTAACCTGGGTGTTTTATTGTTCTATAACTTATTCATTTAATGATGGCATGATAATTCTTCTATTATATCCTTACGCCTTTTGGCATGAACTTGATAAAATCATGATATGTTAATATTGTTAATACAGATTGTTACGTGGAATGTGTCATGTGTCTTGATTGATCCATGGATACCCAGTATGACTAGAACTTAACTCTGAGGAGTTATAGGCTTGATCCCATGTAATACTAATTGACTTTCATGCCTTGTCACCATTGATAATGATTGTGACATTGACTAATAATTGATCATGCGTTCCTAGTTGGAACTAAAAGACTGGCTAGTCGTCTTATTGAATTGAATGAATGAGACACGTTCATGTAATGAACTATTGCAATCGATTAGCCGATCCCGAATATTGGCATACAGGCACATGCAGGTTTCAAATTATTTATTTATTTATTTAGTTATTTATTTATCTTACAAAAATAGCATGTGTACTTTATGGTCAAGGCATGATGACTCTGTGGTTAGACTTGATTGTTGCATTACGCAATGTAAGACCTACAACCAAGCCGCACGGGTATCGTTGTAGAGTTGCGCATATCGTACCCCGTACAAAAGTACTCATTTGAATGACCATGATCCACGGCATGGGACTTCACTCAACGTAGAGACTATTAAGTTAAATAAAATAATGATTACATGGAGAGAGAATGGATTCCCGAGTTCTTACATGGCAGCCCCCTTGGGACTAGTAGTGCCCGACGGGCCGGCTGGTTCCCACAGATACTGTAAATCTGTCACACGGGCAGGGAACGGTATCTGCTTATATTATTGTACATGCTATATTAACGGCGGGCGTCCCGCTGGGACTCGTCTAATTACATGATTGGCGCAATTGATTGATTGGATAGACTAGCCTTGCTCGCACATGGTAAGAACAGAGGAATCCCTATTTGCATAATTCCAGGATAACTTGGGACTCACAATAGCAAGCCGTAGTAGTTGATTGGCCGTTCAAGATGATTTGTTTGTGTACTATACCTACTCTGTTGCCTAACTGAGATGATCAGAATGTCAGGACATGACGGGCCAACTTCTGTCCTTGTTTGGTTGGGAGGTTGGTTCGAAGTGTCGTGATGTTATGTTAATCCTAGTGGAGAGCAGAGATCTATTATTATATTTTCTTACTTACTGGTTTAATCCTTCATATCGTCCTTCCTTGTGGTACTTGCTATTAGAGGTCTAACCTCTCTGTTTTTGCATGGCTAGATTTAGAGCCAGTTCTCGAGGATCCAGCTTACTTCTACCTCCACGATGGTCAATACTAGAGGGATGATCGCAGGAGGACTCGAGTGGGTTCCTTACTTCACCACTCGTTTTGTTATTTACTTCATACTTAGCCGTTTGGCACCGACATGTTAGTCGGATTGTCTTGTACTTACTTTACATAATTGTAATTAAGTCAGACTGCAGCTGATATCAATTGTGTACGCTTTGCTACATCATCTGGCTATGTTTTATAAAGCCAGATATTAAGAACATTTTGACTGAGCGTTTGGGACGCCTTACTGCTTTATCTTACATGTTCTCTATTTTTGCTTCTTGTTTGAATGATTGAGACAATAGATGTGAAGTGACCATAGTAAGACTTTTATGTAGTATGCACCCCCTCGTCTGGTTAGACAGCATTGATCGTATTATACGGTATTTATCTACCCATAATACGTAGCTGGCTGAGTCATTCCCCCGCTCTCCAGTATTCTGGTTCTGGGGCGTGACATTTAGTTCCTCTAGAATCAATTACTATATTTTGATTCTATTCCACTAGATTCATAATCATACCTAGATTTTGAATCTATGATCGGTCTAAGCAATTTTGGTTAGTAGCGGATCGTGCCAAAATAATTTCGATTTGATTATTCTTAACCGATTTGATCGCTACTAGACTATTTTGATTATATTTCGATCATGTCAATTCATATCTTTTCCTATATTTGGATTCTATTTCGCTGACCAATTTTGATCATTATCATTTCTTGATCGTGTCTATTCGTATCCTTTGAAATTTAGAGGACAAAATTTTTCTAAGGTGGGTAGATTTGTAAGCCCACTTCCCGATTTTTTTATTTATTTTTAGTTAAAAAATATATTTTATCGTACAAAAGATATTTTGATTAATGAAGAAATATGTCAAACTATTTTTTAAAAATATAATTTTATATTATAAAAGATATATTTTAGATATATTAATTATTTTTAAGATTTGAAAATATGTTTCAAATATTATTTAATATTGAGTATTATTTCAAAGTATTATTTTAAATTATTATTATTATTTACAAGGTATTAAATTTAGATTGGATTAAACATTTTTTAATATTATTAATAATATCTATTATTATTTTAAATTATTATGGATTAATCTAGAATTTATTCGATTCAATATTTATTTGATTTAATTCTATGGAAAGATTTGATCCTAATTCTTTCCTATCTAGGAAACCCTACTCCTATATATAGGGAAGGCTCCCCTTTATTTTTTTCCTACAAGTTCTCTCAAACACTACCATAATCATCCACAACCATCATCATGCCCGATTGTGTCCGTGTCCAATGAATTTCTAGTACAGATACATAATCTCTATGTCCACATACCAGATACAACATCAATCCCTAAATTTCCTAACCATAGACTACTGTTCCTGGCGGCCCTGTGCACCGTCGTTCTGTGTCCCCGGCTACCGCACACCTGTAAACCTCCACGTCACTGGCCAGAGCCACCATAGTGGCACCAACTTCACTGGCCGGCCACCCCAACTCGTAGCACCCTGTCCCATAATTGCTGCCATCTTCCAGGCCAAACCCTCCGGCTGGTCAGCCGCACCCCGCCTACCCGACAACATAACCCGCCACCACAACCGCCTAGAACCCTATCGCTACGACCACGAGTCACTACCACTACTTACCTCCTTCCATGTTCTCGACCCCATAACATACCACCGCCACAACATAGAATACCCAACCACTGCCGCCAAGAAAATTATACCGAATCTGGCCGCCGGCCATGGTCGTGCTCCCCCCGTCGAACAAGGCCGTCTTCTCCGGCATCTCCATCGGACCTCGTCGAGGTCGTTCGTCTCCATAGAGCGCCGCCCCTCTGCCCTAGCGTTCGGCTGTTGCGAGCCCGCGCTCCCCGTGTCAGATATTTTCGTCGACGAGCTCCCAACACCCCGCGCTGACTGGTGAAGCTCCGCCTTTCGTCGACGACACTCCGATGAGCCTCTCCCTCTAACTCTCTCTCCCCCTCGTTTCTCTCTCGACTCTCTCTCAAGTTCACTCTTCTTCTCCTTGCCATTTTCCACCCGGTTTCTTTCTCTCTCTTCATGATGCTCCATTAAAGAATAAATAGGGTTAAAAAACCTTTTGTTCCTAGGTTGGTTACATGGGCTTTAAGCTCATTTAAATTCAGATTTTTTTATCAAGTTATATATAATTTAGTTTGGGCTTTGGATTGTTAGGTTAGTCCAGGAAGAGGAGTGATTCGTAATTCTTTTTAGTATATATATATATATATATATATATATATATATATATATATATATATATATATATATATATATATATATATATATATATATATTACTATTTACAGTATTTTTTATATATAACGAAATACAATAGTTTGTTACTTTTATTATTAGTTATTTTAAGAAATATATAAATAGTATTTTCTATAATGGATTTATAAATATTAGCTAAAATTATGTTTTGACAATTAAGGATTTGCCTAAAAAGATTTACTAGATTTTCAAACTAGTTATAAATAATTTTCTAAATGAATGGATTTATATTTTTGGCCTTATTGTTAGCCTTATATCATTATTGTTATGATTATGATTATTGTATTTATTATCATTAAATGTTTAGCAGATTTGTTCCCAAAATGTTATTTATGTTGTATTATTAGATTTGTAAATAAGCAATTTTGTTGTATTTGAGATTGGCATTGAGATCTAGACAGCGTGCTACCGCTGATGCTGCGGCGTAGGCTGGACTTTGCTATGAACTTGTATATGAAAAGTGGGTACGGATCGTGACAGACCATTATCTTTCGTGTAGTAGAGCTACATGATGAAAAAAAATCAATTAGTGACTAACAGATGAGAGATGAATTCTCAAGTGGCTAAACTTTCAATGGTCCTCCATAGGTGTTAATTTATAATAGTGTAATGGCTTAACAATTAGATACAATAGTATCTTTCTCTATAATATAAAGCACATTGGATTTTGGTCTGACCCATGTGCTTTGGTTCAACGATGATGAAAGGACTAAATTGTCCCTATCTCTATAACAGAGGAGGAGGTCCCATGTTGGGTGTGGAGCAACCAGTTGTTCCAACGGCACCCCCGCCTCCAGCTCCTCTTGCACCGCCCCTCCCTCCGCCACCTCCGCTCCATCCTCGCCCACGCCGTCGTCGCCGGCCTCTTCCGTAACCCTTTCGTCGCAAACAGCCTCCTCCACCGCACCGTCGACGCCGACCCTTCCTTTGCCGCCCTCCTACTTCTCCGCCATGACCAACCCCAACCCCTTCTCCTTCAACACCGCCATCGCCATCTCCGCCGACCCACTCTCCATCTACTCCCAAATGCTTCGCCGCCGCGTCCCTCTCGACTCCCACACCTTCTCTTCCTTGCTCAACAACACCACCGCCGTCGCCAGGTCGCTCCACACACACGTCTTCCTCCTCGGATTCCGGTCTGACCTCTTCGTGCAGACCGTCATGCTCACCGCCTACTCCCGACGCGGCTCCGCCGACCACGTCCTGCGGGTGTTCGACGACATGTCGCACAGGGACGTCGTCTCCTGGACCGCCGCCGTCTCGGGCCTCGCCGCCCTCGGACGTCCCGCGACGGCCCTGCGCGTCTTCGCCTCCATGAGGCCCAACGCCGCCCCGAACGCCGTCACCGTGGTCTTTGTCGTGTTCGCCTCCGCCGGACTCGGGTCCCTGACGCTGGCCCGGTGCCTGCACGCCTACGTCGAGGAGGCCGTGTCTCCATCTGGAACTCCCTGGCGCTGGCCCGGTGCCTGTACGCCTACGTCGAGAAGGCCGGGTTCGTGTCCGTGCCATTATGGCATGGGTTATCCACTAGTAAAATAATAAAGAGAGAATGATGTTTCTATCGGTTGGTTGAGCACAATCAACTAGTTATTTATAATATTAAGTACAACAATAATTACATAAACAAAATATTTTTATGATAATAAATAGTGCATATATATAATTAGGTAATACATACCTCAAAAACATTCTAATTCCTAGAAGAACGGGACCCAGTGGACAAATATTAGTTGAGACAGATCAAGAGGAAGCTTGATCGATCCTCTGAATCCTTCCATTGCCCATTGTACAAACAAGGAGTCGATGAAGGGAATGAGAGGCATTTGATTGTTATCCTAGCTCAAGAGTTGTGAGTACTCTTGGTAGACATTTTCAAACAACCCATCCTCGTAACTGAAATCGTAATCGAAGAACATGCCAACTTGATCCTGACTAAATTATACCAAGTGAAGTCATCCTTGTCCTCCTCCGAAGCCGCTGTCCTATGCTCAACCTTTTGATCCGAACCTTGGCTAGAAGAATTTGTGGAGTTCGAGGACACTATAGTCGGTTTGAACCTTGTTGGCTTAGGAGCATGAATCTCTGTCCGAGGAACCACTTCATTGATCTTCCACTGCTAATATCTCTTCTTCTTCCTCCTATCCTTCTTGTTTTTAGTATGCTCGTTCTGGGTTGCTTTTGAGCGTCTCAACCGAGCTTTCAGGGTTACTTCGATCCCTTGGCTCTTGAGCTTCTTAATGAGGTGGCTGTTCCAATAGTTCTTGATCTCATTATCAGTTCTACCTGGAAGTCTCCCGGCGATGAGACCATCGGTTTCCGAGCAATGAGTGGAGGCGGATGATGAGATCTTCCTCGTCCTGGTTGATGTTTCCCCTTTTATGTCTGGTCTCAAGTAGTTCATCCATCTCAGTCTGCAGCTCTTTCCACACCTCAGTAGTCCTGCATGGAAAAAGTAAGTAGACGTAATACAGTATAAAAGGTTAATTGCATATAATAATCAAAATTTACGATTAGGTCTACATTTTTTTAGAAGAGAGTTTGAGCCTACTCCGGATTGTTGACTTGGACTGACTATAAAGTAATTTTTTACAACTTCCAAGACAACTTTTACTTTTCTACTTCTTTTTATAAACATTTTTATTCACAAATGATGATGTGGACATAAAGACATTGTGAAGTGTATTGTCTAGATCTAGACAACCAACTTCACATTGTCGTTGCCATGTCAACTCCACACTTTATTTCACATTTGTATTAGAGAAGCACTTTTGAAAAAAATGATTGTCATTCCTATGTGGTAACCATTTTTTTTAAACTCACAAGAGGGTTGGAGATGCTCTAATCATCCAATAAACATCAATTACTTAAACATCAACATGACACTGACTTTTAAGTACAATGCAGCCGGAAGAGCCACGTTGCTTTTTAAATAAAGATGATTTCATTAAATAATTAAACCAGTAGACCGTTCACTGGATTATGTTTGGGTGCACATTGAATTGTTACATGTAGAAAGGTTATGAGATTCACATAATATTTATTTGAAAAAGAAAATGTCATTGGCTTAAAAAAAAAGTCTACCAAATGCTAAAACGTAGCTCCTACGGAAACTAATCTAAGGTCACTTTAGTATCCATGTTAAAGTTAAATCTTATTAATTCCTTCTGTCAACACACGAGAGCACACCACAACCATGCATACTTAACTAAGAACCCAAAAGAAGTAGCCACTCAACTAGGACCAACTTTTGTTTAGGACGGCTTACCATATTATATAAAGTTTGAGTCGTGCAGCTCTAAGGCCTCGTTTGGTTCGCGAAATGGAAGGAAATTGAAATCAATTTTTTGATATTTTTTTCCTTTGAAAATTAAAATTTTTATTGATTTTTCTTTTCGATGTTTGAAAATACTAAAAAATTTGGAAAGAAAAGTGAATACTTCAATATGGAAAGGTAATTTCTTGCTTGAATGGAATCACTTTTTCTCCTCATTTTTTTTATTAAAAATTACTTATTTTTTTTAAATTTATTTGAGACCCAAATATAGAAAAGTAATCACTTTTCTTTCCCACCTCGAAGATTCTGCGAACCAAACGAGACCTTAGGCAATAATACATAGCTGAATTTCATAATCACACCACCTGGAAGATTCCTTCCACTGCAAAAAATATCTCCATTTTAAATGGTCTGGTATCTCATAATTACACTTTCATCATCCATAAAATCATGCGACAAAGAAAGTCGGCAATAATACATATAGCACTTTTGACTCTTTTATGTAATTATGTTAGTAGTATGTTACCAGAAACAACAGCAGATGCAATATATCGTTTGTGAGAATGTACAAACTGAACGGATGTACATGGTCTAAAAATCTGAAGGTCCCAAAGTTTTTCACATCGATATATTATTAATGTAAAATTTGTATTTTTAGATTTATGATTTCCTTGGTTTTTCTTTTCCAGAAACTACAGTAACGATTCTTAGAATGTTAAAAACTTATTTTTATAGAGAGGTTAAATAAATATTTAGTATTTGTACCACTTAGAATATCTGATCATAGATTGTTATTAATGGAGGGGCAGATAGTTGACAATTTCTTTTGCGGAATATTACCGTCACTGAAAGGCGGAAGTGGAGTTTTGGGAAAGCAAAACTAAAATTCGTACGAATAAAACTTATTATCTGTTACTACTGTCCTTGATTCCGAAAATTTCTATTTCCGTAGGACGGAGAGAGCACGTACGGACTATACTAACTGACCTGCTCTTTTGGGGAGGGATCTCCAATTGCCTTCACCATGGGACTGGATGAAGTCAGTGAGCAATGCATCTTCCTTGGCAGTCCATGGTCCTCTGTGAAGCCCAACTTTGGAGCAGCATGGTGCTCTTCCCATCCTCTCAAGCTAGCTTAGCTCTTACTTTTCTTGGATGGAGTATATATGAAGTGTATGGGGACGGACGAGTGTTGTTGGGTTAATGGATGATCCTCACAAGAAGAGGAAGCTTAGACTCCTTATATAGAAGGCTCTACGAATAGATGCGTCCATTGTGGACAAATAGTTGGTGTGATGCCTTTCCTTCCTCTCTTTGAACATGAACTGTAGCTAACCAGTAAACAAAATGGCAGCCAAACATGACTATTATTTTGATGGTGTCACTATAGCTTATGGGATCTGCTGTCTTGGTCATACATCATATAGAAGAATTGAACGGATTTGGAGAAAAAAATTTATACTTTAATTTGGTGTAAGAGTTTCAGTTCGTTTTTTTTTTCCTCTCCTCTTTTTTCTTTTTCTTTTTTCTTTTTCCTTTTTTTTTTTATCAAAAAACATAATCCCAAAACTCAAAATCGGAATGAATTTCGATGACAACAAGAGTAAGAACACAAAATAAGAGATAAAAATTAAAAGACATAAAAATAGAAATCTTATGCCAAGATTGACTCAATTTGAGACAACATCTACGACTTGATGCACTCTTAAGCATATAATTAGGACCCTTTTGGCTTGCTGGGTTGGATAAGGAGATGTAATTGACATTACATTATAAATTTAATTAGAAAATTTAGTTGAAAAAAATTTAGATAATGTAATGATCATTACAAGCTTGATTACATTTTGTAGAGTATTGGTTATGAATAAAGTTATGTCATGTTGTTTAGTCTTACATAGGATAGAGAATAAGAAAAGGCTAGTCCTCTCTTATATTAGTGTAATCCCTCTCTATTAATAAATCAACCAATAATGATATCATACATGATATCAGAGCCATACCTTTTTAAAAAAATTCTCTTCTCTTCCCCTCCACCCCCAGAGCGGCCCCTCCCCCGCTACTCCCCCCTACACCCCTCCCCCCTGGCCACCACACACATACTGCCCGAGCAGCAGCCCCCCACCCCGCCCGCCCCCCATTGTCCGAGCAGAAGCGCCCACCCCTCGGGCCCAATGCTCGAGCGATAACACCCCTTCCTTCTGAGGGGTACCTCCCCCACACACACATAACATACACGTTGGGATCTTCAAAGGGTAGATAATGGTTGAACCTCTGAATCTCGATGAGGGTATCAGAAGTTAGCCGTCATGTCCAGTCCCAAAATACGTAGGACCAGAATACTTGACAACGGTCAGCTACGTATTATGTGGACCCAAGTCCAACTCAAATACGTATAAGCTATTTAGAATAAGCTATCTATTTATGTCTTTACGATATCATAACAACTATCTACATCTCAATCCAATATAACAAATATCAGGAATCAACATAATATATTAAAGTTAGCCTTCCAATAATATAACTGTTCGAACAAGCTTGAGAAAAGAATAAGTTTGCAAATCTAGGATAAAACGACAATAATATGATGAAAATATAAATACGGAAGAATGATCGTACTACTACTAATGATACCTGAATCCCGCAAACATGACCATACCATCCATATCCTGCAGATGCAATCATAACCAATCATCCAACTATAGCAATAACCTGGAGAGATCACCAGATCCTCAAAGAGACATAACAAGATAGATAATAACATGTCACATATAAACTAAAACAAACATGCAAACACATATAAACTAAAATAAACATGCGAAGTATGCAAAGGATAACCTAACCAAGCTATGTGAAAGCAAATTTAAGGACAACGTTCAACCGTGAGCTTTCTAGCTAAAAATGGATTGTCATAATTCTTGCTTGAAACCAGGGGCCTAAAGCGCATAACGTTCAACGAATGTCAGTAGTCAACTGAAACTATAGGGTCATCAACCCGCATCTCCAGCGGACCATACGGTCACAAGAAAAAGTGTAATAACCCATACTCCTAGTGACTGTCCTCCCCACCTACTACTACTGTCCATTGTCAACTCCACGATACGTCCAATACCTCACTCCTAAGTTAGTGAATGCATCTACACTAATGAATATGTTCTATGCCAATACATGTCCTGTATATACCGATGATCAATCGGATATGACAAGACGTGCTAAGGTTTCGTCAGATACAGAATATCCATAATAATGTCACGTTCTAGTCCCAAAGTACATAAAATCAGGAACATAAATATGACAACTACGTATTCGATGGACTCCAGCCCAACTGAAATATGTATACATTGTCTAGAGGTTAAGTATAAACATCTAAAATGTCGAGTCAACTATATTTAAATCTATAAAATAGTAGATCAATAGTAAAACAAGTACACTAAAATTGATTAGACCGTAATACACTGATTCTAGAATAGACATATATTAGAGTAGATCCCCAATAATACATATGTCTTGAACAACCTAGATAAAAGAATAAGCTTGCAAATGCTATGCTATAACGACAAAAAATATAGAAATAAATATAAACAAGGAAGAACGAATATGGGAACCACTATTGATACCTGATTCCTGCAGACCCAATATCACTATCCATCTCTATTATAGTAGTAGCTTAGCAATAACCTAGAGAGGTCACCAGGTCCTCGGACATAACAAGATACATAATAGACAAGCCTATATTGAATGTAATAACATGCATAGAAAGACATAGAATAGTACAAGAAATAAAAACTAAAAAAAATTATAGTACAAGAATAAAAAATAAAGAAAATGACATACCCACAAAATCGTGCTAATAAACATGATTATATACAAATCGAGATAAACCGCAACCCGGGGAGCTAACGGCCCTATAGATCGCATCTCGGTGGGGTCTAACAACCTATAGTAAGTATCATTCGCAGCTCGATGGGGACTAACTATCGAGGGTGGTCAAGTATAATCAATGTCTATAACAATATCCTCGCATATAACTACGAGTCAAGTCAATCAAACATGTCAAGTCCAGGTCAAGTACAAGTCAAATCCAAGCCAAGGTATATCAACATATCGTAGCACAGGACTAAGCAAACACTAACAAGATCTATACATGAATAATAGTGGTATATGGAATAAAGAAAAATAACGTACATGTACGTATAACGAAGGTAAATAACAATGACAAGAATCTTAAGAAACAGGTAATCAAGTAAGACAAAAAAGAAACAAAATATAGGAAATGCATGAAAATATTCAGTCTGGATTTGGTAACAACATATTTGTGGAATCCAAATCTAATTAAATATTTGATTTAATTATATTTGGATGTCCATAACTGGGGTTGTGCTATTTTAGGTATAATAAGATTCTTATTTTAGAAAATTCTATTATGATCTAAAATAGGATGTTGACGTAGTATTTTTAGACATGATAGGATTCCTATTTTATTCCTATTTAGGAAATCCTATTATGACTAGAATATTGGTTTTCTCATCCTATATATATGGGATGAGGGTAGAGGCACAAAGTACATCAAAAGTGGAGATTCGTGGTGCGTCTATAAGAAAATCTAAGAGAAAGTCCGTACTTTGCTCTTAGGACTTTGCCATCCAAGATAGAAGGAAGAAGATCTAATCGAGGAGTCGTCAACTTCGGTTAGAGAGATTACTATAGGTTGGTGAGTGATCTCAATTGTAATCTTTTGTTTTTCTTTTTTAGAGTGGTGAGGGGGTTGAACCTATTATGGCAAAGGATTTAACGGGAGTTTTGTCAATCTTGTCATTTCATCTAAGTTAATAAAGGTTAGGATTTGTCCAGGTGACATACATCACCGCCATATACTTGTCTTCATCTGCTTGGTGTCCGTTAGAAGGGAATTAGTTTTGATCAGGTGGGTTGGCAAACGCTTCTGTATGTGCCTAACAATTGGTATCAGAGCTTTGGAGTTTCTGACAACTATGTCTACAGAGTAGATGAACACTCGTATGATCATCATCACAGGGGTAACTATGTCTACTAAAGAGGAAATGACTAGATCGGAAGGCCGTTGGATTCATCTGTCAATGGTTGGACGACTCGATGTTTTACCATACGTCCATGGAGAGTTTGACAAAAGCATTGTAGAATAAGACTATTCGCTGTACGAAAGAAAGACGTATGGCAATAAGGCATTTCTTATTCGCCTCAGGGGCACAACATCTGAACGAGTTAAGGGTATCATCAATCAGCTGTGTAATGAAGATGGTGATTGATGAGCTTCAGGTCCTACTGTTCTTGAGTTCTCTGTTGGAAAGATGGAGACGTTGGTGGTGTCGGTGAGCAACTTCGTGCTTGATGGAGTTTGCCATGATGGAGGTAGTCAAAAGTTGCTTGTTGAATGAGGAGGTCCAGCATAAACAAGTGGAATCATCACAAGAGTCCGCTCTGGTGGCTTCCTATGGAAGGAAAGACCTAAGTCACACGCGAGGACATGGAGAGTTATCAGAATCTTGCGATTGTGGACCACAAGGAGGGCTGCTATTATAGTGGCAAAATGGGTCATATCAAGAGAAACTACATGAAGCTTAAAGCTAGGAAGGCCAAAGGCAAGGACGATCAGGAGATCTTACGGCATTTGAAGATATCATCATCACAGCAACCGACGCAGAGGAACCTTGTGGCATGTGTCATGATGTGACTGGGTCATAGATATGGAGGCTTCATATCATGCCACTCTACCTAGGGGGTCTTTACATCATACCGCGATGGCAGGTTTAGACGTGTGAAGATGGGCGACAAGGGAACAACTGCAGTTATAGGCATCGGTGATGTGCACTTGACGAGAGTTTGGTGAGAAGCTCGTCCTTAGGGGCGTTCGACATGTACCGAGTTTGTGCTACAACTTGGTTTCGGTAGGAGGATGGCAGATGATAGCTCTCGTTGTCTGTTTGGAAATAAAGATTGGATGCTTACGAAAGGTTCCCAATAGTTGGATTAGGAAGATTTATGTTATGGCATATACAGGCTCAAGCTGCTGAACTGTACAGGTGGACCACAGACATCGGATGGAGGCTCGAGGGGTGTTCGATAGGAGGTGGATCATCGAAAACTTGATGAGGAGGGGCTTCTAGATGCTTTGAGGGATACAGAGGATTCGGTTCGTCGAGACAAAGTAACGAATGGTAATGAGTCAAAGATTGAGGGTCATCTATCGGTCCCATGATAGTTAGTCGGTCTCCAGGTGGGGGTTGATCTACGATCTACTTTTGGTGATAGGTGGTTTGGCAAAGTTTTATGGAACGACCTCAATTTAATAGTTGAAGCCAGGGAGGAGATCAAGGTTTGTAGCAAACTCAGTCTGAGGTGGGAGCGTCATCATTCATACAGTTCAAGGAGAGCTGTGGTTCATCGACGATATGCACAGTACGTAATATTCTGCTCGAGGATACATGTGTATGGACAGCTGCAAGTTCGAAATAAAGGTAGGCAGGTTCAGGAGTTCGAATCTCGTAAGAACTACACAGTCCACTTGGTTAGTCCAGTCAAGGGTGAAGAAGCTTGTCAGAAAGCTAACACTTTTCGGTAGAAGACAGAAGTCAGGGATAGGCGATCGAGACTTACGGTGAGGCTGATTATCAGGGACTTCGGTCTTGGTCGTGTCACTGATATCGGCAGGATCACATTGGTGCAGGAGGTGCTATGTATGGAAGCTAGCATCGACGTGACGGTCGAGGAGCTGGAGAAGAAGGAAGATGTAAAGCAACTCGAAGGATCGAAGTGTCACGACCCGCACCCTAGAGTAAGGGCACGAGAAGTGGGTACGTCCAGCCTACGCCGCAGTGTCGGTGGTAGAACGCTGTCCTAGGTCAATCATCTAACAATATATAAGGTACCTGTATAGTATATACACTCCGAATGGAGGTGACATAGCAAATACAGTCTCAATCACATCTAAGGTAGAATACGATAAAAGATAGATAAATATGAACTGAAATGGAATCACAGAGATATCCAGATAGAAGTCTAAGTGTCTAAGATAATACAATCCAGATAACATCTCAAAATCTCAATACAGTAATCCAGAATAAATACAATGAAAGACATGCTTGACTAAGAAAGTGTCATCCACTTCTAAGGGGTCCTGCTGTTGGTCAGGTCATAACAGTCCTCTAGGGTAGTCCCATAATAGGTGGAACCGAACGCCTCGACCTCGTCCTCTGTAATATTTTCAACAGGTCCAGTCAGGACAGGAGCGAGTACAGTACATCTCAACAAATTATAATAGGTTAGAAAATATAAACATTCTAGAGAGTAAGATACATGAAACTGAAAGAACAACATGATGTAAAAAGAGAGATTGTAAGTAAATAGATACAATATATAAGAACTATCAGTGCTAGTGATTCAGAGTACAAGACGGTTATGTAAACGACACGATGTTGTACACGAGTAATCTACAGAGGTTGTACATGAGTAATCTACAAGATTTAATACAAAACCACTTCAACTCCCCGCCCCAATTAATACACAAGGATCCAGTCAAGTTATGTTATTGCACACGAAGTATAGTTGTACACGATGATCATGTGAGCACATGAGTATACACGATTTCACATAATTTGTACACGAATAGCACGAACACAAGGAGTACACGATGCTCATGATAAAGTACACGAACATAAATACCCGATGTATCCGCTAAGGGGATAACATCACACGACAAGATCCATATAGTACTAATCCGTGTTACCAACATGTCAGTATCAAGTAAAGTAATCTAAAGCAGGAAATATAATCCTAAAAAAGATATAAAATGATCAGAGAATGTACTCGCCTGGTATCCTGAATATCCGAAGAGAATATACTGTCCGAGGAGTGGTATCTGGCTCCTATAGAACAGTACAAGTCACTACATATCTAAAATAATATAACAGACTGCTACAATGCATCTACATGATGTTTGGGGTCAATCTAGGCTAAAGTCAACCCTTGGTCAACTCTAGTCAACTTATTCTAGTCAAACTAGGTCAACTAGGTCAATCCTAACCCAAACAAGTCTCACTAAGCCTAGCCAGCCTATTTTAGCAAGCATACATCAAAACTAGGCTATACAAGCCAATAACACACATTCACTCGGCATTCATGCCATATACACAGGCTATATCACATAGGGATACACCCCATAGGCTATGTGCCATGTATAGGCTATATCACACATTCACACATATTGTATATTTACTAATTTAATATAAATTATCATACATAATATATGTATATACCACATTATTATATCTAGCATATAAAATATATTTATATATACATATAGTGAGATAGAGATGGGTGTGTGATCATAATGACAGTCTAGGGGGTAGTTCCTGTGTTCTCAGGAATTTCATAGCAATGACAGTTAATAAGTGATGTGATAGGATGTGTGTAATCTAACAGAAATTTTCAGTGTGTCAATGAAATCTGAAATCAGTGAATGGTGCATGGTGGTGTCATGACAGTTAAATAATAGGGTGTCAATGTGGATTAATGTGTGTGTGTATATACACATGACAGTAGGTAGATTAGCTCTGTGTGTGTATGATATCTAGAAATAGTATGTGTGTGAGTGTGGTTAATCTCAGGAAAACTGATACCAGTGTAATAGCTTAGGAATTCAATGGCAGTTCAAAATTAGTAGGGTGTCTAAGTGTTGCAGGAATCCTAGGTAGGGAGTGTGGTTATAAGAATTTGAATCAATGCAAACAATCGATGTGTCAAATAGGTTCTCAGGTTATTAGGTAGATAACAGTTCATATTTAACTATCTACACATTACTCAGTCCAAACCCAAATCGAAATTCCTATTCTCAAACACCAATCAATAACCAATTATTGCAGTAACTAATACATATGTAGATGAGTTAATATGGCAAATTAAATCATGAAAAATGGTTTGAAAACACATTTTAATTCAGAAATCGAAAACAGGAACACAGGGTATCAGTCAAATAGGGAAATTGAAATTCGAACTATAAAAACTTGTTAATACAATAATTTATTGGTTGGTAACCCATCCCACACACGTGCACGTGTCTCACAAGTCATCTCGTATCCTGGGGAAGTAGGACAAGACGTGTCTTAGCTCACGAACACTACAGACACGCTGTGCACAGACTGCATCTTGTAAGCGTGCACGCGTGTCCAGCGCACGACACAGGCCACGTGGGGACATGTGGCCGTGCACACGTGTACGCCAGGGGTAGGGCTACCCCTCTGACACCCTATAACGTGTCCTAAACACGTGTCATGGCGTGTCCAACCGCGTGTCAGTGACCAATTTCGTGCGGTTCAGACTGCTCGTACGACCTGTACGGGGAGGAGAACTCCTCGCACACGCAACCATCTGAGCTCAAATTTTGGGAGACCGATGTCTATCAGTGCCCTGACATCTTCCCAAAAATTGGCGTGTGCTCGTGTCCTATACAGTAAGAAATAAAGCCCGAGTAGCAGGACACTGTGCACTAGTCAGTCACAGCGTGTTCGTGTCCCCGTGTGGACACGATACGACTCCAAAATCAGAAAATAAGGACACGAATCAACAAACAAACCCTAGATCAAGGAATCCATTCAAAAATATTTGTAAAAACAGTAAAAGGAATGGTTATGGCATTTCCATAAACACCTAGTCTATAGGTTTGATACGTGTCCGATACGGACACGAAACCTAATGCAAACGACACCAAACTACCACTATAGCTAGGGGACACCTAGATCTAGGCTACCATGTAATAAAAATAGGAATTAAATAGAATTAGAGGGATTTACCTATGGATTGCAAGGATAAAAAAAAAGCCCCAAATCAAACGATTCCCGTTGCTAGCCAAATCCTCCCAATTGCTCTAAAACTGAAATTGTTCCTCAAAATCAGCAAGTAGAGGTTGATTAGAATCATATGCAAAGATTTGGGTCAAAAAGGATTAAAAATGAATTTATTAGGAATTTAGGAAAGTGGAAATTTACCTTTCCTTCTAAAACTTGGTTGAGCACAAAAGAGGCAAGAACAAGTCATTAGGATATTAAATAGGGGGATCCTCTTGTGGCCAGCCACTAGGGTTTAGTTAGGTTAGGGTTTCATGCTATGGGCCTATGGGCTTAAGTCATAAGTCATTGAATGGAAAATCATATGTCATTGAATTAAATCATAAGTCATGAAACCATTTCACTTAATCTTAATCCTCCTATTTAAAACTAGTTTCTAATGACAAAAAAATAGGTTAACTTAAGTTAGACTAGGGTCATCATAACTAGGGTTAGCTTCTAGGCTAGTCTACAAAGTCTCAATAAGTCAAAGTCAAAGATAGCAATCTCCAATTCAATAAATTAATAGAAATTCAAAATTCACCAAATGACCAAAATACCCTCAAACTAAAATATGGTAGTGACAAATCTACCCTCCTTAAAATAATTTCTTCCTCGAAATTAAAAGGCAAAACTAAACTGATGAGAAGGATAGACAATCATACCTCAAGGTCCAAACAGATATGGGTATCGCTCGCGCATCTCATCCTCCCGCTCCCAGGTAGACTCTCCTAGAGAATGATGCCTCCATACAACGCAAACTAAGGGTATCACCTGGTTTCTCCGTACCTTCTCTCGGTGATCCAGAATCTCCACTGACTGCTCTGGATAACTGAGAGTAGGTCCCACCTCAATCTCCGAATGATCAAGTACATGGTTAGTGTCAGCCACGTACCGTCTCAACTGTGATACGTAGAATACGTTGTGGATACCCACTAGTGCAGGTGGCAAGTATAGCCTATATGCCACATCATCGACCCTCCCACTGATCACGAAAGGTTCGATGAAGCGCGGGCTAAGCTTCCTACCTCCACCAAAATGTATAGTACCACGAGTCGGAGATATCCGCAGAAAAACCATATCTCCAACCTAATCACAAACAAGGTCTCAAGTTACTAAATAATCAAACATGATTAAATAAAAAAAAACTTACTTCTAATCCTATCTCTAATCTGTACCTTAAACTCCAACGGCCTCCGGTGGCTATCGACCCAGTGCCGATGTCTGTCCTACGCCACACGAAGTCTGTCCCTGATGAGCTTCACCTTCTCGACTGCGTCAACAACCATCTCAGGTCCTAATAAAGCTCGCTCTCCAACATCATCCTAAGATAAGTGTGTATGACATCTACGCCCGTACAGAGCCTCGAAAGGTGAAATCTCAATGCTGGCCTGATAACTGTTGTTGTAAGCAAACTCTACCAAGTGTAGGTGATCCTCCCAGGAACCTCCAAAATCTAAGATACACGTCCGCAACATGTCCTCGAGCGTCTGAATAGTCCTCTCTGACTGTCCGTCCGTCTAGGGGTGGTAGTACTAAACTTGAGCTGAGTGCCCAAACTAGTCTGTAAACTCCTCCAGAAATGGAAAGTAAAGCGACTATCCCGATCTGAGACAATGCTGACCGGAACCCCATGAATCCTGACTATCTGTCGCATGTACATCTCTGCGAGCCTCTCTGTAGACGTACCCACCTTGAATGACAAGAAGTGAGCCAATTTGGTCAACCTGTCAACGATGACCCAAATCGCATCTTTTCCTCCTGGTGTACACGACAATCCAAATACAAAATCTATCATAATATGCTCCCACTTCCACTCTAGAATGAGTAATAGCTACAATAATCCTTCTGGCCTCTGCCTCTCTGCCTTGACCTACTGACAGACCAAGCATCTAGCTATGAAGCGAGCTACCTCCCGCTTCATCCTATACCACCAAACGTGCTTTCTCAGATCCCTGTACATCTTGTTGGCACCAGGATGTATAGAGTACTAAGATCTGTGAGCCTCCTGTATGACCTGCTCCCTGACCTCTCCACTAGGCACACACAGCCTGGAATCGTGCCTCAAAGCGCCATCCTCTGCAAGAGAAAACTCGCCATCCACTAGCCCTGCTCGAACCTGCTCTCGGATACACCGTAGAGCAACATCCTCGAACTGTGTCATCTTGATCCTCTCTATCAAGTTCGACTGAATCTGAAGGCCCTATATCTACATCTGTACTCCAGGCACAATCACCTCAATCCCCAGGCTCTCTAAGTCAACAAGCAAGTGACGATCCATAATCAACCACATGGCTGTCGGATACCTACTCAAGGCATCGGCAACCACGTTGGCCTTCCCTGTGTGATACTATAGTGAGATATCGAAGTCCTTTATCAGCTCTAGCCACCTGCGCTGCCTCATATTGAGCTCTTTCTGTGTAAACACATACTTCAAGCTCTTATGATCTGTGAAGATCTTCACCCTCTCTCCATACAAGTAGTGCTTCCACAACTTCAGAGCAAAAATCACTGCTGCCAACTCCAGGTCATGGGTAGGGTAGTTCTTCTCATGGGAACATAACTGCCTGGAAGCATAGGCAATCACCCTCCCATGCTACTGCAAGACACAACCCAACCCCTTTCCTGAAGCGTCACTATAGATAATGAATCCTCTTGAATCTGAAGGCAATGTCAGAATCGGAGCTATCGTAAGCCGCTTCTTCAACTCATCAAAAGCTGCTTGACACTCCTCTGACCAAACAAACTCAGCATCCTTCCGGGTCAGCCTAGTCAACGGCTCTGCAATCCGGGAGAAATCCTCCACGAACCTCCTGTAATATCCTGCCAGCCCCAAGAAGCTCCTGATCTATGCTACTGAACTCGGCGCCGACCAAGCCTCAACTGCTGTGATCTTTTTCGGGTCCACTGAGATCCCATCTCCAGTCACCACATGACCCAAGAAGTCAACTCTGTCCAGAAAGAACTCGTACTTCGAGAGCTTGCCATACAGCCTCTCCCTCCTGAGTGTCTCCAGAACCACTCTTAAGTGCTCCTCGTGCTCCTCCTCGGTCTTCGAATACACCAGGATATCATCAATGAACACCACCACGAACTTGTCCAAGTACTGGTGGAACACCTTGTTCATCAAGTTCATAAATACTGTCGGTGCATTGATCAGCCAAAACGACATAACCAAGAACTCGAACTGTCCATACCGCATCCTGAAAGCGGTCTTCGGAATATCCTCCCTCTTCACCTTCACCTTGTGATAACCTGACCTTAAATCAATCTTGGAGAAAAACCCGAGCTCCGCTCAACTGATCAAAGAGATCATCGATCCGCGGCAGTGGGTATCTGTTCTTGATCGTCAGGTTGTTGAGTGCCCTATAGTCGATACACATCCGTACCGATCTATCCTTCTTGGGTACAAAGAGTACCGGTGCACCCCAAGGTGAAGAACTCGATCGGATGAAGCCCTTGTCCTGCAGCTCATCCACCTGCTTCTTCAGTTCCACCAATTCACTGTTGTTCACTCGATAGACATGCTGAGAAATCGATTCCGCACCGGGAACCAAGTCTATCGAGAACTCAACATCCCTGTCTGGTGGAAGTCTGGGCAACTCCTCCGAAAAGACGTCTATGAACTCTGTAATCAAAGAATATGGAGCCACCTGCTCCTCAACTGAAGCTCCACAGAAGACTCCGCTGTCCTGCTGCACCTGCCACCGGGTGTACTCGAACTCTGGCTCTCCTGGTGCCCCAAACAGAACTCTACCCCCTCGGCAATCAATGTTGGCGTGATAATTGCTCAGCTAATCTATACCGAATACGATATCGTAGTTCGGTAGTGGCATGACGAGAAGACTCACCTCCAACTCTCGGCCTTCCAAAATAACGCTCTGTCCTCTGCAAAGATCACTCATGAGGATAACACCACCCCCGGTCATGATCTTGCAGGTCCTAGGCAATGGTTCATATACAAGGCTGTGTCTAATAGCATATGATACCAACACAAAACTGTGGGAAGCCCCAAAATCAAATAGAGTGAAATCTGGAATGGAGTCGAGAAGAACCGAACCTACAATCAACTCTCCAATGGCCTTTATATCCTCGGCCGCCATGGTGAAAGCTCGCCCCTGCTGACCTCCCCGAGCCTGCTGCTTATGCTGAAGGAACCTCTGCTGCTGAGTCCGCAGTGGTCCCTTCAGCTGGCCTGCTGGAGCCTTGGCTCCTCCACCTCCTCCTGGTACTGGACGCATCGATGCTACTGGACAGTCTCTCATCTGATGGTCTGATGATCCATACATCAGGTATCTCCCAAGCCTCTTCCTGCAGTCTTTCCACCTGTCCTTGGGCTTCTTGCAGAAGGTATAATTGATGGCCTACTGCTGCCACCTCGACTGCTGATGCTGCACTTGCTGGAAAGGTGCCCAGCCTTGCTGCTAAAACTGCTGCTGATACACTGGCCTCTGCGGCTGTTGGTGCTGAAAATGAGGCCTCTTGGCCTGGCCCCTGCTGCTGCTACCTCCCTAGAAGTCCCGATCTCTCTTCAGCTTCAATCCCAGGTCATCCTCCGCTACCATAGCTCCAGAAAAGATCTCTACGAAGGTAGCGTTCCGGTCACTCTTAGTCAGTGACCGAACCTCCCTAATTAACCCTCGGCGGAACTTCATCGTCTTCATCTTCTCAGTCAAATCATCAATCACTACCAAAATTTATCGATTTAGCGACGGCCACATCCGTCGCTAAGACGACGGTAATTACTATTAGCGATCGATTGCCGACGGATATTGGCCAAAAAATTTGTCGACAATCAGCTCGTCGCTAATAACCTTCCGTCGCTAAGTTGTCGTCACATGACGGAATAGCGACGGATAATCGACGTCACAATACGAAGCACTAGCGACGCATTTTCGACTGACTGTCGTCCACTTCAGCTTTTAAGTACTGAACTGTGTAGACAATACCGACGTAAATATCCGTCGGTAAACCGTCGCAAAAGCGTATCAGATCGTATCATTCTGTCGCTAATCCGTCGATGCCGTCGATATCAAGTGACGGATTAGCGACGGTTTTCTGACGGAAATACCGTCGACCAGCTCCTGGAAATTCATGTCATTTTCAGCAACTTGGCGACGGATAAGTCGTCGCTTTGCCGTCGAAATATATCGACCGAATAGCGACGGATTAACCGTCGACCTTGTTCTGGAAATTCTTGTTATTTCCAGAACACGGGCGACGGATAGGTGGTCGTTATTCCGTCGAACAATATATCATGCCGACGGATAGTCCGTCGACCATCCGTCGCCAACTGGGAAAATTTTTCAAATATCCAGTTAGCGACGGCATAACCGTCGAAAAGTAGTCAAAAACTGGTGATATCCGCCGCAAAACGGTCACAAGTCCGTCGCTAACTGAGAATATTTTGAAAAAAAATTACAGCTTTTTAGCTGTTCGTAAAAATTTGCATAAACCAAACCAATATATAATGCACACCAATTATCCAATAATCACATAGACAAAATATATTATGCACACCAATTATCCAAGAATCACATAGACCAAATATGCACATACGAATTTAATGCACACCAATTATCCAAGAATTATATAGACTAAACCAAATTAATATAAAATAGACATCAATTATCCGGAAGAGTAACCTAATATCCATCGTTATAATCCGATCATTGCACAAATATTCCAAATTTTTCACAAATATTCCAAAGCACATAGAAAAGAGTTGGCCAGTTACAGTAACCTAATATCCAATCCTGACGACCGATCATAGCACAAATATTCCAAATTTTTCACAAATATTCCAAAGCACATAGGAAAGAGTTGGCCAGTTACAGTAACCTAATATCCAATCCTGACGACCGATCATAGCACAAATATTCCAAAATTTTCACAAATATTCCAAAACACATAGGAAAATCGACTTTGGCCTCAACAAAGACCACAAGTCAGACGATGAATCCTCACAGCCAGGGATGATAGTTGCGTTGAGGCATGTACCATTCTATCAGCCACTTTGCATACGAAGGCTCAATCTGGTTGAAGTCTTCTGTAGGGATAGGAGGGTCGGTCCCGATGCTACTACTCTCTGACGGTGGCTCCTCCTTAGCTTCAAGCTTGGGAGCAATCTCTTCCCTGATGGTCATCGGTTCTTCCTTGACCTCGACCTTTGGTAACACCTTCTCCTTAACAGTCACCGGCTCTTGTTTGACGACGAAGACTTCCTCCGTGTCGACCTCCAAGGGTTTCTTGCCTCGACCCCTTCCTCGACTAGCAGCACCACCTCGACGAGTCCTAGGAGCCATCTTTCTGACAACATAAATTTTCATATAGGGTAAAGAAATTTACTCAAGTTATAAAAGTTTTGACGTTGGTTTTTTGCGTTCATCATCATTAGAGGGAGCAGCACTGGAAAGTTGTGACGTTGGTAGCATGAGAGAGTAAAAATCTGTATCACAAGACTAACAGAATTACTATGTAATCATGTACTCACCAATAATCAGATGTAACTGGAGTCGTTGGGCCTATCGTGCAGTAATTTGTGGATCTGCTGGCATAGGCCAGATGTACTTAGTATCTAGTGTATCAGATTAGTATCGGTCTATCGGTTTGGTATATGACGTATCATATTGGTATTGGCCTTAACAAATTAGTATCGTCCTATATCCGATATGTACATGTATCGGCCAAATAGCTAGGACTCATATTGGTCTTATCAATTTGGTATCGGTCATATCCGATAGGTATCGGCCGTGTTGGATTAGTATAGACTATTTCGGATTAGTATCGTGGAAGGTTTAGTAACAACTGTACTTGGATTTCTCTCTTCTCGAGCTAGAATACCATTGTAAGAGAATCACCAGATCGAGATTGGCCAGTTACAGTATCATACATACTTCCTTTTCCATCAGGAAAAGCGAGATTAAAAAGGAAGTATGTATGTTCTGTAACTGGCCATCTACGCTCTCGTGACTCTCTTGCAATGGTAATCTAGCTCTAGAAGAGAGAAATCCAAGTACAGTTGTTACTAAACCTTCCACGATACTAATCCGAAATAGTCTATACTAATCCAACACGGCCGATACCTATCGGATATGACCGATACCAAATCGATAAGGCCAATATAACTTAATGGCTATACGGCCGATACATATCGGATAGGACGATACCAATTCGCTAAGACCAATACCAACCGATACGGTCCATACCAAAATGATAGATCGATACTAATCCGACACGGTCAATACTTATAAGTACCTACGATCCAGGAGGTTGATCGCTAGTACATCCATGTACGAACAACGAAGTAACGATCCATTTCAATTTGGATGTGAAAATCTGTATCGTAAGACAAACTAAACATAATCAGTTCTATTTCACATGCTTAATTGCCCGACGCCCCAGCCCCAAGCCCACCGCCCAGCCCCCGACGCCTCCGCCCCAAGCCCATCGCCCAGCCCCCGACCCAAGCCAGCCGCCAAGCCCCGGACGGCCCAGCCCCAAGCGCGCCGCCCAGCCCCTATACGACACCCGCGAGAGAGAGAGAGAGAGAGAGAGAGAGAGAGAGATCAAGAGAGAGAGAGAGATCGAGAGAGAGAGAGAGGGGGTTACCTTCGGGAGAGAGAGAGGAGAGGACGCCGACGCCGACGACGACACCGATGCCGATCACCGAAGCCAACACCGGCGAGAGAGAGAGAGAGAGAGAGAGAGAGAGAGAGAGAGAGAGGAGAGAGTGAATTTGGGGGGAATGCGAAAAGTTCCCCCTGTCGTTCTATTTAAAGTCTGGAACGTTCATATAGCGACGGACGAGCGACTGGTAATAAGCTGTCGCCCATCAGTCGCCTTTTTTGGTAAGTGCCGACTGAAGTTCCGTCGCTAAGTCGTCGCCAAAAAGTCCCGCCAATTTCCTACACAATTTCCGCCAAATAATCGACTGTGTAGCGACGAAGGTAAATCCGTCGCTATAACACCAACAGTCTAGCGACGGATGTGCGACCTTTCCTTCCCCTAAAATTAAAATAAAAATGGCAAACGCTTGTAGTCGAAAATCAGTCGCTGAGCGGCCACGAAACCGTCGCTAATACCGACGGAAAAATTTTGTCGCTAAAAAGCCATCGCTAAATGAGTGTATTTTGGTAGTGAATAAACTGGGCCAATCGACAAAACTCTTCGGCGTACTCAGCAACTGTCTGGTTTCCCTGAACCAGACTCTCAAACCGTGCCTCAATGCCTCCAAGTTCCATATCTGGGAAGAACTGTTCCTTGAACAGCTCCTTGAACTGCTCCCAAGTCTGACCCTCAACTCCTACTCTGGGATCTGTCAGGTACCAGGTACGGGCTAAGTCCTGCATCTGACTGCCAGCTGCCTCGATATGGAGTCGGGCTGGTATCTCCGCCAGCCTGAATATCTTCTCGATATGCTCAATCCAATCATCCGTATAGTGAATGCCTTCGGTGCCCAGAAACTCTCTAGGATGCTGTTTGCCATTAAATCTTTTTATTGTAATTTCAATTACAAACAGAATAGTATTACAATGTAGGACTTAGATGTAGTCCTAGGAGAACACTTTTATTTATCTGGGTCCCTGTATCGATGGAGCGAGTGGTAATGCATTGACTCCATTGACGATCTGACGATGGTTCTCGGTTCTCTGAAGGTCTGAGTTGCTCTGGGTGCTGGAGTTTGCAGATGGGAAGAAGATGTTGAGTGTCTCTTCCAATCTTGGTGGATAATAACTCTGATGTCTTTTTCTGCCTGTGTACGTATGTATATTACGTGGTCCGTAAGAAGGAAATGATCCCTCTATTTATAGTTTGCAGGCTGGCTGCTCATGCGCGCATATGTAGGATGCACCTATACGTGGGGATGCCACGTGGTTGAAGCTGCAGGAGGTACATAGATGATGCACCATCATTTATGGGTTGAATCCTTTATGCTGCATTTTTGAGCTGACATGTAGCAGGAAAGAGGATCTTTCAGTTGTTGAGATCTTGGGTAGTTAGTACCCCTTCATAGGCTGAATTGAGTCAAAGGACACCTGGCGCATGCCCGTTGCTCAAAGATCTCGGATTTGGTGGAGAGTGATTTGATAGGATGCGCCTGGGATTGGGCGTATGAGAAGACTTTGGCTCATAACCTTCAGAAGTCATGAATCGGTCTGGGCGTACGACTTTTAAGGCGCATGCGGGTCTTCAGGCGCATGGCCGCTGAGGCGCATACGAGTGGTTGGTCGGCCACGGGGTCGTAACCGTCGGAGGAAAGTAATAATGATGCTGATGTCAGCGACGTTTCGTCTTCTGAAAAAGCTGTTAACTATCTAGTCCTCGGGGGACGTGCTGCCATCTCTGTCACTTGAGCAGTAATTGCTTGATGGGTGACGAGCCAAAATGGACGTATGGGTCCATGTTGATTAAGACGCATGGATCTGTGCTCTGTTGGGTGCATCCATACGGGGCGCTTTGGAAATGACGGGCGCGTCTGTACGATACGCGGTGTAAAACCCCTATTCTTAATTATTTTTTTATTATTTTATTAGGCTTAAAAATAAATTTATACAATTTATGGTTTTATTTATTTATTTTTTTGATGACCCGATTTAGCCAATTCAGCCCGAACAGGGCCCAAACAAATTTTAAGCCCATGTGAGCATGTGGGACAACTAAGGTGGCCATATAGAAATATTTTGTGTATATACAAATATTTTTAAATTATTTTTAGAACTTGTTGAATATTTATTGACTTCGGGTACAAAAATCTACATTTTATTAATAAAATAATATTTTATAAAATTTTAAAATTTCTGGACCCGGATGAGGGTGTACGGTATGAGTTCACCCGTTGGGACAATTTTTTTTATTTTATTATTACTAAAGTTATTTTGTGAAAATTAAATAGGCATTTTATTATTGTTGATATTATTTGATATTATGTGATATTATTATCGTTGCCTTTTATGGCAATTTAAATTTGTGTATATATGTAAAAATATATTTTAGATGCATTATATATATAGTTAGATAATATTAAACTTTTATTTCAAATTGGTGGAGATTTAATAAACATGTTTTCCTATTTAAATATTATTATTATGTTGAGTTGATTTATTAAGGATTGAATTTATATATATGTAGATAAGTTCAAATATAATAAATAATTGGATAGTTGACTTTAAATGGTATTTGGATTTTAAATCGATTTTTGGTGCATATATGGATATATACATACATACATATATATATATATATATATATATATATATATATATATATATATATATATATATATATATATATATATATATAAAAGATGATTGATTATATAAAAAAAAATATTAAGTGGTGTGGTCGGCCCCACCACCTGGCCGACCACCCACACAAAGAATAAGCAGCCGCAGTACTAAGTGCGCCCCCCCTTAAAGGAATAAGCAGCAGTAGCTGCAACTTGATAAGGGGGCCGACCCCTTATACAACTTAGGATTTATTTAGGGTCGACCCCCCCTCCTAACTCTTATATATATATATATATATATGTGTGTGTGTGTGTGTGTGTGTGTGTGTGTGTGTGTGTGACTAAAAAGAAAACGTAAACCCTAACCCAATCTTCTCCTTCCTCCTACCCTCTCTCCGGCGTGCTGTCCGCGAACACAGCAGCACCCCGCGAGAACGGCAACGGAGACAACAATGACAACAACATCGACAGAAATTAAAATCAAGGTATCTAACTTTACCGTGCAATTTCTCTCTCAGTTCTTGTTCGTTTTTGATTCCGTAAATTCGGGTAGAAAGCGCACATGACCCTCTTCGAGATCCCCCAGGTGGATTTCGACATGGCCATCTAACTTGCTCGAAAAATTGAGGCGAAGTTGGAGAAAAACTACTTTTTCTGGAATATTAAAAACTATTTTGAAACACCAACTTGTCGGCCAATTTTCGTTCGGTACAATATGATTTTGTAGAAACTAATTGAAGGCAGTCAAAGACAACATAACTGAGATTGTAACGCACCTTCTGGATTCACTTTTCATCTAGTGTGTAAAAAGTTACACGTTGTTAAAGTTTCACGAAAAATTGTAAATTCTGTTTTCAAAAAGTAAAAAAACACCCGATACGGCGTGCGCCCGACAAACCGGGCGACATGGTCGCGCACTATACGCATCGAAAGGCGCGTATGGATGTTGTCGACGTGTGAAAACTGACGGAACCCGATTTTGTTGCATGTGCGCGACGAAATCAATGCGTATCCGTCGAGATACCCCCGTATCGACCCTTTGTAAATTAAGTCGCAACTTTGTGCACGCTCATCATATCGTGATGAAACTTGCGCCATTGGACTGGAAATATTTTTCTGGTCTTGTAAGCCAAGTTTGGTCTGATTCTTAGACCGTTGATCGGGACGCTATTTTGGCGGGCCTACATTCCCACTCAACGGACGATTTTGTGCACGGCCCACCGGAATCCAAAATTGGACATACCGTTGGGTTCACCTCATCAAAAAAAATCTGTAGACATATAGTTTGACGACTTTAGAGACCGTAGATATTGGCACGCAATTCGGTGCAAAGCAGGTCCAACGGTGGACATCGTTTTGACCTAAAATTACGATTTTGCCCCTGTTCCAGAATTTAACTTTTGGACAGGCATTTCCTAGGCCTATCTTCTATTCCAAACTTGTTTGTAATGTTTGTTTCAGCATCCGGAGCTTCTTGTGGATTTTGACTTTCGTGTTGACGATTCTGATTGTTGGATTTTGCTGCTTCTCGTATCACCCTCAGGCAAGATACCTTGCCATTATACTGTTTATATTTAGTTTGCATTTTATTACATGTTACTGTTCATTTATTTCTAGTTCTTACCATTCTTGATTACTGTCTGCTCAGTGATATTAGATATACTTTGTTATTATCCTTTGACTGCATATGGACTTAGAGTTAAGAGACTACCGTCTGTAGTGTATCGCATATACCTTGACACAGTTATACCACGAGGATGTGTGAGATGAGTAGCATGTAGAGGTTCTTGTGTGTGGGCTGATCCCCCATGCGCATGCGATAGGGCTAATTGCTAATAGTGGCATGTTAGGAGACTTAGCAGTTAGTAGAGGTTTATGAGACATGGATGTGACTCTGTTAGGCATTGGATGGGAGGAACAGTTCCTTAACGTATGGGCCAAATATGCACTTCCCTATTGCCGGTTATCTCCGCGGGAGATACGGTCCTGGATCCTGATACTGATTTACTGCTGGCCTCTGACATTCGATGAATGTTATGCTTTGAGGTCCCTGGTATCCTGATGGGCCATACCTAAGATTACTACTACTGAGCCTGAGTGCCCATGCGTTGGAGGTCTGTTCTTAACTGAATAAACACTGTAGTACGGTTAGATTACCTTATTGTCGTCTTGTCACTTATTTCGGTTTGTGACATATTATATATTCAGTTTATTATGGCATATTCTTTGTGTATCTTGTTACGTCCCTCTGAGGACCTGGTTATCTCTCCAGGTGTGTGCTTCTGTGAATTTGCAGGTGTTCTAGCCAAGGCTGTGATCTTCTCCATTCTTTCGAAGACGATTGCGCTTGGTTCGTCTCATTATTTTATCGATCACTTCTTGTACATTTTATTTGAGATAGTTGGTAATGGACTTTGTCTCCGCCCAACGATTGTATACATGAGAAATTTAAAGTTGCTGTTATATTATTTATTTATCTAGTGGATGAGATTTAGTTATTATGGTTCTACTGCATTTTACAGCTTATGTATACATACGAGTTTCCATATATTGGAGTATACTTCGTATGTATACAGCTGGCATGGATACGTACCTAGTCCTAAGTATTTTGGGACGGGGGTGTTACATGTTTTTGTGGTGGCCCATGCACACTACAACAGATATGGGATACGATAGCGTGCGCGGAACGCTGTAGAATGCGTATTATAGCGTATTCCGTCCGCTGTAAATGCCCCCGCTATAATTGCCCCATGTACAGGAACGCTATAAAGTTATAGCGTTCATGAACGCTATTGATGGTCTATAGCATTCAATGACGCTATAGTGAGTTTATAGCATTTAGGAACGCTATAGGCCATTTATTGCATTTTGGAACGCTATACAAATGTTATAGCATTTATGAACGCTATATTATTGTAATAGCATAGATGAACGCTATGGATTTATTATAGCATACATGAACGCTATAGTCTGATTATAGCAGTGCCGAACGCTATAGAGTTTACATAGCATTTACGAGCGCTATAGTTTCTTAACAACGTTATATTCATTTTCATAGCGTTTCTTTCGCGCTATTATATGTGCTGTAATAGCATGTCAGAATGCTATTGCAGAATGCATTAGTGTAATTTATATATTTGCAGAATGCAGAATGCAGCACAATAGTATTGCAGCACATTAGTATCAACACATCAGATATGGTATTGCAGCACATCAAAATATTGCAAATATACAAAATGCCACAGATATCTATTGCATATATACACGAAGTAGTACCAAACATATATCCAAAAATATATCCAAACATATGTCCAAAAATTGTTTTCATACATATATGCCATGTAGAACAACGAAGTGGTACCAAACATGTCCAAAATTTTAACATTAATAGCGTACGTAGTCAGCGTTTAATTGTTTCCATACATATACCCAAAATGTTGCGTATCCAAAATTTAGCTCGAATCCTTCGAGACTATCCACAACCAAAGCTCCTCAAAAAGCATTCTCTTACTTCACCCAACCTACACAAATATAAGACAGGTTCAGTCCATTAAATATCTTCAATCAAAAAATGAAGATGGAACAATATTGAAACTAGTTGATTAAACAGTGTATCACATCAAACAGAAAATAAAACAAAAAATATAAAATATCCCTTTTCATTTGTTCAAAATATATTTCTCTATATACTTTCACCACAAGTTGGAAAGTAATCAGAATAATTAAAGAGTATACAATTATTTTAACATGGGAATTTCCAAATAAGGTACCAAAAATTGATATGAGAACACCTACTAATTGAATTACCTTATAATTCCTTATTTACATTCATTACTTGTCTTGCAATTGACATAGCTTCTAAATATCAACTTATTTACTCGGGGATTGTTTTGTCACCTGTACCTCTGTAAAGGTAGCACTTTGTTTTCCAGTCAAACTACTGTTTGAGAATGCTTATCTTGAACAACTAATTTTGATTTAGTTGCTCCGGCACCGCCTCCTCTAATCCCACCCCGTTTTTCAGATTGTCGTACAACATACAATAGAAATAACTAAACAAGACAATTTAGTTCATAACAATGGTAACAAGCTTTGATATCTTTATAAAATGTTGTAGACATATATATAGAACTTCAAGGAAATAAAAAAATTATACCTGAAGCTTCCTTAGTAGAGTAGAGAGATTCTCGATTTGTTTATTAAACCTAAGACAATAAAGAAAAACATTAAGCTTCAACCAACTTAGTATAATTAGATATCTAGATCAATTAATTCTAATTTTATGATAGTAACCTGAAGAAAGAAGGCACGGTGACAAATTCATTTAAAAAAAGTTAACAAGAAGATGCCACATTCTATATTAAAAGGACATTACTGTTCATATTGTCTGCATCTGGAAGTTGTCGAAGGCGCTGCAGTAACAAAGGAATTCCAGTTTCAAAGCAAGGCAGGACATCATCACTCTTACGGCATCTCGTTCATACGTTGCCACTGCCTTCACAGACATTCTATGGTCAATTATGCACTTCAACACCTCTCTGGTTACCTGCACACTGACTTCTTCATCTCGGTATTGGTTTTTCAATGGGATCTATGAGCTATTGGCATCCAAGTAATGCAAGATTTGTTAAGGGGTCATCAATGAAATGAAAAAGAATACTATGTAGAGAATTTAACATATCTATAAACTTCTAATGAGAAGAAAAATATGAATGACCAATGTAGTAAAATGATTAAACTCTTAAACATAATCCACAAGGTCTTGCAGTTTTCAACTGTATGTATAACACCCAAAATATATTTATATAGTTTCGCATAACCATAGGTTCTTTTGTCAAGCATACCTTACTAAAGTTAGTTTTATGGATCATGTATTCAATGTATGTCTAAGATCCAAAAAGATACATAACCAAGCCAAACATACCCAAAAGTATTATGCCTAATTCAAGGTAAAATCAAGCCCTAGAAAGCAATTAACTTAAATTAGGTTACATCTGAGTCCAGATGCAGAAAATGTTGCTCTACTGTAGACATCAAATCTTCCTATGTGATTCCACTCTCTTCCATACATAAGAAAGGATATTTGCATTATGCTTGCTCCAGCACCAAGTATAATGCAAAAATGTTTGGACTTCCTGAGATTAATTTTGACTACTTTGTTTTTAGGTATCCATCTTATGTGTCACATCCCCATTCCTAATAATGACCAGAGTGCCATAGCACACTGAGGTGATGATCATTGTTTTCCATAAGAAGCACACTGAGATTGCCGCTCATCTTGTTCAATAATTACTCTTACCACTCTCCCTTAGGTTCTCATTTCCATTCAGCTTGCCTATTTCTGCACCAAGACGCACACAAAAAACTAGGGTTTTATATTGGCTAAGATCGGTCATGTATGTATAGTGGTGTTATGTGGATGATGGAATTGTGGACTGGCAACGATAATTTATTAAGTTTATGTACATAAATAAAACCCTGCAAATAAATAAAGAGCAACATGCATTATATACCTTCTTCAAGTCCTCCAGTTTGCTCGTGTATATCGATTCAGTTTTTCATCATAAAGCCATTTTTCAGTTTCTTGTAGGTTCACAGTTATGTCCTTTTCAGATTCAGATGCAAAGCTTCGGTACCTCTCAAAAAGCTAAAACCACATATCATTTCAGCCATCATATCAGAAATAAAACTTTTTAACAAAGAAGTCAAATGTACTTGGCTTTACCTTGTTGCGAACTTCATAGACATAAGCTTCCAGTGCATTCTTTTTGTCCTTCAAAGGCTGTCATACAACAACAGTACTTTCCATCCCCGTCAACCTATATTGATATAAACCAAAAAGCATGTAGTTCCCAAACTCTATTTGTATGTCCCTGAGTCAGTACCCATATCAGGATTCCTGGTACATAGATGTCAAATGAGATTATTTTTTTAAAAAAATCTAGATTAAACTAACGGATTAGTTTCAAATTTCAATACATTTGTTGTTCGTTTTATCATTATTGTTCAATACAGTGTGCAATCTCATCACTTATCATTATTTTGTTCGCTTTCCTCGTTAACAGACGCTCTTTGTAAAGGTTTAACTATATCAATCAATAATTGAATATATGGAGTAGTGCAGCTAGTGCTAATTAAAAATCTACAAGCAAGTTATCGGAAATTTATCCCTAGAGGAGAATGATATAAATTTATAGACAGATATTTAACTACTTACCCAACTTTCAAAAGGCTATCCCATCCAGGTAAGGGTTCCCTATTGTTCGAGCACAGAGAGAAAACAGTTGTTGCCAACTGCAAAAAAAATATTAAAAGAAAGCCCTGAACAGTATCAGAACTGGAAGCAGATATCAGAGCATTGGGCTAATAATTATAATAAAAGTTATTTTTAATTCGGAAACTAGTCACTATTCATTAAGTACTACATTCATAAGGAAAATAATTAGAGACAATATACATTTATGTAAACTGGTATTACATTCATGAACAAAATAGTAACAGAAAAATGAGCAACATCCATCTCGTAGATCAGAAGATAGGTCATAGAGCAAATGAGTAATTAGAACAAGTAAACTAAACTTCAATGGAGGAATGGTGCTCATGAAGAAAATCTGAAAATGCAATCTTGAGACTAAAGAAAGCAGATAACTAGATATCAGATTCAAAACCACCAAAACAATATCATTGTAAATGGAGTGGCAGGTGTAAATGAACAACCACCGAACTTCATTCAGCAGTCCAAGAGTTACACATGGAAGACATATGTGGCATGAATTAGCATTACTGCACTTTTTGCCTAACAAAATGTAATCTATTCTACTATATAATAGGAAAACTTGATGGTGAAACTTTTGAATTCCGAAAATATCCTTACATGTCTATACTACTTAAAAATGGTTCATTAATTTTAATAAGGACAACTTAGTAATTACGAAGACTATCCTTTGGTCTTCCTAAAAAGTCTTCCTAAGTTGATTAAAAGAATGTTAAAATACGTGTAAGGCACGTGAATATATGCTAGTTACTATAATCCAAAAAAAACCGAAACCTATACACTCAAGTAGCATGTAGACGCTTAGATAGTCAGTACTATCCAGAAATAACAACTAGTTCGTAAGAGTATTTGTTGTATCTTGCATTGAAATACTGATTGTGACACAACATATATCTGTTAAATTGTAAAGCCACCTTTTCAAAAGTTATTTCTCCCAGTCCACTTCGGTAGCGTTCATGCACCATAGCCACTAACAAAATTTTGCCCAGCCTTGAACACGTTCTCATTATCTGTAGCGAGGAAACAAACTAAGATTTCTCTGGATATGAGGCAATAGAAAGAATGATCAAGATTTTGAAGTAGTCATACTAGTCCAACTTCAGTTCCCACAGTCCGCTGTGGAACCTGGAACTGCACTCTCTTACTCTGAAAAAGAGATTCAACAACTCACTTGTATATGTGGAGACTGAAACACTTCTGTATTGCAGCTTCAATGTCGGTCATACCAACAAGACATTTTCCTGAGAAGCAAGCACAAAAGTAGGACATCCACTTAGCTATATACCCCCAGACTACTAATAAAACTTTGTAGCATAGCAGATTAGCTTCCTAGATACAGAAATCTTTAGGTACTATCATATATCACTCTGCAAAAGAATACTTTAAAATAGCAGCATAACTCAATAGACAAATTGCTCAAAGCAACTGCTAACAATTTCATTAAAGATAAGGTATTAACTATCATGTGAAATCATTAATCTTGATCAAGTTACAAAATGAACTCCTAGCTAACATAGGTTAACAGCTATCCTAGATGATTTGTAGGAATTGACTCCACAAATGACCTACATATACCTGTAGAGGAACTAGATGAGCTTAACGACTTGGAGGACTGTGGTAATTGCTTAAGTCGATAATCTGCAATCTCTGCAGCACGCCGACATATTTCCAGGGCACGTCTAGCATCACCAGACATAGCCGCAACCTGCTCGCTACATTGAATGGTAGGTTAGGGTTGAGAAGACAACAGACTTGCTTGGCCTTGTAGCAAAGGCGGCATGCCTTATCGAGTCGGTACGGATGGGTGACCCGCACGATCAACGGGTGCTGCCGGTATTCCTAGTAGCAGGCACACTGGAGGAACTGCATCAAATTAAGGTCCTTGGTATTTATCAAATTAAACATGCATTTCATCAAACATGTCGTGGCCATGGGGGATACTCACGATACCAGCTTAGGTTCCATCGGGATGGCGATGCTGAGATCGGTAGGAATGAGGGCGTTCCTCTAGCCGGGAATTTGTTCTCTACAACACTGAAAACATATAAAGAAACATAGTGAGAGTTGATGCCATTGAGGATGACTCTCTTCCTCCTGCTGTGACTCTAACATTAGCAAATGTCATATCCTTTAGAGCATTAACCAAAGTTTCTTTATGTCTAAACCTACTCCTTAGTTCTAGTTAACTAAAATCCTATCGCTGCTAACCAGAGCGTATATTCCTCTTTGCACATGTTCAAACAATCTCAGCCTATTCATCCTATTGCAACCTTGAGCTTCTAACAAATGCACATATCTCTTATCCTATCTTTTAGTTAGGTAATAGAAAAAAGATGATGCCAATAAAGCGACAAAAGCTGACAGTCTTTTCTGTGATATATGCTATAATGAATTATGATGCAAACCATCACAGAGAATGGTGTATGTACAATGGCATGTAACTAATTTTTTTTGTGTTAAACATTTTTACAATAACCCATGTAACCATGTAAATCCACTGATCTAAAAAGAAAATAAAAAGTTTGGTACTTTCATATATCTCATATATCTCTCATGAATGACAATCTAAGTTTTCAAATTTTATCTATAGAGAAAGAGCTAAAAAGTGACAACAAATGGTAAACTCTTGCCTGATATGCGATAGAAATGAATTTCTACCCTAACCATGAATGAAGAATGGTATTTTCACAATGTCATCTATGGAGAAATTAAAGTAGATAAACACCAAGCACGTCTCGTTGTCTTGGTTGCACTTATGCATCATGTGGCTTAGCAGCAATAGGAAGAGAACCATGAATGGTTAACAACCAATACAGTTAAAATATGAATATATATAGGCCATCTTCTTTTTGAAGCAAGGGTTAGGTGAGGAATTACCACAAACACATACCGTGCCACTCGCTCATGCTCACGTCCACGAGCACGACCGCGTCCGTGCACCTCAGACTTCTTCAAACCAAATTCCCTTGCTACTAAATCAAATGGGGCACAAGAAAGAGGCTTCGACCATCGTGCCTTCCTTTACAACAATCATAAGGAGGTGCCTCCCTGCGTCGGAAGTGGCGATAGACCGTCATACCTTCTTGTTAAATCAAATAGAGAACAAGAATAAGGCTAGAGCGGTGGTGACAGTTGGAACTGGTGGCATCCTCGTTGCCTCCAGAGGCGCCACGGTCGGTGCCGTCGTGGGTGTCGATGAAAGCGAGGGGCTTATCTAGGGTTTCGGTAGGAGTAAGGGTGGGAGTTGATCTAGGGTTTCAGAGGGTGAGGAACGGGATGGGGTTTCTAGGTGAGGGTTTAGGGATGTGGAGGATGAGTTATAATTTGAGGAGAGAGAATATGCCAATAGAATGAGAAGAGATGATTTGGGAGGGAGGCAGGAGAACCAGTGAAATAGAGGAGGGAACTATTGGAGGGAAATGAAATTTTGTTCAGAGCTTTTTTTTTGGTCATTTTGTTTTGTAGTGATTTGGTATTTCCGTCGAGATTATTTGGGACGGTCTTATAATTTATTTGAGACATAAAATTTTAATAGTTCCAAATAAGAGATCTATTTTTCAATCTGTCCCAAACAATACTTTTTTGTTACCAAAAAAATAGTCGTCCCTAAAACTAAATTTTTAGGATGTTTCAGACTAGCGTTCCAAATAGTGTCGTCCCAAAAGTCTACTTTTTTGTAGTGATATATGGACGTGATTCAAGCTGGATCCATTCTAGACGCCGGCAATGGAGGGATCCATTCCAGACGGCGACCGTGACGGCGGACGGAGCCACCAAAGTTGAGGGCACGACGATGCTTACCAGCCGAAATGAGCCATACAGGGGGCCCCAACGTTTATATGAGGAAGAATAGGAAAACCCTAAATCCTAAGATCCTAACAAACCCTAACCCTAAACCTAGTTATAACAACCTATTCGACCATTATCATCCGCAGCAATACAAGTAGATGAGGAGGAGGGAGGAGGAGGAGGAGGAGCAGTAGGAGGAGAATGAGAAGAAGGGGAGAGGGGAACCAAAAAACGAGACTTGTAGAGAGAGAGAGTGAGGAGTCTTTTATTAGGGCTCGGGAGAAATGAAAAAAGAGAGTGGGGAAGTGAAAAAAGAAAGCGGGATGATTTGAGATTTTTGGAACATTTTATGACCCTTTTATTTTCGTTAATTTGGTTTCAACCGAAACGAAATAGTCAAAACCGAATAAACCGAAATTTTAAAACTCCAAAACCGAAACCGAACCGAAATTAGCCAAAACCGAACCGAAACCGAACCCACCGAATAAACTATTCGATTATTTGGTTTATTCGATTGAACCGAATAGATAGAAATCATATTTTAATTATATTAAAGAAATTATAAGTTTGTACACATTTTTTTATATGTCAAAAATATATCCAAAGTAGGACTTCAAAATATATACATAGAATTGTTGCTTTCAAATGTATACATTTTTAGTTACTAAATATACATAGAATTGGGATATTTATAAATTACATAAATCTTATTCGGTTTTCGGTTTTAAACCGAAACCGAATCCCAAAACCGAAACCGAAACCGAATAAGAAATTTTAGTATTTTCGAAACCGAAACCGAACCGAATTTTTTTTCAAACCAAACCGATCGAATATCTTATTCGGTTAGGTTCGTTTCGGATTTCGGTCCAAAAACCGAATAATGCTCACCCCTAGACATACGGGCATAGCAACGTTCAAAAAAACTATACCTTTAACAGCGTTCATAACACGCTATATAAAGTTCTGTTAACAGCACTGCATAATGAACGCTATTGATAATGACATTCTAATTGCAGAGAGGCTTCAACGCTATAGATAAACTGCTATTGTATGAACGTTTAATAGCACTTCAATATGAACGCTATGGATGATTATATTATAATAGCGGGGAGGCTCGAATGCTATAGATAAACTGCTATTGTATTCTATTTTAATAGCTCTGCGGAAGGAACGCTATTGATGATGACATTCTATAGCAGGGAGGCTTGAACGCTATAGATAAACTGCTATTGTATGCCCTATTTGTTGTAGTGGCAGGTCAAGTTTGTCACTTCGGTTACGTAATTGTATCGATGTGAGCCTGCAACATAGGATTAGAATTTAGGAATCTCATCCATACAGCTTGACCTCTTCCATTGGCTTCAAATTACGAATTCTCGTTCGACTCCCTTGAATTGCATCTTGCTTGATTCCTTTCAACCGTCGATTCTTATTTTCATGCTTAGTATCAACTAGGAAGATGACTACCCTATTATATGCTCATAGGTCACACATATGGCTAGAATGGTTTATTGGCAATTGAATACATTCTAGACCTAATTGAGTTAAAAAGTTTTTTTTGTGTGATTTAATGATTAGTAATTTATAAAGTAGGGTATTACCAAGGAAAGTTTTTATCTTGAGATTTCTAAATAGTAAACACCATAGGATTGATACTGCAGGAAGGAGAGAAAAAAATATAAATAGCTAGAATCTTTATACCATTGATTGGCTTTTTGAGTTGATATTTATGATTTATTGGGTTATAGCTATACATCTTTGAACAAGTATAAAATTTATTTGCTGTTCGAGTTGTGATATTTATAAATTTTTGGGTGGTAGATATACATCTTTGAACAAATATAAATTTATTTGGTTTCGAGTTTTGATGTTATGATTTATTGGATTATGGTTATACACCTTTGAACGGTTATAAATTTGGTTTGAAAATGATCATAGATTTTAAATGTGGCAGTATAAATTATTTAAATTTGAGTTGTACAACTTGCGATTTTCGTGTTTAGTAAATTTGAATTTTAAGTGGAAGTAATGATGGTAAATTTTGGTTTAAAATATCTAAAAGTTATGAAAACAATTTTTAGAAATTTTATTTAAAATGGTGTCCTATGATTGAGGATTTCAAATCTATTTAGATTTTTGGAAAAAAAAATTTTGACTGATAAGATTAATTAAAAATTTAGTTTAATGTGAGATTGCTAATATTAAAATTTTTGGGAGAATTCCGAAGGATGTGATGGAAAGTTATTTTGATGGATTAAAGGAAGTTACCATTTAAAAGTTGTGATTTGTTGGAATAACTTAGCATGAATAGAAGTTAAAATTTATGAGAGCATTGAGCTTAATTTTTTGAGATTGCTTTTAATATGCTAAGAGTTTTATTATGAGTTATTTGAAAATCTTAGAGTGTTAAATTTTTGATTGATTATAAAATTTTTATGGATTCGTAAATTATGAACTCTTTGAGTTAAGTAGTTGAATTTAAAGTAAATTTTGGAAAATGTTAGTAGTAACGTGATAAAATTTTGCTTTGAGATTTATGAGAGTGATTTAAATTTTTATGATGAATTTGAACGGCTTGGAGTGAATACGAATTTTGGTGGTTTATTTTTGAAAGTTTTTTTGAAACTTTTTGGAGGAAACTCGAGTTGAAAATTTTAATGGTAGGCCCAAGATAACCCTACTGAGTATTCCTCCCTAATTGCCATGTCACTCATGACCATGATAGTAGTATATACACCAGTTGTTAGTCATCTACCAAGCTATGTGATTGTATTTCTACCTTGACTTACTCAACCTTCCTTCAATTCTAGATCTTTTAATTGCGACCTTCTAACCCATTTGCAATTTGAATAATGAGTTAACGGCTCCTTAACTGTATCCATCTAGGAGACTATTCTCTCCGAAATTGTGTTCCTAAATTATTTTTATGGATTCTTTAATTAATTTATTTCATGCTTTAACTTGATCTTCTTTATTTGTGCATTAATTATCATCTCGTGAACTCCCACTTTCTATTTTAGATCTGTTGGCATCCCTTACCGTGACTTAGATATTTGGAGTACAATACTAGACTTTTTCTTCCAACAAATTCCATATGTAAGGCCTAGACAAGCCCACCTTCATGTAGATATATCATGTCCCACCAAAACACGTCTCCTTGTACTCTATTTCTTGATATGACCTTATGGTCAAAATGGCCAAACTATAATCTTTACCATGATACCGATATATATTTTCGACCACGGATAGGGATTCAACCTCGACTTAATTCTTCGACCGATATGTGATTTTGTTCTACTTAATTCCGTAAATGCTTAAATTTGTGCTTTATCTCGATTGCTTGACCCATTGTCCCATCATACTACTAGCTTAACTCTTGTAAGTTGGGTAGAATACATCACCACCTAACAAACCTTTTTCCTTGTGAACATTGGTAAGTTCACTTAGACTATAAATTCAGAGGACCCTACCTTATCTAGTCTACCAAGCCATAAATGAAGAAACACTGGGACAACTGTATAGGCCCAAACTTCGGGCGAGCCTTGATTTTAAAAGATCTTGGACTATTTAAAATTCCTTCATCAGTACCTCCCTTGCTCATATTTTGACTATCTCATGCTGCTAATGTAGCTTCAGTTTTGCAAGCTTATTTCGTTATCAAGCTTGATCATGACATATTTATTGGGTGCACCCACTAACATATTGTCTAATCAGAATTGGTGCATGGTCTGATCAACCTATTGCACTTTGGTTCGCCTATCACATTATTCTACGTGGATGAGACATAGTAAACTTGCCTTAGGGTCTCTTCCGCGACAGCCTGGCAATTCTCTTTTGAATATTTTTGCCGCCTATGAACCCCAATTCGTATAAATATAACACCGTCTTTGAAATCATTGTTGTTCTTATCTTTTTACTTATTTGGAAAGACAAGGCACTTACTTGCTAAGATAGACTCAAGGTATCATCTTTGGTTGCCCAATCGGTTAATTATATACAAATGTAGATAGCCACGACCGACTCATGTGGCTATATCCTCGCCCTTAACTACTCCTTATTCCTCAACCCTAGATTGTTATCGTGCCCTCCCAATTATTCTTGAGCACTCGAGAGTGATTCTAATCATCACTTAATCAACCCTCGACCAAGACGATTAATATCCAGTTCTCCCTAAGGAATCACATCTTTAAACGTCTAATTTATTATCTTTGGTCTACTCAAATCCTACTTTCCTAACTGGATTATTAAATTTTGTTACCATCACTAGCAACTCTTATTCAAATCCATAACCATGATATTTTTGTATATATCACTCCCCAAATTTTCTAATCCATGGTTATGTTGAACGCCGTTTTATCGCCTCCTCCAAAATTTAATTGCATTTTAGTTTGACGAACTCTTCCTATCCCTCAACCCTATCTATCCTATTAATCCTAAATTTCGAGGACGAAATTTTGTAAGTTGGGTAGGATGTAAAACCCCTATTCTTAATTATTTTTTTATTATTTTATTAGACAAAAATGAATTTATACAATTTATGATTTTATTTATTTATTTATTTTGATGACCCGGTTTGGCAAATTCAGCCCGAACAGGGCCCAAACAAATTTTAAGCCCATGTGAGCATGTGGGGTAACTAAGTGGCCATATAGGAATATTGTATGTACAAATATTTTTAAATTATTTTTGAACTTGTTGAATATTTATTGACTTCGGGTACAAAAATCTACATTTTATTAATAAAATAATATTTTACAAAATTTTAAAATTTCTGGACCCGGATGAGGGTGTACAGTTTGAGTTCACCCATTGGGACAATTTTTATTATTTTAATATTACTAAAGTTATTTTGTGAAAATTAAATAGGCATTTTATTATTGTTTATATTATTTGATATTATGTGATATTATTATCGTTGTCTTTTATGGCAATTTAAATTTGTGTATATATGTAAAAATATATTTTAGATGCATTATATATATAGTTAATAATATTAAACTTTTATTTCAAATTGGTGGAGATTTAATAAACATGTTTTCCTATTTAATATATTATTATGTTGAGTTGATTTATTAAGGATTGAATTTATATATATGTAGATAAGTTCAAATATAATAAATAATTGGATAGTTGACTTTAAATGGTATTTGGATTTTAAATCGATTTTTGGTGTATATATCACGATAAACTTGCGCCATTGGACTCGAAATATTTTTTGGTCTTGTGAGCCAAGTTTGGTCCGATTCTGAGACCGTTGATCGGGACGCTATTTTGGCGGGCCCACAATCCCACTCAACGGACGATTTTGTGCACGGCCCACCGAATAAAATTGGACATACCGTTGGGTTCGCCTCATCAAAAAAATGTGGACATGTAGTTTGACGACTTTAGAGACCGTAGATATTGGCACGCATTTCGGTGCAAATCGGGTCCAACGGCGGGCATCGTTTTGACCTGAAATTATGATTTTGCCCCTGTTCCAGAATTTAACTTTTGGACAGGCGTTTCCTAGGCATATCTTTTATTCCAAACTCGTTCGTGATGTTTGTTTCAGCATCCGGAGCTTCCTGTGGATTTTGACTTTCGTGTTGACGATTCTATTGTTGGATTTTGCTGCTTCTCGCACCACCCTCAGGCAAGATACCTTGCCATTATACTATTTATATTTAGTTTGCATTTTATTACATATCACTGTTCATTTATTTCTAGTTCTTACCGTTCTTGATTACTGTCTGCTCAGTGATATTAGATATACTTTGTTATTATCCTTTGACTGCATATGGACTTAGAGTTAAGACTACCGTCTGTAGTGCATCGCATATACCTTGACACAGTTGTACCACGAGGATATGTGAGATGAGTAGCATATAGAGGTTCTTGTGTGTGGGCTGATCCCCATGCGCATGCGATAGGGCTAATTGCTAATAGAGGCATGTTAGGAGACTTAGCAGTTAGTAGAGGTTTATGAGACATGGATGTGACTCTGTTAGGCATTGGGTGGAAGAAACAGTTCCTTAACGTATGGGCCAAGTATGCACTTCCCTATTGTCGATTATCTCCGTGGGAGATACGGTCCTGGATCCTGATACTGATTTACTGCTGGCCTCTGACATTCGATGAATGTTATGCTTTGAGGTCCCTGGTATCCTGATGGCCATACCTGAGATTACTGCTACTGAGCCAGAGTGCCATGCGTTGGAGGTTTGTTCTTAACTGCATAAATACTGTAGTACGGTTAGATTACCTTATTATCGTCTTGTCACTTATTTTGGTTTGTGACATATTATATATATTCAGTTTATTATGGCATGTTCTTTGTGTATCTTGTTACATCCCTCTAGGACCTAGTTATCTCTCTAGGTGTGTGCTTCTGTGAATTTCAGGTGTTCTAGCCAAGGCCGTGATCTTCTCCATTCTTTCGAAGACGATTGCGCTTGGTTCGTCTCATTATTTTATCGATCACTTCGTGTACATTTTATTTGAGATTGTTGGTAGTGGAATTTGTCTCGCCCAACGATTGTATACATGATAAATTCAAAGTTGCTGTTATATCATTTATTTATCTAGTGGATGAGATTTAGTTATTATGGTTCTACTGTATTTTACAGCTTATGTATACATACGAGTTTCCATATATTGGAGTATACTTCGTATGTATGCAGCTGGCATGTATACGTACCTAGTCCTAAGTATTTGGGACTGGGGCGTTACACGCGGTGTCTGACCGGTTAATATTTTACATGACGTGCCTTTATTGGTCCGACTTTTGTGTTCTTTAAGTGCTTTAAATAGCCGTTTTGACTTGGCCGAATTCGAAGCGTCAGGTTCATCACCATAAATACAAATTTATTGCAGGGATTCGGAGAGCCCGCCACTTGGCACATGGGTTTGATTTGCCCGGCCTATAAATAGTGGCAAGGAGAGAGTTTGCTTCTCGTTCTCTCACGTCTTCCTGAATGAACTTTATTTGCTCAGCACATTCTGTTGACAAGATGCTCCCGAGGGTGAAGATGCGACGGGTTGTCTTTGTTCATGCTCATGGTGACTGTTACATCCAAAAGTCGAAGTCGAGGGCTTCAGAGGCAGGCGGAAGGTGCTTGTTACATCCAAAGATCGGAATGCTCGAGCCCTGTCTCCGTTATGCTGGAAGAGCCGCATATCAGAATTATGGTGCTCCCATCTTCCTTGGGCCTTGGAGAGCTCTTCCTCCTGCAAGAGTGGGGTGTTGCCCATTCTGGTTGTGTTGAAAGCTGCTCCTTTAGCCTCAGAATTACGATGCTCTCATCTTCCTTGGGCTTTGGAGAGCTCTTCCTCCAGCTAGGGTAGGGTTGATCGCCCACTCCTGTTTTTCTTAATAAATGCTTCATTAGTCGAAGCATTTGATCGGGTCGAAGTAAGGTACATATGCTGAGACTTAATGATGCGCATAACTGAGACGCTGAAGAGATGCGCCTGACTGAAACGTGAAGGCTGTGCCTGACTGAGATGCTGAAGAGACACCCTGACTGAGACGCTGAAGTGATGCGCCTGACTGATGATGCGCCTGGTGGGAGGTGCATGGCAGTTTGCTGCGCCTGGCTAGTGTTAGGATCTTTCTTTTTGTAGAAGTTCTCCTTTGTAAAGCCTTTCTTTAGACATGTAATAGTCTGTTATATGAAATAAAAATCTTCTTTTGCTGTCTATACTTTTGTTATCTTGCTGTGCCAAGTACTTCGTTTGAGTTCCCTACGCATATTCTGAGTAGTATTTGATTGTATAGGAATTCTGGCACATAGATACGCCCTGAAATTCCATGCTTCTACAAGACCCCCTTCAAAGTTTTTAAAATTTTTTGTCAAGTTTTGGAATACTTTGAATAAGAAGCATGGTGGTGTCTTCAACGGGGTGCATGACTGTTCGTGCGCATGATTACTCCGCGCATCAGTGATGGGGTGCATGCTCCTCTCAGTTAATGCAAATGATAAAGCTTCGAAGTAATCAAAAATTAATGATGATCTTTTTGGATTATTTGTAGTTATCATTTTGCAGAACCCCAAGCGGTGGCTGACATCACTTTTCATCAGTTTTTGCGTATGTCCAAGCCTATAAATGGGTGTTTTGATGGAGAGAGAGAGAGTTCTTCTTTTCTTTTGCTTTCTTTTTCTTTAGAGTTATTCTTTCAAAAAACCCTAACTTCTTTTTCTTTTATGAGATGGCCCCCAAAACTCCTCGCGGTGGTGCTGGCAAAGGGAAGGAGCCTGCGGAGTTCGTCGAGGAGGACACTCCCGTCGCCATTGAGACTCCGGCTGATGTTCGACCTGCGGTGACGGGTGGGTGTGATCTCCAACTTTTTAGACGAGTCTGGAGCACATGGATGAGTTGTATCATGTTGCTGTGCCCTAACTCTTTATCGCTGACGCGTATGGACTTCTGTCCTGATGATGCGCTAAGGCTATTTTGTCGACGCGCATGGGTTTAGGCCCTGATTATGTGCCGATGTTTTACTGATGACGCGCATGGGTTTACACCCTGATGATGCGTCGAAGCTTCACTGCTGACACGCATGGGTTTAAATCCTGATGATGTGCCGAAGCTTCACTGCTGACGCGCATGGATTTAGACCCTGATGATGCGCCGAAGCTTCACTGCTGACGCGCATGGGTTTAGACCCTGATGATGCGCCGAAGCTTCAATGCTGACGCGTGAGGGTTAGACCCTGATGCTGTGCCAGGCTGCTTGACACACCCAATACTTTATCTTCTTAAAGTCTCTATTTGCTGACTTTTGTCTTTGCTGTGTCAGTGTCGATGACTATCCCTTTGCTGAATGAAGTCCTTCTGGATGCTTCTCTTTGCCAAATGGGGGTTGATTTCGATGAGGAGTTATTAACCCTACGAAGACTGCTATCCTACTGAATCAACCTTCCGAGAGAATATTGCAAATCCGGGATCAGTCGCCTGTTTTTCTCTAGAGTATGATGAAGAGCGGCAAACTAAAATCTGCTGAGTCCGAGATGTGACTTTCTTGAAACCTGCCTTTCTGTTTGGTGACCACTTGACCTCCACCGAGGCGAAGGTACTGAAGATCAAGGAGGACTGGTTCTTCTTACGAAGGGCATGGTCCTGTACATGCGGCAGCTTGAACGTTAATTGCCGCTGACGGCCTTTACCGTTTGGCTTCCAAGAGAAGGATGCCATGGGAACTTACTCCTTCTCAAGGAGGGGCACTGGGGGGTACCCTTTCGATTGATGTTACTTCGAATCAAAAGATACCTTGGCCGCCTCGCGAGCCGGGACCTCGTTCAGTTGCAGAACTTTGCGCCCTGAAGCCTTTATAGTGATGTCCCTAATGACACCTTTGCCTTTGGTGCTTCGACCTTTGCAAATCGGATGCTAACATCGAAGGTTATGTATCCGAAAGATGGTTTTAGGGTTGAAGGTTGGTGTCACCACGTGCCAAAGTGGGACGAGCTGACCCTTTGGGTTTTGTCGAAGTGCAAGGTTGAGCTTAAAGAGATTGGCTGACTGCCGCTATCCGTGCCACACAGGCAGGCGTAGACCTCAACAAGCATATGTTCCTTACACTCCTGGAAATGTTCAATACCCAGACTGGCACTTTCTTTACTCTGGTGGGAGTTAGGATTGGCTCTCCATGAGATGTACGAGGTGTCCAAGCTTCCCTGGGGCTCGAAACCGTATGAGGAATATTTTCCAACAAATGAAGAGATCCTTGTTCTGGAAGAGAAGGACCCGAAGATGATGGCTGTTTTTAAGGAGGTGGCGAGCCATCATTATGATGCAACGGAAGGACAAAGGCAAGTCATAGCCTCATGTGACTACTTGGAGGGATTATGTCTTCAAGCAGGACCTGGCGGACTCTACGAACATTCGGTTTACGACTCAGCAGGGACTGAAGCCCGCGGAAGTAACCTCCAAAATGAGCTGATTAGGCGAGAAGGTCCTCGTTCAAATTAGAGTGCGAGGACGTATAGTTGTTTCTGGCATTGCGTGCACCGAATGTCGTCCAAGGCAGTGTTGACTGTCTACTTGATGATGTGGCTCCGGGACTGTGTGTTCTCAGGTGGGTCAGGCTCTGTGGAGAGGGTGACCCGGAACCTCATTTTTCCAGCAGTGAAACTGGTTTTTGGTCGCCCTTTGGCTCTCCTCCCCGCGATGGTATGTAACCTGCTGCGGGGTTTGAGAGATTTTGCTGTCGATGTGGCCCATGAGAGGGGTAGAAAAGAAAACTTTCCCCTAGATGAGCTACCATTCTATTATCTGATAGGATGGTTAATTCTGCATCACCCGAACGTGATGAGTCGGGTCCTGAAGACGATCACACTGAAGGTGACGCCTTTATCCACCGCTTCTATAAGAGGAAGTGGCTGCACACCGACATCCCCGTCTGTAGGAGAGTTTTGTCTTATCTTTAGGGGTGGGAGATCGTCAAGGTCAGTCCCATCTTCAAAGATTTTGAGGCTGACCAAGATTTGGAAGACTCCGGTGAGGATGCGATCACTCTGCCGAAATAGGGGTTTCGTTGGTTGCAGAGTATTCGGCCTTCCCACTTGGTCTAACGCAACCAGAATAAGTGTTATCTAGAGCCATATTTGTCGAGCCAGTTTGCTCGCCAGTTTGGTTACACCCGCTAATGTTACGGAACCCCAGTAACAGTCTGGGGTTTGCTGGAAGTTTACTGGATGGAGCCCGGGATTGGCAATATTACAATGTCGGGTGCACTGGGGTTCGTTTTAATACACTAGTTCACAACCCTCGGCCGCAGATCCTGTATTCGGCTGTTAAGCTGTATTATGCCATAAATACTGTGCCTCTTGAATATAACAGGAAGACTAGTTTCATCGTTGGAACTCAGCTAGAGGCTACGAAAAACATGTTGGCGACGGCCCGGTCATATCGTCCATCAGAGTTGGCAGGATATCGGGCTGCTGCTGCAGCGTCAACGGAAGGCACTCGGGAAGATCCCCAGCTGGAAGAGGCGGGCTGATGCAGAAGCCGATTCGTCTGCACCAAAAAGGTCGAGAAAAGCGACGACTCCAAAGGTGGGAGCTACGGGAGTGTCGCCTGTAATGCCAATGGAATCAGTTCCTGCTGAGGTAAAGACGTCCCCCATAGTCTGGCTCATTCTCATTTTTGTGACATATGCTTTCTTTTTGTAGGAATCGCTGAAGAAAAAACCCAGGTTTCGAAATCGGGCGTCAGTAAACCGAAGGAGGTGGCGAGCTCTTCTGACGAGCGCATTCCTCCGATTGTAACCTCTCCCGTGGAAGAGAATCCTGACAATGTCGTTCTTGCAGAGATTTTAGTATCTCCAGATTATGTTGGAAAGGAAGCTGAGGATGCAGCAGTTCCCAGGAGGGTGCAAGCCGCGTGGGGGACTCTGGCATTGAGGACCCAGCAGATACGGAGCTTCCAGATGAGGAAGGGGAGTGGAGTTCGTCCTCTTCAGATGACGTTCCTCCAGAGATGAGTGAGCCTGTTACAGGAGCAACAGACATGGTTGAAACAGAAGAGAGGGCTGATTCCCCTCCTTGTCATGATGAGGGGAGGTCGGCTACAGCGTTGCCGAGCCCTACCCCAGACTTAGCAGCGGAGGCTGAGGTGGCTGTCGACCGGGAGGTAGCACAGATTCTATCCCAACAAGGGATTCGGTAAGGAAGATGAGACTCGTCTGCCGTACCTGACTCCAGGGGAGCCGAGTCAGGAAATAAGTGCTGATCTCGCTGCTTTACCAGAGGGGAAGGTCCCGTACGGCCTGCTGATAGCGTGTTGGAGACGGAGGAGATAGCCCCTGATATCGGTGGTCCCTCCGAGCTTGAGAAGGATAAGGGTTTGCTGGAACCCCTGTTGTTCCTTCTACTTGGGGTACGATATCGACGCCCCTCTTGGCTCCTTCCGCTCTCTTGGCTCCTCGGGCCATGGCAAAGTTCAAGCCCCTGTTGAGGGAGAGTCCGTTGATGTCGAGGTTTCAGCCTCACAGATTGAAGCCGGTGGGTCTTCTTCAGGCCCGTCGTCTATCACAGTACCTCCTACAACTCCTGCCATGATGCCTCAAGTGCTGGCTGATGCAGATGAGTACGTTCAGTTTGTTGTTGAAGTGTACAAGATGCTGCAGAAGGAAGTATCAACGGTGCTGAATGTAAATGGAGTTTTACGATGGCGAAAGCCATGGCGCTCTCTTCCATTGGTTTGATATGTTTGTACCATGGCCATGATCATATGGCTGTAATTCCGAAGGAGTCGATGGTTGAGCTCGACCAGCGTCTTTTTGAACTGCAGATTATCTAGCGGAATGACTTTTCTGCTCTGATAGAAGCAGAACAGAAGAAGTTGATAGCTGAGGTTGAGTCGTCTTATCAGGCCACGGTGGCCATCTGGGACGGCGAGGTGGCCGCTGCTGAGGCTACAGTAGAGAGACTGTCTCAATCCATACAGGAGCAGGTGGAGCTGCGGGCCTCATTGGAGGCGAGTATAGCGGAGGTTACTGCCAGTATTCGCCTCTTAGAAGACCAGAGGGCCCAACTTATGTTAGATCTTGAGCGAGCCCAGGCTGAGCACATCTCGTCCAAGGAGGAAGAGGCAGTTTTTATTCGCCATATTCTTTCTCTGACTCACCAACGGCAGGAGTTGGATGCCAAGCATGAGAAAGATACTGCTTCCAAGGCTGTGGAGATGATGCGGCAGGAAGCTGAACGTCGGGTCCTGGCGACTGCAGAGACCCGGACTGCAGACTTGAGACGTCGGATCGAAGAGTGTCCGCCAATCCCAATGATGCCTAGGTTTTGTAGTCTTTTTTTTGTTATATGCTGGGGATGTAATCCTTTACTTTTTAGATGAAAAATAAAGAATTTTATGGTGTGTTCATCTTTTGTTGTCATGAACCTGTGATTTGTGTGGACCTATTATCTTCTGCACACCTTGGTTGTTAGGTACAGATAATAAGTTTGAGAGAACCGACATGTTTGCTCAGAGGTAATGTGGATGTGGCAAATATGGGGTTCAAATGTCGGAATCTTCCTACTCAATGTTATGGACGTGGTAGGAGGACTCTGGGGAGATAAGCGAACTACTCAGAGTAATGTAGACATAGAAGTTCTGCGATCGATGTACGGCAACACAGGGGTTGTCTGTACGGATGTTTACTCAGAGGTAATGTGGACGTGGTAAACATGATGGGTAGCGTAGTCTTATGGAGCATAAAATTTGCTTTGTAGGGCATAGAGGAGCAACTCAGAGGTAATGTGGACGTGTTGTCCTTCTACTGGAGATAGAATGTAATGGAACAACTGGGTTCCGAAAGCATAGATTTTTGTGAAAGGGAGGTGTATGTGAGCTCTGATGATCAGGTCCACTGACCCTCTTGCTAGGTAGAGGTGGAAGTACATATCTGAAGATGTCAAGAGTAGTACTTCTTTAGGAATTGTCGTTGATGGCATCATGAATAAGTCCCCGTTTGATCGGGCGAGGCGGTAAGCACCGTTTGAGTATACCGTCTCTATGATGGAAGGTCCCTCCCATTTGGCTCGAACTTTTCTGGTGTTTTGTGAGTCAACACCATCGGCCTCCTGACTGCCAGAACCAGGACACCTACTTGGAAAGTCCTCTGCTTAACCTTCTTGTTGAAAGCCTGTGATATACGGGCTTGATAGAGTTCGATGTGCTGTTGAGCTAGAGACATTTTTCGTCAAGTGCCTCCAATTCTCGCAGACGGCGATATTGATTGTCTTCTTCTGTTAGTTGATTTGTGATCGCTACATGGAGTGAGGGTATCTGGATCTCGAGAGGCAGTATCACTTCGCTCCCATAGACTAAGGAGAACGGGGTGTTGCCCGTCGGGGTTCATACCGTTGTACGGTAGGTCCAAAGACATTCGTCGAGCTTTTTGTTCCAGTCGCATTTGTTAGATGATACGACCTTTTTGAGTAGCTTGACGATTGTCTTGTTAAAAGCTTGCCAATCCGTTTGCTGTCGGATTGTAGGCGGTTGATGCCACATTCTGAATGTGGTTCTTGTCACAGAATCTGCTAAAATATGGCTGATGAACTGAGGACCGTTATCATAGATAATCCTCCGAGGTACCCCAAAACGATAGATGACATGGTGCTTGAAGAAGCTGATCACCCTAGAGCTCTTTACTTCTGTCAGGAACTGTTTCTGCCCATTTGGAGAAGTATCAGTGATAGTTAGGATGAAGCGGTGTCCCCTCGATGAAGGAGGGGTGATAGGTCCCACAATGTCCATGCCCCAAGATTCAAAGGGCCAGGAGGCGACCGTAGGATGTTAGTTCAGATGGTGTATGGATGAAGTCGGCATGAAGCTGGCAAGCATGGCACTTTTTAGCATAGTCGACGGCGTCAGCTGTCATGGTTGGCCAATAGTACCCATGTGTCACAGTCGATCCTGCAACTTAGGCCCAGGTTGATGAGCCCCACAAGTTTCGTCATGAGCTTCTCGAAGGCTTCGGCTGCTTCTTCGTTGGACAGGCAACGAAGGAGAAGTCCATCGTAGGAGCGTTGGTACAACATTTTAGTAGCTATCGTAATAGAATCGAAGGAAACGCCTCCTGACTGAGACGACTTCTTTCAGATCTTCTGGAAGAATTCTGTAGATAGTGAAGTCGATGAACGGAAACTCTAATCTCGGATATTAACACCAGTACTTGTTGTTATGGCATAGGCCATTTATGAGCATATTAGGACAGACCAAGTCTTGACCAACTACGGTGATGTAGTATTGAGTCCCGAGGGGTGCTGCCAATGAGGCTGCGAGGCCAGCCAGAGTGTCAGCCTCCAGGTTTTTAACTGAGGTACGTGTTCTATGAAGAACTTGGTAAAGTTGAAATAATGTTCAGTACAACTTCATGGTAAGGAACCAGATCTTCATGGCGAACTTCGTGTTGCCCTCTGATCTGGTTAACATCGAGTTTTGAGTCGCCGTAGGCTTCTAGATGATCCACCCCCAGCTGTTACGCCAGCTGGAGTCCCATGATGAGAGCGTTGTACTCGGCAACATTGTTGGAGCACGGCTTCGAAAGGGAGTAAGCACGCTGGATGACCAGCTGATCGGGGAGACTAAGACTACCCCCACTCCACAGATAATTTGGTCTTGGGGCCTGTTCTTGAAGCGCCATTGAAAAACATCGCCAGATGGAGCTTTCTTTCGTGACGTTTAATTCTTGGACCTCATCCGGGATGTCTTTATAGAGTCTGGAGGACTCTGGGATGGGGTGCGACTAAAAATTTGGCCAGAGCTTGACCCTTGACGGCTTTTTGTGGGACGAACCATATTGTACAGCGTCAACAGGATCGCCCATGTAGCTAGCCGGGAGTTCAATGATCCTGGCTTCGTCATGAGGACCCTGAGCGGATTGACTCGGGAGATGACATGAATTGTCTGGCCCGAGACATAATGGCGAGTCTTCTGGATGGTGAACACCAAAGCCAAACACTCCTTTTCAATGGGATTGTACTGGTGTTCGGCCCCGATCAGCGTCCTACTGAGGTAGTAGATAGCTTGTCGTAGCCTGCATCGCTGTTCTGAGCCAGCAGAGCGCCGAAAAAATCCATGGCACGGACGTAGAAGAGAAATGGTTTGCCTGCGACGGGTGCCACCAGGACTGGCGGGCTCGTCAAGTAAGCCTTGATATCATCGAAAGCTTTCTGGCATTCCTCTGTCCAGACGTAGGAGACTCCCTTCTTCATGAGCTGGGTGAAGGGTTGAAATTTTTCGGAAAGGTTTGCTATAAACCTTCGGATGTATACAAGACGCCCTTGCAGGCCTCGAAGTTCTTAGAGATTCCTTGGAGGGTCCATGTCAAGGATGGCTTTGGTCTTCTCGGATCGACATGAATGCCTTTTGTCGTGATAATGAAGCCCAAGAACTTTCCGCTAAAAATCCCAAGAAAGGATTTAGCGGGGTTCATCTTGAGTTGATGCGCTCCATGAGATCGAAGACTGTCTTTAGGTCTTGTAGGTGATCACCTCTAAGACGGCTCTTGACAGCGATATCTTCAACATAGCATTCAACTGTTTTACGTAGATGTTGATGGAAGATGGTATTCATAGCTCGTTGGTATATAGTACCAGCGTTCTTTAAGCCAAAGGGCATCACCGTGTAGCAAAAACCCTTTTGGTGTCCTAATGACGTATGCTTTGCGTCATCGGGGAGCATTTTGATTTGGTTGTAGCCCGAATACCCGTCCATGAAAGACATGCGTTCGAAACCACATGTATTATCAATTATTACGTCGGTGATCGGAAGTGGGAATTCGTCTTTCGGGCAAGCAGCATTGAGATCTCTGAAGTTGATGCAGACCCGTATCTTCCCATTCTTTTTGGTGACAGAACGACGTTGGCCACCCAATCCGGGTGTTGTTCTTCACGGATAAACCCGCTGGTCAAGAGTTTGTCCACTTCTTGATCGATAGCGTTTATGACTTAGTCAACAAAAGTCGTTGTTGCTGCTTTATAGGCTTGGCATCAGGTAAGATGTTAAGCCTATGCATTGCGATCTGGGATCAAGTCCTGGCATATCTTCGTAGCTCCAGCGAAGACGACGTCGATATATTCTTTAGCCAGTCGGACTAAAGATTCCTGGTCTGGTCCCTTTAGACTCTTGCTGATAAGATGGGTTTGGAAGAAATCCATCCCAAGGTCGATCTGCTCGACTTCGTCTTCAGTAGGGGGTTCGCGTAATTCAAAATGAGACTCCCATTGCGCTCCTAGGCATTGAGCCAAGATTCTTCCTCGAAGAATTTTGACGTTTGGTCTTCACCTTTATCATCTTGAGATTGTGCAGATGCCATATTGAATGATAGCACCTTCTTGAAGACTGAGCCGATACTGGTATCAGAATCCCAAGTTGATGCTTCAGACGAATAGGAATATTCTACTTCTTCTGCCTCCGAACTCTCTAGAGTTGCCGATGGCGTGACATAGCCCACCCCCCTCGAGTTCGATGATAGTAGTCCTGCGGCTTTCCTTTAGGTGTTGGGAGCCGGAGAGGAAGACATCGACCCTTGCCGTAGTTCAGGCCTTTGTTGCTTTTTAGATCGTAACCCATCTTTTGGATGAGGTACTTTGCCTTATCCGTGTACCGATAGACTTGTATTCTGCCGGTATCTGGTTCTTGCTCAAGTAGCGGGAGGTCTTGATGACGCTCGACTTTGCCGAAGATGATGGATTCTTTGTCTCGATTCTTCGGTGGGACTACGAAACAACTCCTTGGGACGGGACTACTCGATTTACATGATTGACGGTCGTTATTTATGTTTGCAACTACCGTAGAGCGTTATCTAATGTATACATGGCATTCCAATGTGGAAGACTAGAATAATTAAAAGACACTATATTATTGATGAAATGAGATTTTTCCCACGGGATTATATTGTCCAGAAGGATGTATCTACATCAGCAGATATGTACTCCCCTAGCTCTTCATCTGTGAGTACTGGGGTTGGTTCGGGAGAGTCCATCGCAGCTTTGACCTTGGGGTCCGAGAGGGCTATGTGGGCCTTCTCTGGCAGCTTGGATGAGACGGATGAGCGGAGGCTTGCCTTTAAGACGCACCTTCAGAGGTGCCTCAACTGTGCCTTCAGTGATTGGTGCCTTCCCCTGTAGTTTTGCCACAAAGGGAGCCGATGTTTGAGGCGGCTTTCCCTTGAGCCGTATCTTCAAGGGAGCTTCAGTAGGTGTTCTACCTAGAGAAGTTGGTACTTTTCCAGGTAGCTTGATGGTCATGGGAGGCAGCATCTGAGGGTTTCCCTTTGAGTCAAATTTTCAAAGGAGCGTCGGGAATCATCTCTGGCTCCATGTCCGGCTCTGCTGCCGTTTCTGCTTCATCGTCAGCATCATTGGCTTCTCCTTCGTCGGACGACTTGTACAGGATAGAATCAGTGAAGTAGGCTTCGACCCCCTTGAAAGGGTCAATATCGTGAACTCTGTCCGGATGATGTCGTTGGTGGACACGTACTTTATACATTGGTGGAGTGTAGATGGCACCACCATGTACTCATGCAGCCACGGATGACCCAGTAGGAGGTTGTAGTTGACGTCAGCGTCCACGACATAGCAAGTCACCTCGGTTCGGAGGTTACCGTATTTTACCCAGCGGTTCACTTTTGCTAGCATTAAACCGCTGATTGTAGTGTTGGAAGGCGCCAATTGGTACATCAGGATCTCCATTGTTGAAGGAACGTCTTAGGGATGATGCTGAGGGAAGACCCTGGATCGATCTGAATTCGCTTCATTGACGGAACCAACATACCCCGTATAATATAGTGGCCCATTGTGTCAGTTGTGCTTGAGCAGCATGTCTTGTTGGGTGAAGGTTATGTTGGGGATAACTTCATCCGTACAATGGCAGTAACACATGTGGTTGGGGTATCCTCAGGCTGCTTGACCTGACTGATGAAGGATTCAGCATACCTTCAAGGCTTCAAAGAGAGCTTCACGAGTGTCCTTGGAAAGACGAAAAGCTCAAACAAAGATAGGCGGGCAGGAGTACTGGCAAGTTGTGCCAGTATGTCGAAGTTGTGGGGCTTGGCTAGCCCCGAAGCATTCTCCTTTTGCAAAGGCTTGTCAAAACGGGCCTCTACATGCTTCTGTTTATTGGCTGCTGGAGGCCTGGATGGGCCCTCTTCCTGGCAGTAGGGACGGTGCAAGGAGGCACCACCTCGACGGCAGCTTTGTCAGGTTGGGCATTCTGATATGAACGCATCTGCACAGAAGTGCCTCTTCCGCAGAGGAAGAGACCATGCGGCAAGACTTGATCTTCCTGTCCTTAGTTTTGGAGGTAGAGCGTACCCCCGGTTGAGTGACTTTGGAGACGAGGTCAGGTGAACCCATAAGACCTCTCCCCGAGATGTGGTGAGTGGGATGAGTCCACTCACGTTGTCGCGAGTAGGTGGTAGGTTAACCACCTCCATTATCGCCTTTGGGATGGGGAAGACACCATCTTGTGTTGTGGTTGGCGGCAAGGTGCCAAATTGTAGTGACACCAGGTTGGCCGAGACCGATTTCTCCTCGTAGTCGACGGAGATGACATCGCATTGATCATGCGCTGGATGTAGTTCTTGAGGACGTAGCAGTCCTTAGTTGGATGTCGACAAACCGATGGTAGTGACAGTACCTCGGATTGTCCACTCTCCCAACCTCGTCAGGACTCTTTGGGTCCGGTAACTTGATCTTGTCACTCTGCTTCAATATCTCAAAGAGTTGCAAGGTGTCTTCATCGTTGAAAGAATAAACCTCTTTTGCCTTGGTGCAAGTGGAGGCTTCTGAGTAGGTGCTGATGCACCTTTGGAGGCATTGACAGTCAACGCCTGTTTCCCTTCGTCTCTCGTCCAGGGTTTTGGCTGCAGGCCATTTTCCCTTGTCCTCAAAGGCAGGGAAACTGACTCCCAGAAGATAAGCATTGGATGCCTTCTTTTCTGTTGCTTTGGCCTCGATGATCAATGAACTCCAGTCGGAGGAGGAGTGGAGTTGAGCCAGAGTTTGATCGCAAGCAGCATGTTCATGCTGCAGGAAGAGAGGAGTGCATGTTCTGGCATGCCCGGGGAAGTCTGAAGCAGGCTTGTCGGAACCGTTCGATGAATACTCGAACTGTTTTCTTCTCCTTCTGACATATCTCTATGAGGGATGCCATTGTCATGTCCTTCCCTCCGTCGTAGAAACGATCGAGGAAGAGACGTGTCAAGTCGTCGAAGGAAGATATGGAGTTGTCGGGGAGACTGCAGTACCAGTCGTAAGCCACTCCTTTCAACGCTCCGACAAGTATGCTGGTGAGTAGCGGGTCTTCCTTCGGGAGATGTCCCGTTTGAGACTGGAAGTACGTCAGATAGCGGCATGGAGAGTCCTTCCCGTCGTATGGCGTCAATGTTTATGGTTTATACTTGAGAGGATAAACCACTTTGTTCCATTCGAGGGGGTATGGTTGTGGGATCCCCATCTTCTAGCGCTCCTCATGTCTGTTCTTAGACTCAAAGCATTCGCGCAAGTCCCTGATCATCTCAACCACGTCTTCCGTGGAGCTGGGAGTCGGGGAAGGTAGTACAGCCTGGAGTTGAGCATTTGATGGCTCTGACGTCCGTGGTGCTTCGCGGCGATCTGTATCCAAGCATACCCATTGAAGGGGTATACTTGATTCTATTGGCCCCTGGGTCAGGACCGGTAGAAGGTGCCTTGGCCAAAGCTGACTGTATCTCAAATACTTCTTGAGTCAGTGTTTGCATGGAGGCAGAGAGGGTTTTGAGGCCCCCCTCCAAAGTATCCATGCTGGACGAGGTCTGCTGGAGGCATCTGACTCTGTATCACCCCCAGTCATGTATACTGTCATGACATGGCTGGAAGTGGATGGATCGGTTGAAGCCTCGCTTTCAGCCTCGCTCTCTTGTAGAGGAGTCGCTTCTCCTGGAGCTTCATCTTGACTACCCCCAGCTATGTTCTGGAGAATATCTTCGTCTTCGGGATGAGGATCGACAAGGACTTAGCTACCCCCAGCTGTGCTTTGGAGGACGTCTTCGTTTTCAGGAGGACGATCAGCAAGGATTTGGCTACCCCCGGCTATGCTCTGGGACGTCTTCGTCTTCAGAAGAGGATCACAAGGGCTTGACTACCCAGCTTCCTCCGAGATCTTCTTTCTCCCCCAGTGCCTTCAAACACTCCAGAGGACGGGAGTCGTCTTGGTCTTCCTCGGCTGGCTTTTAGACGAGGATGAGGTCGAGGAATTGCCAGTCGCCTTTCGGATTGACGAGGAGTTAGAGATTATGTTGCAAGAAGCAACCTTTAGTTCTGGTTCCTCTTCAATCGACATCTTCTTGCCGAGGCGACGTTGGAGGGGTTGATGATTGCCGCCGCTGGAACACCGACTGCCTTGGTGTGGGACTGCTGTTTTACAACAACAGTTGATGGTGACTACAGCATAGGTGTGCCCTGTGAGGGGCACATTGTGCTTATTAGTCGACTCTCATGATCGGCGCTTGTGACTGATCACATTACGCAAATCATTAGAGGAGAGTGCCACCTTCGCACCCCATCAGACGCATGGCAAGGCCAAGCGCCGGGTGGTCAGGTGAATGCTCCCCTGAACCAACGCAGAAGATGCGCTCAGATCAGTAGTGGGGTACAACATTTATAGTGACTTGAACCAGCCACAGACGCACATCCTATGTAGGTTTGGGTTCAAGACCACAGAGTTTGCCTTGCTTGACTTGGTTGCGAACGCAACAATACGCCCAAGTGAGGCAAGGACTTTGAAGGTCGGCTCGTTTCTGGCACAGAAGCACCCGATCGACCTTATACAGCTTACCATCAGCAGTGCGCATGATTGTGAGTGCATGCTTCTGGCTTGCTGTCGGCATAGCACGTTTGAGGCGCATGGCCCGTGCTGCCTTGGACTTTTTTGTACCAGCCCGCTGGGGTACATAGTACTCAGAGTCCAAATTCTCCTCGCCACGACAGCGAGTGAGTCTGTCAAAGACAGAAGCCTTCTGTGGTGCATCAGAGTTACTACGCAGGGTATTAGATACGCCCTTGCTCCGTCGACGCATCTTTCTTGTCTGAGAAGGAGATGGCTGGGGAATGTGGTCAACCATGTTTTTTCGAGGGATACGCTGCACTGGTGGACGCATCCTGGCCGCTGAGGACGTCAGCGAGAAGGGTGGACTGCATTGGCGCATCCACTTCAGTGGTGGTGCCAAGGGCCTCGAACTTGCGCACCCAGACTTGGCGAGTCTTCTTCGGCTTTGGCAGCCGCTTCGAAGGACTTGCTGCCTTCAGAGATGAACTCCTCATACGCCTGTTGATTGAGACGTACGACCAGCATATTGTGGGAGGAGCCCACCTTCACGTCGTCGGATTGCGATACAGCTTTCTCGTGGAGGAGAAAGAGGTCCCCAGCAGAGTCGCCAGCTTGTTTGCCATTAAAATTTTTTATTACAATTTCAATTACAAATAGAACAGTGTTACAATGTAGGACTTAGATATAGTCCTAGGAGAACACTTTTGTTTATCTGGGTCCTGTGTCAATGGAGCGAGTGTAATGCGTTGACTCCGTTGATGATCTGACGATGGTTCTCGGTTCTCTGAAGGTCTGAGTTGCTCTGGGTGCTGGAGTTTCAGATGGAAAGAAGATATTGAGTGTCTTCCATCTTGGTGGATGATAACTCAGATGCCTTTTTCTGTCTGTATACGTATGTATATTACATGGTCTGTAAGAAGGAAATGATCCCTCTATTTATAGTTTACAGGCTGGTTGCCATGCGCACATATGTAGGATGCACCTATACGTGGGGACGCCACGTGGTTGAAGCTGCAGGAGGCGCATGAATGATGTACCATCATTTGTGGGTTAAATCTTCATGCTGCATTTGTGAGCTGACACGTAGCAGGGGAGAGGATCTTTCAGTTGCTGAGATCTTGCGTGATTAGCACCCCTTTATAGGCTGAATTGAGTCAAAGGACACGTGGCGCATGCACATTTCTCAAGATCTCGGATTTGTGGAGAGTGATCTGATAGGATGCGCCTGGGATTGGGCGCATGAGAAGACTTTGGCTCACAACCTTAAGGAGTCATGAATCGGTCTGGGCGTATGGCTTTTGAGGCGCATGCGGGTCTTCAGGCGCATGGCCGCTGAGGCGCATGGAGTGGTTGGTCGGCCACGTAGGTCGTAACCGTCGGAGGAAAGTAATGATGATGCTGATGTCAGCGACGCTTCGTCTTCTGAAAAAGCTGCTAACTGTCTAGTCCTCGGGGACGTGCTGCCAACTCTATTACTTGAGCATTAATTGCTTGATGGGTGACGAGCCAAATGGGCGTATGGTCGATGTTGATTAGGACGCATGGATCTGTGCTCTATTGGGCACATTCATACGGGGCGCTTTGGAACTGACGGACACGTCTGTACGATACGCGGTGTCTGACCGGTGCATCCTTTTGCATGACGTGCCTTTATTGGTCCAACTTTGTGTTCTTTAAGTGCTTTAAATAGCCGTTTTGACTTGACTGAATTCGAAGCATCAGGTTCATCACCATAAATGTAAATTCATTGTACGGATTCGGAGAGCCCCACTTGGCGCATGGGTTTGATTTGCCCGCCCCATAATAGTGGCAAGGAGAGAGTTTGCTTCTCGTTCTCTCACGTCTTCCCGAATGAACTTTATTTGCTCGAGCACAATCTGTTGACAAGATGCTCCCGAGGGTAAAGATGTGACGGCTTGTCTTCGTTCATGCTCGTGGAGGTGACTGTTACATCCAAAAGTCGGAGTCGAGGGCTTCTGAGGCAGGCAAAAGGTGCCTGTTGCATCCAAAGAATGGATGCTCGAGCCCTGTCTCCATTATGCTGGAAGAGCCGCAGATCAAAATTGTGGTGTTTCCATCTTCCTTGGGCTTTGGAGAGCTCTTCCTCCTACAAGAGTGGGGTGTTGCCATTCTGGTTGTGTTGAAAGCTGCTCCTTTAGCCTCAGAATTGTGGTACTCTCCTCTTCCTTGGGCTTTGGAGAGCTCTTCCTCCAGCTAGGGTGGGGTTGATCGCCCACTCCTATTCTGCTCAATAAATGCTTCATTAGTCGAAGCATTTGATCGGGTCGAAGTAAGGCGCATATGCTGAGACTTCATGATGTGCATAACTGAGACGCTGAAGAGATGCGCCTGACTGAAACGCTAAGGCTGCGCCTGACTGAGACGCTGAAGAGATACGCCTGACTGAGATGCTGAAGTGATGCGCCTGACTGATGATGCGCCTGGTGGGAGGCACATGGCAGTTTGCTACGCCTGACTGTAGTCTTAGGATCTTTCTTTTTGTAGAAGTTCTCCTTTGTAAAGCCTTTCTTTAGACATGTAATAGACTTTTATATGAAATAAAAATCTTCTTTTGCTGTCTATACTTTTGCTATCTTGCTGTGCCAAGTACTTCGTTTGAGTTCCTGGCGCATGTTCTGAGTAGTATTTGAGCGCATAGGAATTCTGGCACATAGATGCACCCTGAAATTCCAGGCTTCTACAGATACATCTTCTGAAAATCCTGGATATCCTTCTCCCTCCGGCGAGGCTGCTGCTGTGCCCCCTGAGCATTCACCATCTCTACAGTAGTACGAACCAGCTGATGTGCCTCGTCAATCCCCTGACGGAAATTGACAGTCTGACGCTGCTGCTGCTGCTGGTGCGACTCCAGAATCCTCTCCATGAAGGAGAACAGATGAGCAGCATCTACCATCCCCGCAGGTGGAGGCTGCTACGGCGAAAGGATCTCAAGAAGCACCGGGCTCTGCCTTCTGACTGATGGAGGTGCTCCCCCGAAAGCTGCAGAAACACCCACCCCAGCCGGTATGACTGGGGCTGCGGTACCGGGAGCTGGCTGCTGCTGCTGAGGATGAGAGGTAGCAGACCTCTCCTCAGCGTCTCCCGGTCCTGGGCGATGTGACCTCGTCTCAACCATCTGGAGACACAGATCAAACAAGAAACAATTACTGAGAATGAGTCAAATATCAAAGGAGGACAGTTAAAATTCAAAGGAAGACAATAAGCAGCAAAATGTAGATATACGGAATCTGATAAGGAGTTTTTCCTAGTATGATTGAGTACCTTCAAAATATTCTAATCCTACTGCAGGCTGTAGTGATACTCTAGTTCGAATACCACTACATTTCTAAACTAGACCTGCATGGGCCACCACTAAAAATGTGTCATGACCCGCACCCTAGAGTAAGGGCACGAGAAGTAGGTACGTCCAGTCTACGCCGCAGTGTCGGCGGTAGAACGCTATCCTAGGTCAATCATCTAATAATATATAAGGTACCTGTACAATATATACACTCAATGAAGGTGACATAGCAAATACAGTCTCAATCACATCTAAGGTAGAATACGATAAAAGATAGATAGATATGAACTGAAATGGAATCCACAGCGATACAATCGAGATAGAAGTCTAAGTGTCTAAGATAATACAATCCAGATAACATCTCAAAATCTTAATACAGTAATCCAGAATAAATACAATGAAAGACATCCTAGACTAAGGAAGTGTCATCCACTGCTAATGGGTCCTGCTGCTAGTCCAGGTCACAATAGTCCTCTAGGGTAGTCCCGTAATAGGTAGAACAGAACGCCTCGGCCTCGTCTCTGTAATATTTTCAACAGGTCCAGTCAGGACATGAGCGAGTACAGTACATCGTAACAAATCATAACAGGTTAGAAAATATAAACATGCTAGAGAGTAAGATACATGCAACTGAAAGAACAACATAATGTAAAAAGAGAGACTGTAAGTAAATAGATACAATTATAAGAGAAATATCAGTGCTAGTGATTCAGAGTACAAGACGGTTATGTAAACGGTACGATGTTGTACACGAGTAATCTACAGAGGTTATACGAGTAATCTACAAGATTGAAAACATAACCACTTCTACTCCCCCGCCCCAATCAATACACAAGGATCCAGTCAAGTTATGTTATTGCACACGAAGTATAGTTGTACACGATGATCATGTGAGCACATAGTATACATGATTTCATACGATTTGTACACGAATATCACGAACACAAGGAGTACACGATGCTCATGATAAAGTACACGAATATGAAATACCCGATGTATCCGCTAAGGGGATAACATCGCACGACAAGATCCATATAGTACTACCGTGTTACCAACGTGTCAGTATCAAGTAAAGTAATCTAAAGCAGGAAATATAATCCTAAACAAGATATGAAATGATCAGAGAATGTACTCGCCTGGTATCCTGAATATTCGAAGAGAATATACTGTCCGAGGAGTGGTGTCTGGCTCCTATAGAACAGTACAAGTCACTACATGTCTAAAATAATATAACAGACTGCTACAATGCATACAATGCATCTACATGATGTTTGGGGTCAATCTAGGCCAAAGTCAACACTTTGTCAACTCTAGTCAACTTATTCTAGTCAAACTAGGTCAACTAGGTCAAGCCTAACCCAAACAAGTCTCACTAAGCCTATCCAGCCTATTCTAGCAAGCACACATCAAAACTAGGCTATACAAGCCAATAACACACATTCACTGGGCATTCATGCCATATACACAAGCTATATCACATAGGGATACACCCCATAGGCTATGTGCCATGTATATAGGCTATAGGCCATATAGGCTATATCACACATTTCACACATATTGTATATTTACTAATTTATATAAATTATCATACACAATATGTATATACCACATTATTATATCTAGCATATAAAATATATTTATATATGCATATAGTGAGATAGAGATGGGTGTGTGATCATAATGACAGTCTAGGGGGTAGTTCCTATGTTCTCAGGAATTTCATAGCAATGACAGTTAATAAGTGGTGTGATAGGATGTGTGTAATCTAACAGGAATTTTCAGTGTGTCAATAAAATATAAATCAGTAAATGGTGCATAGTGTGTCATGACAGTTAAATGATAGGGTGTCAATGTGGATTAATGTGTGTGTGTGTATACATGATAGTAGGTAGATTAGCTCTGTGTGTGTATGATATCTAAAACAGTGTGTGTGAGTGTGGTAATCTCAGAAAAACTGATACAAGTGTAATAGCTTAGGAATTCAATGGCAGTTCAAAATCAGTAGGGTATCTAAGTGTTGCAGGAATCCTAGGTAGGGAGTGTGGTTACATGAATTTGAATCAATGTAAACAATTGATGTGTCAAATAGGTTCTCAGGTTATTAGGTAGATGACAGTTCATATTTAACAGTCTACACATTACTCAGTCCAAACCCAAATCGAAATTCCCATTCTCAAACACCAATCAATAACCAATCATTGTAACTAATACATATGTAGATTAGTTAATATGGCAAATTAAATCATGAAAAATGGTTTAAAAACACATTTTAATTCAGAAATCGAAAATAGGAAAACAGGATATCAGTCAAATAGGGAAATTGAAATTCGAACTATAAAAACTTGTTAATACAACAATTTATTGGTTGGTAACCCATCCCACACACGTGCACGTGTCTCACAAGTCATCTTGCGTCCTGGGGAAGCAGGACATGACATGTCTTAGCTCACGAACACCACAGACACGCTGTGCACAGACTGTGTTATGCACGCGTGTCCAGCGCACGACACAGGCCATGTGGGGATACGTGGCCATGCACACGTGCATGCCAGGGGTAGGGCTACCCCTCTGACACCCTGCACCATGTCCTAAACACGTGTCGTGGCGTGTCCAACCGCGTGTCAGTGACCAATTTTGTACGGTTTAGACTGCTCGTTCGACCAGTACGGGGAGGAACTCCTCGTACATGCAACCATCTGAGCTCAAATTTTGGGAGACCCATGTCAGTCAGTGCCCTGACATCCTCCCAAAATACGGCGTATCCTCGTATCCTATACAGTGAGAAATAAAGCCCGAGTAGCAGGACACTGTGCACTAGTCAGTCACAGCGTGTTCGTGTCCCCTGTGGACACGACACGACTCTAAAATCAAAAAATAAGGACACGAATCAACAAGCAAACCCTAGATCTAGGAATCCATTCAAAAATATTTACAAAATTAGTAAAAAGGAATGGTTGTGGCATTTCCACAAACACCTAGCCTATGGGTTTGATACGTGTCCGATACGGACACAAAAACTAATACAAACGACACCAAACTACCATTATAGCTAGGGGACACCTAGATCTAGGCTACCATGCAATAAAAATAGGAATTAAAGAATTAGAGGGGTTTACCTATGGATTACAAGGATCAAGAAAAAGCCCCAAATCAAACGGTTCCCGTTGCTAGCCAAATCCTTCTAATTGCTCTAAAACTAAAATTGCTCCTCAAAATCAGCATATAGAGGTTGATTAGAATCATATGCAAAAGATTTGGGTAAAAAAGGATTAAAAATGAATTTATTAGGAATTTAGGAAAGTGGAATTTACCTTTCCTTCTAAAACTTGGTTGAGCACAAAAGAGGCAAGAACAAGTCATTAGGACATTAAATGGGGGGGGGGGGGTGGTCCTCTTGTGGCCGGCCACTAGGTAGTTAGGGTAGGGTTTCGTGCTATGGGCCTATGGGCTTAAGTCATAAGTCATTGAATGGAAAATCAAGTCATTGAATTAAATCATAAGTCATGAAACATTTCGCTTAATCTTAATCCTCCTATTTAAAACTAGTTTCTAATGACAAAAAAATAGTTAACTTAACTTAGACTAGGGTCATCATAACTAGGGTTAGCTTCTAGGCTATTCTAAAAAGTCTCAATAAGTCAAAGTCAAAGATAGCAATTCCAATTCAATAAATTAATAGAAATTCAAAATTCACCAAATGACCAAAATACCCTCAAGCTAAAATGTGGCAGTGATACGGAGATCAGTGGTATGAGGGAGCAGGTATTCTGTCGTAGGATACAGGCGTGGAGTCCAGTTGAAAACCTATAGGGTCAATACCACACATCAGACTGGAGGGGAAGATTGTTGAGTACAATCTAGATTTGGTAGAAAAATATTTATGGAATACAAGGTAACCGAACTCAGGCCGAGTTATGCCCGAACTCGGACCGAGCTCGTCCCCCTGATCTAGTATCCTATTAGATCAGGTCACGTTGTTGAATCGGCTCCAACGTTCAAATTTATGAACGTTAGGCAACCGAACTCTTCCCGAGTTCAGTCCCGCAGATATAAATAGAAGAGAGTTCCCCATTCATTTCAACTCATTCCATTCTCTTCTATTCTATTCTTAAGAGTTCTCAGAGCTACTTAACCTTCCTATCTAAGCCTTACGACTCCTAGCCTAGCATGTGCTAGTTTGGTTCGATCTAGAAGTTGGTTTGAGTTGTAAAGAAGGTTTGAAAATCAGTTCATTTTTATCCTGTAATTGAAGTCGACAAGTCCTTCGGATTAAATTCTTGCAAGTTGAAGTTGTGCTCTTCGGCCTAAAATCACGTGTTCTAAGGAGCTGCAAGCGCTTCAGATTTAAAGCTTGTATTCTACGATATAGTGGATTCAACATCGAGCTAGAGTACTCGAGACTGGACTAGCCCTCTCAGAGGGAAACCAGTATAAGCTTTCGTGTCTGCGTTTGCTTCTCTGAACTTATTTACATTACATATTTATTTTTACTTCTACTTCATATCAGTTTGATTACTGCCATAATAATTTTTAAGTGGTTATTATTATTCTGCTGCACACACACATTTTATTCACCCCCTCTAGAGGTGCTCAACTTTCCTACACTGTATTTGACCCTATTCTCCTTTCCCTTTCCCTCAACTTTTCTTCGAGCCCCCTTCTTCTCGTGGAACTCTCTCTCTCTTAATAAATTCTTCTCCAAACTCTGAATCTAGGATTTCATGGCTCCTCGCCCTCACCAGTCTCAATACTGTCATCGAGTCCTCATTTCTCTACCCTCTCTTTCATCCTCCACTACTAACAAAAGCTAGAGCACGAGGCATACATGTGTAGCTGGAGCTTGTCTAGCCGTTGATAGTCCCCTTTCGTGGGAAGGGTGAAGGAAATCATCTATGAGATGATAGGGCCGAAGAGCCCTAAGGCGGAATGGTTTGGAAAGGCAGAGAGGGTAAGGCACGTGAGAGTGTGTCGAGACAATTATGCCTCGGGACAACAATTAGAGAAGATAAGAAGATGGAAGAACATCGGAAGGCATCTTTATACACGCCTACCAAGGCATTTTCATGTCCGTGTTCGTGTCCATTCAAAAATGAGAGAGTGCATCCCGATCCACATTAGTCAGGCCAGGATCCAGGTTGAGAATGCCTGTTGGGAGCTCTACTTCCTCGATCACTGGATCCAGGTATCCAAACGCTCTTATCTTCTTGATTTACTTACAAAAATTGTAGATTTATCGGCAAATTTGTTAATTCCTATGAACAAGAGTTTGAAGAGAAGTTTTTGTTAGGTCTACGAATTTAGAGATAATTTTTAGCAATTTTTTGTTTGTTTAATGTATTGATAGCAAAACAAAAATGTCCCTACACATGAAACCCTACTAGTGCTAGTGGGCATTTGTATCTAAAGACAAGTCTGGACTGACATAGGTGTTGCCAAGAATGACACATGTATCGACATATGGCGAGTCAGGCTTGTTCGGATCCTAATTTGGGTGAACTGTACCACATAACCACCGTGCCAAGCCTTATTGGCCCAGATAACTTCCCGTGCCAGCGATGGCCAGGATCCTTCACTGTCGTTAGCGTGCCGGCACGTGGCAGCCCAACCCGAACCGTACCTCTACTTTCTAGTATAAAGGTGAACAAGAAATATGTTCGATCATGTAGAAGCATGGAAAAGAATAAAGAAAGATCCATGCGGCCAGAGAGCCCCATGCGGCTCAGAGAGTTCATGCGGCTCAAGTATCCATGCGGCTCGAGCGTCTATGCGGCTCAAACAAGTTCTATGTGGCTCAGAGAGGAGCCACGTGGCCTACAAACAGCTCTTTCGTTTGTCCTTTACTACATTAAATGCCTTAACGGCTGACAGCTCTGACAAGGTGACGGTTCTGACACAAAGATACCATTATGACTCCCTCATAATGACGGATTCCTAGGAAAATAAGAAAATCTCTGACACGATCCCCCGAGATTCAGAAACTGTCATGCGGCCTTGACACGTGGACAGTCGTATGCGGCTCAAGTAGACCATCCTATGCGGCCCAAGCGAAGGCTCCTCCATACGGCTCAAGAAGACTAGCCCCATGCGGCTCACTAGACTATCTTCATGCGGCTCACGAAGACTAGCCCCATGCGGCTCACGAAGACTATCTTCATGCGGCGCACGAAGACTATCTTCATGCGGTTCACGAAGAAGGCACCCATCATGCGGTCATCCACACTCATGCGGCTCAAATCATTACCATGCGGTCCAAATGTTCAGGGGGCCACTCTCAGACAGCCTTGACACGTGGCCAGCCTTATGCGGCCCAATGAGGAGCAACTTTTGCGCTCAGATTTTTGCTGTAGCTTGCGGTTACGACACATGGCATGATAGCAGGGCACGTGGCATCAAATTGATCGAAATTCCTCAACAAATCCTAATAAAATATTGGGATCAAATCAGATCATTTGTAAATAAGCAAATTGGTGACACGTGTCGAGAAATCCGAGGTTGGCATGACAAATCAGGAGGATTTATGTCAATCAACATTAATTACCCACAAAAGATTGATGCAATCATATTTATTTCTCAAATCTCGATGAACGGCCCAGATCCAGATCCTTAGCCACCGACTTTCAAGAATGGGCAATCATTATAAACCCTAATGAGGCCTCCCACTCTTATAATAGAAAGGTGCCATTCCCTTGCGAAAAAATAGACACAGAGACATATACATACACACAGAGAGATATACAGGACGATATATAACATAGAGAGCCAGAGATCAGAGGGAGAATATACAGAGCTTGAAAGGAAGCATTTCTTCATCAACGCCAAGCAGTTCTTCTACAGAGCCAAGGCTGCACCCGATCGTCCAAGTAGTAAGGCAGAGCTGCCGTCGCTTTCCGAGCCTCTACCGTCACCCCCCAGAATCTAAAATAAATAATTGTACTTAGATTGCTGTACCTAGGTTTCCGTCCCTAGGCTTTCTTTGTACAAGCGAGTTTGTATTGTGAAGTAAAAGTCCAGTCCTCCGATAATTGTTCTGTTCTTTTATATTTCATGGCAAAACGTCGGCGACTCTGCTGGGGAAAAACTTCTCCACGGCTGAGGAGTTGGTGACGCAATCGGATGCAGCCAAACTTGGCTCCACGCAACAGAAGATGGTCGTCCGTTTCGACCAACAGGTGTTTGAAAAATGCTCTCTGAGGGAAGCTGGCCCGTTCAGAAGCGAACCCGCACAAAGAAAGCTCGCAGCGAGTGGAGGCCAAAATTTTGCTCCTCCCCAAGCTTTGATGGAGTACTCTCCGCTACCCAAGACGGTGAAGACGACTCTCATACGACTTCATTTCAAGCCATAGAGGACTCTGCTCCCCAAGTCCGGCAGAGGAAAGCACTATGATGCTGGACTTGCAGGGACAAAGAGTGATTCTGTGCGCCCCAAGAAGAAGTCGAACACTCATGTGGCCAAGTTGCCAACCACATGCAGGATGCTCATGCGGCTGAATCGGCCGTCCGCATGAAGAAGGTCTATGCGACCAGATCATCCAGCCGCATGAAGAAAACTCATACGGCTGAGACTCCCAGCCACATAAAGAAAGCCTATGCGGCTACGCCTGCCAGCCGCATGAAGATATCGATTCCAGCCGCATGACGCCTACTCCACGTGGCTATGTCTTCGACCGCATCTCCTATAGTCCTGATCTTTCGTGCTCCCAAGAAGATATGTCTGACTCTCTCCAGCATCACTTAGACTCTTCCTACTATGTGCCTTATGCACTAGAGCGAAGAAGTCTAGGGCAGCGCGAGCTTGGCAAGCTCGATCCGCTATCGACCTCTGACCATCCGAGCGTCCCGCATACTGTTACACGGGCCTTAGATGGGAAGTTGTACAGAACTACTCGAGTCCAGCCCCCGGCGGCAAACAGACAGAGAGGTTCCCAAAAGTCTCCCAAATCCAGGGAGCAAACATGGTCGATCCAGACCATTGACTTGCGTGAGGCCATCCTCCACAAACGCAAGAAAAGAGGTGCATCGGGGTACAAAGAGTCCTCCCACGACGTCACTGCACCCAAGTCATCGTCAACTGCTGTTGCAATAACGCGATGATACGAGAAGAACGGCAGTCCGTCTTCAAAGACTGCAACAACCATGTTCAGAGGATGAGGCACTTCCCATCGTCTCCTACAACTCTGCTCAGAAAGTCCCCGCCGATGGGAGAGAAAAGAAGACAAATGTTCCCAGCCCGAAGATTCAACCACTATGACTAAGAGACTGTCGTCTAAGCGAGTGCCCAACACCGAGTTTTCCAAGGTACCCGTTCTAAGACAAATCTGCTACAGTGGAGATTCGTCATCCACACCACTGGGGGTTGCTGGGACTGGGGGTAGCAATCCTCCGAACCTCCATGACAATCCGATGTTCCAAGAAGACGAGCCGAGGAAACAACTCTCCCATCAGATGCAGCAAAGCCCGACGTCCCCGAGGACGTCCACAATTCCTAAGACGAGGCGAACTCGAAACTGGGGGTACTGTTCCTTCTGAGTCCGAACCAGAGAAACATTCCCATACCCCGATGACTTCTCACTATAGGGGTATGATTCGACAGCAGCCAAGGTGGCTCCAGTGATCGCCAATGCATCGACACTCTGGAGGCCATACTATGCCTTGGTCAAGTCTGTGGACGAGATCAAAGTGGCCCTTCCAACTCTGCAAGGAGGGACGCCTGGCCAAACAAGAGCGGGTCCCGCGTTAATACAGCCTCAATTCAGCGGCACCGAACCCGGCAACAATCCTCTGAAGTAATGGCCCCCCACCGTGGATGAGGCCTGAGAAGCAAGAAGAGAGGTCCAGGAGCTCCGAGCCATGTTTCACGCTCGAGAAAACTCTCAAGACCTCAGAATACGAACCGTACCCTGCTGTATGGAGGGATGTCCCCTTCCCACCAAGATATAAGCCGTTCAATATTAATCCTTATGATGGTAAGACCTCCGCAAGTCGGTACATCACTTACTTTGAGGTCACCACCAACCATCTGCCCCATGACGATGCCATCCTCACACGATTATTCATTGGGGCATTGGAAGGAGTCGCCTTCGACTGGTATCGCAACCTGCCAGACAACTGTATCCACTCCTTCGCCGGCTTCAAGCGCATGATCTTGTAGAGATTCTATGAAGTAGGACAGGACATCACAATGTCCACCCTCATGGACGTCGTCCAAAAGAGAAAGAGCTGACAAGGAACTATATCGAGCGGTTTTGTCAAACCTTAATGAAGTTGCCGTCTGGAAATCCAGATTCCTCCCTGATTGAAATTTCCCAAAAGATATTGCTTCAACAATCAGTCTCTGGATGGGCGAAAGTCAATTCAAGACTGGAAGACGTTTATCATCAGTGCCACAAGTGCCGAAGAACGATTGAAGAAGGTTCGCCAACTTTGATTGTACATCTCAGAGGAAGAGCAAGAGCAGGCGTCCCAACGCCAACAATGGGGGTAGCTCCACCAACAATCGGGACAACAAGGGCAAGCAGGCTATGGTGGCCGATACAGCCCAGAAACCTGAATCAAAACGGCAGACAAACAATGGCCGTAAATCACCTACTCCTTCGAAACGGCCACGTCAAGCCCATCTTGGATATGCTCATACAAGGAGACATAATTCAGCTTCCTCCACCAAGACGGGAACCTCGGCCGGCAGAGATGGAGAACCCAAAGTACTGCCATTACCACCGCTACGTCTACCATGCTACACACGACTGCTACCAACTAAAACGGTACATCCAAAATCTCATCGATTCGAACGCTCTGGCCAACAATTTTGAAGAGGTAACTGTGGCAGCCAATATGGTGTCAGTACAATTTGGCAGCTTCCCTCCGACGGAAACTCAAGACGGTGTGGTCTCCATCCCTCTCGTGATAATGGAGATTGCTAATCTTCCACCTCCCGAGATTAGGCTGCTGGTCTAGTACCCCTCACCACATCACGAGGGAAAGTCATGTGGGTCCATCCAGATTGGTATCAGAAGTGACTCAGTCCACACCATCTTCCATTTGCAAGAAAAGAGTGGAAAAGTTAGGTCCTGTCGCACAATCTCGGCAGATATCGAAGAAGCTACAACCGTCGTCACTCGGTCTGGGGCACAATCCCAACCCTAGCTGATAACTCAGCTGAAGATCATCAGCCCACTGTAACTGACTCCGGGACCTTCTCAGCCTCCGACGATCGACAAGCCTAGGCCGAAGGAGACTCGCTTTGACAAATCCCTCTAAAAAGAGGCACCGTAGGGGCTGGAGAAGCCCTACAACTTCGACATCTTGGCACAATTAGCCAACACACGGCCAAGTTGTCATTATACGAGCTTCTGAGGCTCTCAAATAATGTTCGCGCTGCTTTGAGCGATGCACTCCAAAATGCTGACGCGTACCTGGCTCAGGTCAACCTCACGGGAGAGAACCCGCCTGCAGATCTCCAAGACAGCTTGTACGGGAGCAATGCCCAACATTATCCTCACTCTGCAGGATATGCTCATCAAAACCAACCTACACGATCGCCCGCTATACTACACTGGATACATCGGCGACGTAAAGGTGGATCGGATGCACATTGATCCTGGCTCTTCCATAAGCATTATCCGAAGGGTCTGTTACATCATCTCCGCATCCCTATGCATCGTCTGACGCCTACAAGCACTGCCATCAGCGGTTTCAATTCGGGCAGGAGCTATCCAATTGGAAAGATTCGTCTGAAGTGTCAAATTGGCGATCTCCAGTCGGAAGTCACCTGTTACGTCATAGATGCAGACACTTCTTACAACATCCTCTTGGGGCGCCCCTGGATACACGATTATATAATCGTGCCTTCCACGCTGCACCAGTGCTTCAAGTATGTCGACAAACACGGCTTCGTGAGGACAGAATTTGCCGACATCGATCCCTTCAAAGGGGTCGAATCCAACTACTCAGACTCCTGCCTGTACGAAAAGTCGAAGAGGCACCTTGGTGAAGGAGATGGGCAAGCTCATACCAAGACGGCCACAGGATCAGAAGAACCTCTGACGATCCACCTCCAAGCTCGCAAACCTGGCAAGTTCGCACCCCTTACAGCCACTCTGCGTAAGGACGCAATCAGCTTCTCGGCACAAGAAGAGCAAATAATAATCCGGCTGCCAAGGTCTGGCCAAGTGCCAAGGCCCACCACGGAGCCACTGACAATCAGACTGCCAAGACTCGGCCAGCCACAAACGGAGAAGCTCAAACCCTCGGACAAGCCAATGACGATACGCCTTCCCAAGAAGTCACCCTGATGCAAGGCCTGGAACTTCTAGCGAGCCAACCACTCCTCGCCCAGCATCGAGTACCAAACTGGGGGTCGCTAGTCTGCCAATAACTCCACACTCTGCTCCACCAGCTGAACCCATGACGATCAAGCTCCCAGGTCGTCCTCTCAGTCTTCGTTTATACAGGGGGTAGCCGAAGAGGAACTGGAGCTAGCCAAGTATGTGGCTGCCCACTGATGTTCCCTCCGCAGATGATGTAATCCCGCTAGAAAAGATACCTTACTTTCAATAAAGGGCTATCTTTGAACTACCTCGAGCTTAACAAGCTTTGTACAATGTATGCTATAGAATACGGTATAGGCACTCACCTACACACAGGTGACAAATATGTACACCGTAAACCAGCTTACTCCAGTGGAAGGCGCTTACCGTATAATCGAAGGAGGGGACCATCCAATCATCTTCGGCTGGAAGGACGATCTGCAGCCCTTCACCATAGAAGAAGTCGACCTTGAATCAGATACCGGGAGACTGTCTCTGTATCTTTACATCCTCCAATCTAAATATCTCATGCAAAAACAGGGGTATGATCTGGAGACGACGCCAGGCTTGAACTACGGTACTGGACGACGATTACCTTTGAAGCCACCGGTCCCGGCTGGCAAACCACGGGACTACTATACTAGCAAGACTCGATGTGGATTAGGGTATGTTACACCCACGATGACCCCTGAGAGTTAGATAAAGAATATGACTGGCATTTACATTCAACCGGGTCACCAACTTCTGACTCGGATATCAGCATCGGAGACGTATTCAGGCAAGTCCTGTCAGTCAATATGGCATTCCGACGCGTATGAAGAAGATAAAGACATTCCGAAAATTCTCGAGCTAGAGCCGTGGGCCCAACAGTTGGATGCACAATGGGAAAAGCGGTTCGAACAGAGGGAACCTCCTACTGAAGATGAGGTCATCCAAGTGGATCTCGGCAGCGAATCTTCTCCAAAACTAATCTTGTTAGTAAAAGCCTAACAGACGAAGAGCGAGAGTCGTTACTGGAACTTGTCAAAGAATATATCGATGTGTTCGCTGGAGCTATGAAGACATGTCAGGACTAAACCCTGAGGTTGCCCTTCACAAGCTCAACATTCGGCCAGATGCAAAGCCAGCAACAACAGCGACGCTTCCGCCCAGGCATCATGGATGCGATAGAAGCCGAAGTCAACAAATTGATAGCCAGCAGCTTCATTTGTGAGGAACAACAACCTTACTGGGTTGCAAACATAGTACCCGTCCTCAAGAAGAATGGGAAGATTCGAATCTGCATCGACTTTCGCAATCTGAACGAGGCATGCCCCAAAGATGAATTCCCCCTCCCTATCACAGACATCATGATTGACAACACCTGCGCTTCGAACGTATGTCATTCATGGATGGCTTTTTGGGGTACAACCAAATCAAGATGTCCCCTGACGACGAAAAGTATACATCATTCCGAACACCGATTGGCATATACTGCTACACAGTCATGTCTTTCGGTTTGAAGAATGCCGACGCCACATATCAAAGAGCCATAATAATCTTCAGAACCACTTACGCAAGACGGCGGTGCTATGTTGATGACATCGCCGTCAAGAGTCGCTGTAAGGGAGACCATTTGCAGGATCTGAGGACGGTATTCGACCTGATGCGAGCGCATAATTTGAAAATGAACCCTACGAAGTCCTTCCTGGGCGTATCCAGCGAGTTCTTGGGTTTCATCATCACCGCCCAGGGTATCCATGTAGACCCTGAGAAGACAAAGGCAATTATGGAGATGGATCCCCGAGAAATCTTCGCGAATTCAGAGGCCTTCAAGGGAGGCTAGCTTACATCAGGAGGTTCATTTCTAACCTCTACATGCGATGTCGACCATTCACCCATCTCATGAAGAAAGGCGTCTCATTCGTATGGGACGAAGAATGTCAGCGTGCCTTCGATAGCATCAAAGAATATTTGTCGAACCCTCCAGTCCTGGTGGCCCCGTTGCTGGAAAACCATTCCTGCTCTACGTATGAGCAATGGAACATTCCCTCGGGGCTTTGCTGGCACAAAATAACGATACAGGCCATGAACAAGCCATATATTACCTCAGTCGAATGATGATTGGGCCAGAGCACCGATACACCGCTGTAGAGAAGGAATGCCTCGCCCTGGTGTTCGCCATACAGAAGACGGCACTATGTCACCGGATAAACCATATATGTGATCTCGCGAGTCAACTCTCTCAGAGTCCTCATGACTAAACCAGGGGCACTCAGCTCTCGCCTTGCTACATGGGCAATATTGCTGTCCCCTTATCATATGATCTTCGTCCCACAAAAGGCTGTTAAAGGTCAAGCCCTGGCAGACTTTTTGGCAGCCCACCCAGGCTCGGAGTCGTCCAGAATATATAAAGAAATCCCAGATAAGGTCGTCGACTCGCATACAACCTCCCACGATGATATATGGCGAATGTTCTTCGACGGTGCTTCGAGAACTGGACCCAAGGGCAACATCGTCGTCGGAGTCGGGGTGGTGCTGGTTTCTCCTTCCGGATTGGTGATCAATCGTGCTTACTCTCACAGAAC